>CM030362.1:148674002-148856502 GCA_017893485.1 Hemerocallis citrina
TGAGGAAGCGGAGAATCGTGGACAACGTGATATGTAGTAGATGTCTAACTCACAAAGAGGATACGAACCACATATTTTTCTTGTGTCATAGAGCTAGATGGGTCTGGGGGGAAGTGGGCCACACGTTCGGGGTTCTACAGTGTCCAGAATCTAGTGCTGAGGTTTGGGGGGATATTAGATCAAACAGGATTAGAAAGGAGGCCAGATTAGATTGGGATCTGGTTGTGGCATCTATTTTGTGGAACCTATGGCTAGATTGTAATGATTTCTGTTTCAATAGCGTTAATCACACCCTTTCTTCGTTGATGCAAAAAATTCACTGTTGTTGTTATTAATGGACAGGGCTTCTCAGATCCAAGAAGAAGATGCGTTTAAGAGAGGGGGAGGAGTAGCTTTCAAGCAAGGAGGGTACTAGTCGACAGAGATTGGGTCACCTAGCTTTTGGTCTTATGTAATAGATGTTTTCCTACTTTGATGTATTTTGATCTTTGTTCAGGATGTAGTCCCCTGATCAGTTGCTATTTGATGTTGTTCGCCCTCGGGCTTATTTTGTAACTGCTATGACTGTTTCGTTAATTTCTCTTTAATGAAGCGATGACTTTAGTCATCTTTTAATCAAAAAAAAAAACAACCTTCTATATATGTATGTACGTATATTTGTGAGGAAACAGTTGGATTTGACCATGTTTATATTTAACTCTGCAGATTCTTGATTTTGTGACTACAACACAATACACAATTATTCTATATTACATATTTTTTGCAATGTGTATCAAAAGTATTCAAAGCCAATACAATGTGATGAAGCTTTCAAAAGTATTTGCTCAAGCCACAAAGGCAAAGATCAAGTCACAAAGACTCAAGTTCAAGTTCAACACTTTCAAGAGCTTTCAAATTTCAAGTTCAAGACTTTCAAGAGCTTCAAGTGATTAAGCTACTTTTGAACATATGTATTGTAAGAGTAATGCTAGAGCCACTACCAATTTCACTACATTTCTCTTCACTACCTTAGGTGCCACACTCCAATAGGTTGGGAATGATAGAGTAGGTGGGAGAACTCTCCAATAGAAGTATGCCACCAAAGGTAGTGAAGGAAATGGTAGTGAAATTGGTAGTGGCTAAAGCATTACTCGTATTGTAATATTGTTTGTATTATTTGTGAGTCTTAGAATCTTGTAAAAGCCTTGTCACACATACTCACACATTCCCTAAATAAAGAAAATATTTTACAAAATCAAAATGTCAAAATAAAGCTTGTATAAGTTCAGCTGATTGAGTACCAATCGACTTACTCCTGGAGGTAGTCGACTGTTAGAGTACGAAATTTACTGAACTCACTCAAGCTCTGACTAGTCGACTCTTATGGCAACCCAATCGATTGTTCAAGCCGTTTTTGACAGTTTTTTGAATTTAAAACTTGTTTTTCAAATTCAAACTTTTTTACTGCCGTTGTATGGCAATTGAGATAAGATTTCTCAACGTTCAAGAGTTTTTAACTCTATAAATAAAGCATAGTTTTCAATTGGGAAAAGTTCCCCAACTCCTTAACTTTCATTTTCAAGCCTTTTGCTTTTAAGAAGAAAAAGAACAACCATATACTTTCTTTAAGACTTTGTTCTCTGATTTTTAGTCTAGTATAACATTGAATTCGTTCTAGACTGAAGTCAGAAGTCGACCTATAACCAATATACAAAAAGCACTTCCACATACAAGACTTTAGGTTGTTGTAAATCTCTTTTTGTTGTTTCACTCTCGAGTTGTGAGAGTGGTCCTCTCGATTAGAGAGTATGACTCTTGGTTTAGAGTTGATTTCACTCTAGGGTATAGAGTGGGTTTTGCTTTCTCCAATGGTGAGAGATCTACGGATTTGACATAGTTGTTGTCAAAGACCGTAGAGTATTTTTGTACTTTTTTTAAGAATAGTGAAAAATCTCAAGTGGATTGCTTGGGAACTGAATGTAGGTCGGAATGACCGAACCAGGATACATCGTGGTGTTCGCAGTGTTGACTCTCTGTTGTTGTATTCTCTAAACTTGTATTTTCAATTTCTCTGAGTTTCTTGTGTAAATCGAGTCTGGTCAGTCGACTGCATTACTCTCTAAGTCGACTTAACAGTCTTGTAACTCTTCAGTCAAATTACTCTTCTAATCTGACGCTTCAATCGACTGCCTTCTATTTTCAGTCGACTTAACAGTTCAAAAAGTTTAATTTATTGATTAATTTTATACAACACGATCCCCCCCCCCCCCCCCCTCCCTCTCTCTCTCTCTCTCTCTCTCTCTCTCTCTCTCTCTCTCTCTCTCTCGTGTTATTTGCCTTGCATACAGGATCCAACAAACTCATTGAAATCTACAGTTCCTACTACAATCTACAAAGAATAAACTGATTTTGACTTAGTAACAGGTAACAGTCACAAATTGACTTTGAATTAGTAGAGGGGTAGGTAACATAAAGACTTATTTCAAAACCTTTCAATTTCCAATTAGAAATTACAGTTAAGAATTGTATAGATGCAAACTAGTGCATCAGATAAAGAACACTATAACCTGATACAACCATTATCAATTTTTACATTTTTTAGAAGATTTGCAAATACAGGCAAATAAACCATCCTGCCTAACAATATCATTGATACCAATACCTTGTTTTTCTATTTTGGAATAAACATAATCCCAAACTGAAATAAGCTAATATTCAATCTCTCTTGACCCATTAAATTGCAACAACTTGCCAGTCACTCTCACATAAGTTCAATGCATCTCAGCCTTTCCAAAAATACAATTACTAAGGTCCAGACCCTAAATGTGTGGATTACCTAAATAACACAGGACCACATACATTGCACCATCCCACTTAGGGTATAAATTTCCATTACAAAAACCACTTGGCCCAATGTTGATTGTTGGAGTTATATAAACCCTAGATATTTAATAACAGGTGGGGACCCCAAACACACTGCCTTGTTCACAAAGTAGAGCCAAACACCATAACAATGACAGCAGCAAAGTTGCACGCAGTTTTCTAAGCTGCCACTAACTACTAGTACTACTAATTAGGGGTCCATACTGCTCCCTTAAAAAGGAAACATTATGTTAGTCAAAGCAGAGCACCCACCTCTCTTTCTTCTTCCTTCTTCCTTTAGAGACAGCAACAGCAACAGCAGTAGCAGTAGCTACCGAGGTGTAAAGCAGTGACCTTGAGTTGGAGATTCCTTTGTTGAGTACCTCATGGAATCCACCAACAGGTGAGAAATCAACAAATCTCCCATTCTATCATATAAAATAGTCACAAGAATGTAAGAGTAACAAGGGAAATGAGGTTGGCATTCATTATATGGACTATTTACAAGGTTGCGCAAATCTTTTAACCTAGTGCAGAGATATGAAGGTAAAGAAGCATTTACAAATCTACCAAGAATGCTAAACAAGCCATTACACTCGAAACTGTTCTAAAATGAAGAAGATGGCATCTCAAACCTATCTAAAGTTTCGACTGCAAGTAGATAGTGGAGATTACCCAGCTGAATGACAAAAAGGCCTATGCCTTTTGTCCACAAATCTTCAGAGACCTGCATTATATGACCCAATGTTAAAAAAAGAGTACGTCACTAATTTTCACGACAAAAAAGAATACATATACTGCAGGTTCAGAAAGTTTCAGCAGGATTAATGGCCTACATTACTAGCTTTTCTCAACATTAGCAGAAGAGTCTTTTAAGGAGCTCTTTATTTCATCCTCAGTTGAATTATCATCAGCTGCATTAAAAGATTCTTTGCTCAACGGACTCAGAGTTCCCGGATTCATTTTCTGGACTTCCTCTTTTGTGTAAATATAAATCTTGTGAACCATGGTGCAAAATTCCCTGGTAAGAAGAAGATAAACATGTCAGCCTCATTTCTTATCTTCGGAGTGCAAACATATCAAACACAAGTGCACACACACTCCAGCTACTCTCCTAGAGTATGCAGTTAGTAAACTACTTACTTCCACGGATCATCTCCAACAAGCATCATATCGCCCTCACTGTCTGTGTATACAACCATCCAATTCTTGTTGAGAAACAACAGTTCACCCTCAAACTCAAACATTTTATCTAATTCTGCAATCAGTTCATCATAGCCATTAAACCTCGTAAGGTCCACAGATCTCCCAAGAGCAATTCCCTGCTTGTGTACCTAAAAGCATACCCAATCAAAGCTTAGCTGAGAATGGTATGATCGGAAACATGGTAAAAGAAAGATCAAATGGTCATAAGAGTGTTGCAAATGTATATTGGGAATTCGCAGTGCATATCAATACCAAGATGATCATTAATCAGTCTCCAAATATGAACTGCCATTATAAGACAATCATATGTTTTGACCCAAACAAAGAGTATCTAAAAGACTAGTTGATATTTAAGTGTGTTCCAATTTTGGTAACATGCAAGTAATATACCTATATTATGTACAAAAAATAAGGTTCACCAAACATCCTTATTCCATAAATTAAAAAGCAAGTAGTTCTTGCATATCCACCATGGATAAGCCAACCATTTTGCATCTACAAGTAGCACAAGTGAGAAGTCCATAAATTTTTTATTCATAGCGCAAATCAATGAATTATGATGAACTAAGTTACTGGAATGGTCAATAAAAGACTACTAATGGTTCACATTTTTATGGCTTGTAATAGAAAGGGATATTTAGTGGTATTACAGCGCATGTGAAGTATCAATTAAGGAAAAACCAAAGAAACTACCTTAGTACAGCTCCTAGTTGAACTTCCCAATGGCTTGCTTGGGATGTCTTTAGAATTTTGCGAGCTAGGTAGAAGACCGTTCTCCCAGTCACAACAGGTTGAAGCAGATACAACAGACTTGGTAACTTTGGATGGTTCAAACGATTTCCCACCCTCTATGATCTGTGATGACCGACACAAGTTTCCAGTTGGTTGACTACATGACTCCACCTCACAGGTTGCATTTGACTGTTCTGTCACTGGTTCCGAAATAGGACTGCTATTAAGAATAAACCCGAAAATCTTCCAAGTGCTGCTTCCTTTTGGTGTGGCCGCTACCTCATTGGCTGCAGCTAATACAGGATAAGGTCTCACTGCCCTTGGCTGCGACAAGTTTTCAGTTCGAGAATTTGAAGGCTGGTGCGGGAACCAGTTAGGATAATTTTGCTCCATCCCAAAACCTTGCAACAAGGGATAGCCTCCTATCCCACCATATCTAACAACTTGGGTTGGCATATCTATGCTGGACTCCATATTGACAGAAGGATTAGAAGACATCAAAGACAACTGTCCTGAATTGCTCTCAAGGTATGGAGAAGAGAATTTGCGAGAGTCATCAGGGGTTGAGAATCCTGAAAGCACATTGGTGTAGTTAGGTTCCTGTATTCCCATTTGGATCCAGTTATCCGAACCCATTTTTCTCGGGGTACAAGAGTCAGTTGTTTCTTCATCAACTGTTGGAGGCCACATATGCTTAGAAGCTACCTCAGATATGTTATTATCTGTGAAGTTGCCTCTCAAAATTGAGATATCTTGCCCAGGGAAAGCTTTTGGCATTCCAACCGTCTGCGAAGGGTCTTCACTGACTTTCGCTGGCATTATAAGAAACAAATATAAAATTTTAGTCAATTTGGATTTAAAATTAAATGCAATTACATTGGATTTAGCAAGTTTCTAATATCACCTTCTCTTGTAAGAACAGACGATTCAGGAGAGGATGAAATCATATTGGTACGAGGCCTTTTTGGTCTAGACATTGGAAGAGGGTTCACAGGAGGCGCCAAAGCAGGCTCTATTTTCCATGGGGACACTCTTTCAGGGCGAGGAAGAGAAGAGATTTCATCCCAACGCACCTAAATTCCAGAAGATGAGCATTATTCACCATAAAGCACTATTGTAATGCACTAATAAAAATAGTTGGGAACAGGTGATATAGTAAGTACCTTGAGGCACCTCCATTTAGATCCAGGCCAGCGATTGGCATCAAAATCTCCTGCACCTACAATGGTGCCTGTGAACCTAGCAAGAAAACGAATACAGCAAATTGGAAATAGAAAAAAACATCTTCACAGCACTGCACAACTGTGATATAGTTCCAGATCATTCTCATCAATGGAGAAAGAACACGAAAATATTGTTATAATGAATACCTCTGCTCTGGGGCCTCTACACCTTCGAACCTCATTTTAAATCTCATCCCTATTGAATGGTTGTTTTTGAGAGACTCCATATATTGATTGCAAGGAACAATGAACTCAGAAGGACTCATCCTGTCATTCCAAGTTAGCCATAACATCAGAATCACATCGATTTGAAAAAGAAAGAGCTTCTTATCGACAGGGCCGGCCCCGAGTTCCCGAGGGCCCAAGGCGAAAGGCTCAAATAATTATTTTTGGGGCCCCTAATTACAATATAATTTTTATGCGCAAAATACGCGACTAAATTTACAAAGGGAAAACAAATTTGGGGCCCCTAAAATTGCAACAAAAAAAAATTGGGGCCATGAGGCGGCCGCAGGTGGGGGCTGCCCCTGCTTATTGATTGTCTCCTAGCCATGTAAAATAATCTTGAAGCAAGTGACCATGTATGACGGGGGAAGACCCAACTTCTGCAATTTCATAATTGAGGAATGGGTTTGAAATGGAGGTCAGGAGGAATGGGTTTCAAATGGAGGTCAGGAGGACTAAGATTTCAAATGGAGGTCGGGTTGGTGAATGGAAGCAGTGAATGAAGTTTAATGGATTTGGGAGAGATGGCAAGCATACTACTTGGTTTAGGGATCGGGTTCGGGTTCGAGCTTGGGCGATTGGGTTTGGGAAGTGGGAGCGGGTTTTGGTCAGTTAAGTGAAATTTCGTATTTCATTATTTTGGCATCATTTTGTGGGTGATACAAAGTAATAAAGGGCATCCTAACTTAATTTTAATTTCAGACTGTCTCCCAGCATGTATATCAGGAGTATATAAACTTAAAATTAATAAATGAACTGTCAAACAATATTTATTCATGCACCATCATATCACAAAAAATTCAGCTTGAATTAATTATTATTACAGAAAAGGTTCTTTCAATTTTGAAAAGCTAAAAAAATTTGTTTCCGATCCAATTGTGATAATGTGCTATTTTAATTTCTAGCATTGTCTGGAAGACAACCGCACCGCTATAACTGCACCATAAGATTGGTATTTAAGACTCAAAATAAAGATGTGAAATACTTAGAATGCAGTAAATAAAACCATTGGACAGATAGTATGCATGACGATTGACATCTCTACATGTTGCATGAAACCATAAAAAATCAAAAACACAAACCTTGGTTTGTAGTAAACTGTGAACATTGTCCCTGTGGAAACAGCATGCCATGCAGTCGCAAGGACTCCAAGATGCATGCTGTGGCTAGATATGACAGAAGATGGAATATTTGCTTGTTGCCTCACAGCACGTCTCACTCCAACACGCAGTTCACCATTTTCTCCTCTGTGTAACACACCTCCATTCAGTAATATAAGCACATGAAAACATTGGAATTTTTTCCCAAACTGTCCCACTTTTTGAAAATTTTTCCCAAACTGCCTACTTTTTTTTAAAATTCCCAAACTGCAGAAAGCGAGTGTGGTTAAAACCTCATCGCTTTTTCACAAAGCGAGTGTGAGGCTTTTGATTTTCGAAAGCCTACAATCGCTTTCTGAAAAACCGATTGCGTTTTAACCACACTCGCTTTCTCAAAAGGCGAGTGTCACTTAGTTCATATTAATTAGTCACTCAGGCCTTAGTGGTCAAGGGGTGCGTTTTAGGGTTGTTATTGTTCATTGGTGGGGCTGTTGGGTCTGGGTTCGAATCCAGCCTTTCCCACTTTTTTTAAATTCGTTTTTTTGAGTTTTTCGTGAAATAAAAGTTGGAAAAAAACTTTGCAGACTTCCAAATTTTCCTGTATGATGGTGTGTGTACACACGTAGTAGACCTGTGTCAGCTTTTCGTGCATTTGCTTTTTAGAACATCAATTATTTTTCTTCATCCTGCATCAATTATTTTTCTTCATCCTGCTTGCGGTTTTCATTTCATCCTGCTTCAATTATTTTTCTTCCTCAAGCAACCATTCTGAGTTTTATATTCCAAAAGTTGCCTTTTTGTAATTTTTTAATCTACATTTTCTTAGGTGATGTATAATTTACCTGTAAAACAAGCTAGGAGTCACTTTTGTTCATTTAACCATTGGTCTTCAACAACAGTATTTTTTTATACTATCGTAGTCCACATAATTAACAAAATGAATTGCAGGCTTTGCAATTGACGAAGTTCGATTACAGGCTTGCTAATGCACTTGGTGACGAGTTGCAGAAGTTGCGATGTCGTGTGAATTATCATGCATTAAGATTTACAAAGCCTATACAAGAACTTGGTCAAAAAATGGTGAAGAAAATTCGAAGTATGAGTACCCGGTTTATTGCAGTTCATTTGAGGTATACTCCCAAAAATTGGACAAGCTGTGAAGGTTATTTATTTGTATCATGCATGTGGGATGTGTAGATAACTGATAGGAAACCATTTTGATGTTGATGTTTGCGTGCGACGCCACATTTGGATAAGTGTGCTGCAATCATTTATCAAGATGCAAAGTATAAAAATCTCCAGTTATTTGTTTCATTGAGTTTGTATTAAACTATTGTAGTTTATAGGATGAGTTAGCCGCTGGTAACAAGAGAAGGCTGGTCGAGTCTCCACTGAGTTAATTTATAAGGAATTATAATATTTTTTCCAACTTTTATTTCACCAAAAACTCAAAAAAAGAATTAAAAAATAAAAGTGGGAAATGCCAGATTCGAACCCAGACCCAACAACCTCATGAACAGTAACAGCCTTAAAACGCACCCACCGACCAATAAGGCCTGAGTGACTAATTGATATGAACTAAGTGACACTCGCTTTTTGAGAAAGCGAGTGTGGTTAAAACCCAATCGGTTTTTCAGAAAACAAGTCCTCACACTCGCTTTCTGAAAAAGCGAGTCCTCACACTCACTTTCTGAAAAAGCGATGAGGTTACACTCGCTTTTTCAGAAAGCGAGTGAGGCAGTTTAGGAATTTTTTTAAAAAGTAGAGCAGTTTGGGAAAAACTTTCAAAAAGTGGGACAGTTTGGAAAAAAATTCAAAACATTGAAGGGAGGATAGAAATGGTACAATACCTTAGAAAAATAAAGGCATCACCAGCAACAAGCCTCTTAGAACTGACAAAGACACTCCAACCACTTTGAAGAAGGTGCCTCCTTGGCTGACCTGAAATAGCCATGACATATTCAAAGTTTAACTACAGCGTTGAATTTTTGGATACAGAAACATTAAAAGTTGGTCTAATGTCTCAATAAAATCGATAATTACCCCGAAAAATGTGGCGAAATCGCCACTCGATGCCATGCAAATCCTTGGCAATCAATTCTTGCGTTGGAGGGTTTTTACTCATGTCCTGACCCAAACAACAAAAACCATATACATAATATCAGCATCTTCCCCTACTCACAAAACCATAATGAAAACATAACCATCAAACCAAAAACAAGAGTCTAGAACCTACCAAAAGAGGAAGGCACTCATCAGCATGATGTCTCAACACCGAGAACCCGCCATGAGTGCTCGTGTCTGAAGCTGTCAAGGTTTTACAGAAAGAGTGAACATGAGGCCTCAGTTTTATTGGAGGTGCAGGTTCTTTCTCCTCAACATTCTCATCTTTCTGGTAAGTGACCCACAAAACCCATAGCAATCAAGCAATTAAATTCACCACTTTGTTAGATAAATTAAACATCGCACAAAATGTATATCTTACATTCTGTTCCGGGAGCAAAGTCATTTGCGCAAAAACCTCATCCGTGTCCGGTTCAGCCTATACATAAAGACTCACTACTTAGAGGGGAAAAAAAGGCTTTATATAATCAATATTTCAAGAGAATCAGCTTCTACATACCTTTAACAAGACATTCATAACCCGACAAAGTATCTTCGATGGCAGATCATAAAATGGCACCTCATTGTCTGAAGTCTGATTCGTCGAGGCTTCCACCTAAGCAAACCAAAATCAATTTCAACAATCAATGCAACGAACAAAACAATAAGTGGGGAAGAAGAAGAAGAAAAAAACTAACAAACTTTCGAGAATATAGGGGAACATACTAAGTAAAAACCCCTTAGATTTCATGAATTTGGTGACAAATTTGAGCAGTCAACGTTGGGCAAAAATAGTACTAAAGAGGGTTTTTTTAGATATTAGTCCATTTTAAACATGCAGTTTCAAATTAGTCCTTATTTTCACGTTAGTTGCTATTACATCCCTTAATTAAGCCTCATCAACCTAAATAAATCCCTCATTTATGATTTTGGTCCAAATCCATCTTAATCATAATTAATAGGCTAACTAGTTGTGACAAAAGACCCAAATATCCTCATATATTGCATTTGTGGGACTAAGAGCATCCACAGTCGTTTGCTAAATTTCCATATTTTCCATTTTTTAGCAATCGAGCTTCCACAGTCATTTGCTATCATATTTTGGCAAAATCGCTACAATCCATTGATAAATATGAGAGGCGATTTGAGAATATGCATATTATAACGTCCCAAAAAAAAAAAATTTATTGGGACGGAACTCGAAGTTCCGTCCGTTGAAAAATAGCACTTATTCAGAATTACAAAAAAAATTAAAAGAATATTTTAGTGGGGAAAAAAAATTGGGCATTGGACAGATCTTCATGCTTAAAAAATAATTCCAGCTACTAAATTCTTTTTATTTAATAAAAAACCGCGAAAATTTTTTAAAATTTGTGGGATGGATCTTGAAGATCCGTCTGATCAAAAAAAAAATTTGCTATATTATAACATTTCACGATTGCAGCAAACACCAATTGCTATATGTAGAATATACATTTTGCTATTTTTTAACAAACAACGACTGTGGATGCTCTAAAAGAGTAGAGTTTACGGTATTTTGGGGAAGAGGAGTAGTGGAGTTAGTGAAATGTTTTGGAGGAAAACTCATTTATAATAGGTGTTTTAGTGTAAATTATAAGACCGTGAGAACTAAAAGGGGTGTTACGAAAATAAAAAATATCTCTAATCTCTAATCTCTAATCTCTAATCTCTAATATTATAATGGGAGAAGGCCTGAGTGTCATTTGTCAATCTATCAACGCGTTCAACACACGTGCATTACTATTATAAAGGATGTTTTAGGTTCAAATCCAGACTACTTCTGAATTTTTACTTTAAAAAAAACCATTTTATTAAGACGTGCATCGCACCTGTAAATTACTAGTTAATGTTAAGTATGGTGGTAATTTAAGGAGAAATCCATGGTAAATCGACAGCTGGGACTAATTTCATAATTTATTAGCTCAAATAATGGACTAATTTGGAAATACATGCTTTAAAAGGTACTAATATCTAAATAATAAAAAAACCAAAAATAGGTGGAAATGGAGGTCTGCAACCAAATAAGCAATTTTACTACAAATTATTAAAAACCACAAGAATCCAAACACAAAAATGATCCCCAGATTCACTCTCCATTAAATTTTTTTTTTAACAATCTCCACTTTTCAACTAAAAAAAGAGAGAACACAGAATTTGCTCAAATTTCATCAGCTAAATCCCCAACCAACAAGAATCCCAAAGCAAATCCACCATCAAAACCCCTACCCTACACGAATCTCAAAGTTGTTATTCACCCCCACAAAAATACACCAAAATTCACTCAAATTCAACGAAATCCCTCAGAATCACCCAATCCTCCACCTCAATTAAAAAAATCCCATTTTCTCCCAAATTCCGCAGATTCAAAGCAAACCCCCCAACCTACACAAATCTCAAAGAAATCCCCCCCCCCAAACCTACACGAATCTCAAAGCAGCTCCTTACCTGCTCGATGTGCCCTTGAGGGAAGTAGTACACCAACTCCCCCACTCGCGGTACAGTCACCAACGGCCCCGCGCACGCGTGCCACAATTCGTTGTACAGCTCCTCTTCCGCTTCTACAAGGGAGGAGCAAAATAAGCGACGGTTACCAAGAAAAAAGGGACCAAAATTTCGGTATAAAAAAAACGCGGTGTGGTCACCGCCTCACCTTTCTCGGAAATGCGGCGGTCGGAGCTCGAGACGGAGGAGAAGCTGTCCACGGAAGACGCCATGGGATGGTGGATCGATTTAGCGCGAATCTCAAAGCATACGAAGCTCGGATCTGATATTATTCTCCTTTCTCTCTCTTTCTCCCTCCTCCCTTCCTTTCTTCTGCTCCTTCTCTCCAGTTTTGAGAGAGAAAAAGAGAATGAGGGTTTCGGTTTAGTGTTTGGACCGGGTGATAAAAAGTTACCCGGTTCGGTTTAACTGGACCGAGGTTTTCTTTTAAGTAATTGCAGAATTTATGTGATTTGTTCATTCCGTACGTTACAAGTTTGGGTGGTGGTTACCATTTTTGGGACATTTTAAATTTCCTCTTTTCTTTTGTGCATGTTGGATGTTTCTTGCTATTTTGGAAGGGGGCATTTATGGTTTGTGATATTTTTTGTAGATTGCTGTTAAGGTCTCGTATTTGTTGATATATTTTACTAATTAGGAATAAAAATAAAGTAATTTTTTTCTTCCTTTAATTTTTTTTTATTTTATATTTTTGTGTTTCATTTTATTTGTTAATTTTAAACCGATTTTGATAACATATTTTTTATTAAAAAAATTCATTGATTTACCGTTGCTGAATATAAAGAGCTATAGATTTTAAGACTACCCATCATGCATGGAATAGTATATACTTAATTGTAGACTAGTTAATGCTTCTTAGAGCATCAACTATCGTTTTCTACATCTATTTTATTTTTAGCAATAAAATTTTAGTTTTTAGCAACGATCGCAGCTATTGTTATTTCTAAAATTTGATAAAATAATGTATTGGACGGATCTTGTTCATCTGTCTAATGTTTTTTTAATTTTTTTTTATTAAAAAATGAATAAACGGAGCTTCATCCTCCGTTGGAGAGAAAAAAAAATTCTGAATTGTATCGAACGGTGCTTCTTCCTCCATCTCTCGTTAAATTTTTTTTTGTTTACAATAGTAAAAAAATTAATAAAAAACAAATAAACAATGCTAGACTATTTTTTTTTTTGTGAGTAAAGTGGTTGGATTTTTGCGTTGGATTTTTTAAACAGTGCCAAATAATTTTTTTTGCCGTTGGATTCTAGTGGTTGAAGTGAGGGTCACTTTGACATTTAATAAATATATGTTATAAACTTTATATATTTAATATATATTATTTATTTATAAATTAAATATCGACGAGTGACAGAAGATCTTCAACCGTCTCTCAATTTTTTTTTATTCAACAAGACGGAATTTCTTCATCCGTCCCTTTCGTCAAACGGATGAACATCATCTGTCTCCTATATTTAGCAATTGTCTAAAGGCGCTGCTAAGTTTAGCAAATGACTGTGAGACGCTTTTCTAAATCTATTTCTAAATTTTGAGTTTTTAGCCAACGACAGTGGATGCTCTTAGACATTTCAGTCTGAACTAGGTATTAAGGTTGAGAATAAAAATGTGTGTTTGTATACTCTGCCTTCTTTATTTTTTTCATATTTTCAGCTTATTTTTTCTTTTGGTTTGTAGGAAGGGGTAACTTTGTGTCAAGACACTCGAAAAAGTATGAAAAGTTTAGGTTGCATTTGGTTTGTTGTTTTGAAAATAGTTTTCTGAAAACTCATTTCTCAAAACAGTTTTCGGAAAACAGTTTTCTGAAAAAGAGAGTGTAAAAGCTGTTTGGTAATATTTTTTTATGAAAACTGTTTTTTTGAAACTGAGAGTATAAAATGTGTTTTGTAAACCAGTAAATATGAAATTTTGATTAAAAAAGTTATAGGAAAATGAGGTTATAAAAGGCGTTTGGTTATAAAAATAAATTCTCAAATTTATAGGAAAACAGTTTTTTTCACAATGAGATTATAAAAGGTGTTTGTTCAATCAATTTGCATTAATTTTATGCTGAAGTTTTTTAATTGCTGCAGTTACAGAGAAAAGTTGTACAAGTATGGGAACAAGAAGCCTGAGTAGCATCAGAATCGAGCAAATCTTATCAATATGAGGAGTTGTATTAATGTGATATACCTTAAGCTTGTTCATATGAACTGATATTCGACTATGCTTTTTCCAATGGAGATTTTGTATTCTTATTGTATGTAACATTCCCATAACTTGATATGCGATATGCAAAAGAGTAATGTGGTAGGGTAAAAATGGCCTGGGGCCCAACCAGGGCCCAGGACAGCTCTCGCTCAAAAATGGAAAAACAACAATCCGGCTCGGCTTCGAACCACTACAGGGTCGGCGCCGAACCTCAAGTTCACCCCCACAGAACTGGTCTCCTCGTATCCGACGAGCCTCGGTGGCCCTCGGCCTCCAATCCACGACAGCCCCACGGGCCGTCCGCCTAGCCTGGTAAAGAATGAAGATGACCTGGCGCAACCTAGGCCATCCGATTCTCCCAGAGGCACAGGAGCCCCATGATCAGCCATGTCAGCTCCAAATACCACCAAGGGCTTTGCCACGTCAGCCCTATACCACTCTTGGTACTGCCAGGTCAGCCCTAAACCCCCTGGGCCTCCTGCCACATCAGGCCCATGGGCTTTCGGGTTCAGACTCGGCCCCCAAGCGGATCCAAACCCGGTTGGAATTCCCTATAAATACCAGACCCTCACCCACCTTTTCAGGTAATCAATCTTTGCCACCTAAATTTCCCTAGTTATTGCTACTCTCTCACAGAGACTGACTAGATTGTCGGAGGGTCCGCCACCGGGATAAACCCCGGTGTTTCAGGACCGTCTGCAGGTACTCGAGGCGAGGCAATCCGAGCCGATCCTCAAGCGCCGAAGCGAGCCTCCCGCTCGTCGTCCCGTGCCGCACTCTTCTCTCATTACAAATTGAGTCCGAACTCACACCTGGTGCATCCACACCGCGACCAAAAACAAACCGCATCAGGTTGGCGCCGTCTGTGGGAAACTTTATCCGGTACGGACGTGAGTCCGAGCCTCGCCACCGACGCTCTCCCTCGACCCAATCTCCCATGGCTCCCCGAGCCCGAAGATCAGCCCTCTCCGCCCGACCAGACGGGCCTCCTCCCGAGGGGGCCCTCGACGGAGGGCAAGCATCCAATAATCCGGGTGGAAACCCCGGACCCCAGCGAAGCGCTTCACACGTCGCCGAACCCGACCTTCGTCGGGTCATTGTGAACAGAAGGGCTAGCCAGGCTAGGGGAGGGACCGCTTCCAACTCGGTCCCGAACCACTCCAGGCCCGCACAGGGGGAAAGGCCGTCGGAACTCAGCCGCATAGGCCGAATTCCTACGTCCCGACCCGACCCTTCCGACCATGGAGGGGTCACCAGGGGCGAGTTCAGAAGCTTCAGAGAGGAAATCTTGGAGGCCCTCCATGGAGCGTCGAGGTCCGCGACCTACGGCCGAGCCCCTCAAATGAGCGAAGGGAGAAGCCACACTCGTGCGCCGACTCCCCCGCCGGAGCGCACAGACGAGGTGCTCCGACGCCTCCTAGAGATGGAGAATCGAATCGAGCGCATCGGCGACAGGAATCCCAACCTAATCCAAGGACGGGGGCCTTCTCGACCTCCATTTTCCGTCAACATCATAGAAGCGGAGATCCCCCGAAACTTTCGGCCTCCGCAGTTCGAGACTTACAACGGCGAGGGTGATCCAGCTGATCACATGGAGGGCTTCAAAACCCTCATGATGATTCACAACGCCTCGGATCCCCTGCTGTGCCGAGCCTTCCCGGCCACCCTCCGAGGTCCGGCCAGGGATTGGTTCTCCAAACTCTCCCCTGGCTCGATCTTCTCGTTCGACCAGCTGGAGGCCAGCTTCCTGGCCCACTTCATCACAAGCCGAAAGAGCGAAAGGACGAGCGCTTCCCTGCTCGACCTCAGTCAGAGGGAGGGGGAGTCGCTCCGTAACTTCGTCAAGAGGTTCACAACCGAGGCCAGATCCGTCTCTGCCCTCGACACAGGGGTCGCCTTGGCAGCTTTCCGGCACAATGTCCGCCACAACCAGCTAAAGGTCTCCTTGGCAAAGAGGCCACCTCTGGACTTCCCTGACCTTCTCAACAGGGTCGAGAAGTACATACGAGCTGAGGAAGCTCTGAACCCAGAGGGCAGCAAAGAAGTCGTGGGGAAGGGCAAGCGCAGGGTCGATGATGTCGAACCTGCCAAGAAAACAGCAAAGGAAGGGGTCAGCGCGAAGAGGGCACCTCCGGTCCCTCGCTTCGAAAGGTACACTCCCTTGACACATAACGTGTCCGCCATCCTTTTAGAAATCGAAGACAAAGGCATTGTCCGACTATCTCCCCGATCAAACAACAACAAGAAGCGAGACCAGCGCTTCTCCTGCCGTTTCCACAGAGATCATGGGCACGAAACTGACCAATGTCGGGCCCTGAAAGACGAAATTGATGACCTCATCTCACGAGGGTACCTCCGAGAATTCACCAGAGAAGGCCCACGGGATCGGGGAGATGCTAGGAAACGGAGGCCTTCGCCTCCGAACCCTACTCCGAACCGCATCCAAGGTCGGGATCCCGAACCCGAGGGAGCCGCGGATACGCCATTCATCTTGCACTATGTCCACGGGGGGCCAATGGGGGGAGAGTCAAATACTTCCCGAAAAGCCTTCATCCGAGAGGTGAATGCTGTCCAAGACAACCCATCGCCCAAGTTGCAACCGGTGCCTGTCTCCTTCTCCGGAGAGGACCTCGAAGGCGTTCGCCTCCCTCATTGCGATGCCCTCGTCATTGGCCTCCACATGGCTAATTGTAAGGATTCGACGAATTCTCGTCGACAACGGCAGCTCGGTAAATATTTTCTTCCTTGAGGCCTTCAAGAATCTCAAACTACCCAGAAGCAAACTCAAGCCAGCCGGGTACACCTTGCATGGGTTCTCTGGCATCCCTGTCGTGATAGAAGGGATTGTTACTCTCGACGTCACCGCGGGATCGGCTCCTGTCAAGAGGACTGAGTTCATGGACTTCGTGGTGGTAAACGTCAAAGCAGCTTACAACGCCATACTCGGCCGACCCGGACTATGCTCCCTTCAAGCGGTACCTTCGGCATACCATCTGAAGCTTAAATTTCCCACCCCGCAAGGGGTCGGCATAGTCCGAGGTAGCCAGGAAGCAGCACAGTCATGCTACATGACCGCCGTCGGAGGGGGGGTGTTCCCCCTCGACGCCGTTGAGCTCGAACCCGAGAGGGACGGTCCAGCCCCAGAGCCTGTCGACGAGCTGGAGGAGGTCCCGTTCGGCGCCGAGGATGAATCAAAGTGGTTCCGGGTGAGCCGCTCGCTCCCCGAGGACTTGAAGCCAGGCATAATCGCCTGCATCCGCCACAACGTTGATCTCTTCGCCTGGAAGCCCTCCGACATGCCCGGGATCTCCGAAGACTTGATTATGCATCAGTTGAGCGTCATCCCAGACTCTAAGCCGGTCGTCCAAAAGAGACGCAAAGTCGCACCGGAGAGCTAGCAAATTGTGAAGGCAGAGGTCGACAAGCTCTTGTTGGCTCGATTTATTCAGGAAGTCAGCTACCCCGAGTGGTTGGCTAATGTCGTCATGGTGAAGAAGGCAACCGGGGGCTGGCGGATCTGTATCGACTTCACGGATTTAAATAAAGCATGTCCAAAAGATCCTTTCCCCCTCCCCCGCATCGACGCCTTGATCGACGCAACCTCGGGGCATGAGCTACTGTCCTTCATGGACGCATTCTCAGGGTACAATTAGATCCAGATGTTTCCACCGGACATCTCCAAGATCTCGTTCGTCACCGACCAGGGTCTCTTCTGCTACCGCGTTATGCCCTTCGGGCTAAAAAACACCGGAGCCACATACCAACGGCTCGTCAACAGAATCTTCAAAGACCTGATCGGCCGCAACGTGGAAGTCTATGTCGACGACATGCTCGTCAAGAGCCGGGCCGGGCCGGACCACGTCGCCGACCTCCGAGGAAGCCTTCGGAGTCCTCCGAATCACAATATGAGGCTCAACCCGGCTAAATGCGCCTTCGGCGTCTCCACTGAGAAATTCCTGGAGTTCATCGTCAGCCAGCGCGGCATCGAGGCGAACCCCGAGAAAATCCAAGCTATTATTGACATGGCCCCACCCCGGAATGTCAAGGAGGTTCAGAGGCTTACGGGCCGGTTGGCTGCAATCGGCCGTTTCCTCTCCAAGTCAGGGGAGAAGTCTCTCCCCTTCTTCAAGGCTCTACGCGGGAAGGGGGGCTTCGAGTGGGGTACCCATCAATAAGAGGCCTTCGAAAAGCTGAAGCAGTACCTAACCAACCCTCCTCTCCTCAGTAAGCCCGAGCCAGGCGAACCACTATGGCTCTACCTGTCCGCCTCGAACAGCGCACTCAGCGCCGTCCTCGTCCGAGAGGAAGATGGGGTCCAGAGGCCATTGTACTATGTGAGCAAAGTTTTGCTCCCCGCCGAGACGAGGTACACAAAGATAGAGAAGGTGGCCTTTGCCTTGGTCATGGCAGCCCGGAAGCTTCGTCCTTACTTCCAGGCCCACTCCGTCCAAGTACTGACCGACCAGCCACTGAAGACTGTCCTTCACAAGCCCGAAAACTCTGGCCGCTTAGTCAAGTGGTCGATTGAGCTGAGTCAGTTCGACATCAGCTACTAGTCGAGGACGGCCATCAAAGGGCAGGCCCTCGCCGAGTTCATCACTGAGTGCACCGTCTCCGAGCAGCCCTGCACCGAGGCCTCGGATCCGACCTGGGAGGTCTTTGTCGATGGATCATCATGCGAAACAGGGAGTGGGGCTGGCATCATCCTTCGTGGTCCCGACCAATTCTTACTTCAATACTCCCTCCGCCTCAACTTTCCGGCCTCTAACAACGAGGCGGAATACGAGGCCATGATCGCCGGATTGACCCTAGCACATCGAGCCGGAGCCAAGAAAATTCGGGCCTTCAGCGATTCTCAGCTCGTGGTCAATCAGATCACCGGAGAATACGAAGCCCGCGATGAACGCATGGTGAGGTATTTGGCGGTAGTCCGACGTCTCCTAGCGTCCTTCTGCCACTCCGCAGTCATTCGAGTACCTAGGGAGCAGAATGCTCAAGCAGACGCGTTGTCAAAACTCGCCTCTTCCTCCTTCGAGGGTCTCGACCAGACGGTGCTCATAGAAATCCTCCTAAAGCCAAGTATCAACGATCAAGACCAGGAGGCAATGTGTGTCCAAGACGGTGCCAGTCCAGACGACTGGACCACTCCCATTCGGAGATTCTTAGTCAGCGCCGAGCTTCCTGAAGACCGAGCCGAAGCTAGACGAGTCAGGGTCCGAGCTGAAAGGTTCGTCATGATTGATGACATCCTCTTCAAACGCTCATACACCTTGGCCGACGGCAAGCCGTACCTTCGCTGTCTCACCAGCGACGAGGCCAGCTACACGCTGAAAGATCTTCATGAGGGGATCGGCGGATGCCACATGGGGAGCAGGACGCTCGCTCGGAAGGCCCTGAATCAGGGGTACTATTGGCCGACCATGCTCCAAGACTCGCAAGACCTAGTCAAGAGGTGCGGCCCATGCCAAAGGTTCTCCCCTATCAAGAGGCTTCCTCAAGCCAATCTCCGATCCCTGGCTAGCCCTACGCCATTCGCCATGTGGGGCATGGACCTCGAGGGCCCCTTCCCCGTGGCGGTAGGACAAAAGAAATTCCTGATCGTCGCCATTGACTACTTCACCAAGTGGCTCGAAGCCGAGCCTCTGTCCAGCATCACCGAGCGCCAAGCACAACAGTTCTTTTGGAAGAACATCATTTGCCGGTTCGGAATCCCTCGGGTCCTCGTCACAGACAACGGAACCCAATTCCAAGGTCAGAACTTCCAAACCTTCTGCGCGGACATCGGTATCCAGCAGCGTTTCTTCGCTATTTGCCACCCTCAGTCCAACGGCCAAGCGGAGAACGCGAACAGGCAAATCCTCGACGGCCTCAAAAAGCACCTCGACAGTTCCCCCAAAGGACTGTGGGTCGAGGAACTGCCTAGCGTGCTATGGGCACACCGAACCACCAAGAGGATCCCCACGAGAGAGACGCCGTTCACCTTGACCTACGGGACGGAGGCAGTCATCCCCGTCGAGGTCGGCCTGCCTTCTCCCCGTATCATGGCCTTCGACGAAGCTGACAATTCATCCGGCTTGAGGGCCAACCTGGACCTTGTCGCCGAAGTCAGAGAGAAATCCTCAATTCGAAGAAGCATCTACCAACAACGGATCGAGAAGTTTTACAACAAGAAGGTCCACTCCACAAACATCAAGGCGGGGGACCTCGTGTTACGAAAATTGTCCGTCTCTGATCCAACCAAGAAGAGGAAATTGGCTCCCAACTGGGAAGGCCCATACCGTGTAGTCGAGGTTGTACGCCCTGGTACATACCGACTGGCAGATATGGACGGCCGGCTCATCAGCCGACCCTGGAACGCCGAGCACCTGATGAAGTTCCTGGAAGAGCGAACATAGGTTCTAGCTTGGCTAATGTAAATAAAATCTTTTGTAAGCTTTCATGTGTAAAGGGCCGCTTCAGCGACCCTCCCTATCTTGTATGAAAGAAATCTCTTTTTGTCAAACTCCAAATGCCTCGGCAGCTCCGACCTAACACCGGGCAATGGGATCGGCACCCGAGTCCTCACTCCGGTATCGTCCCCAACGTCTCGGTAGGTCCGACCCGGCTTTAGACCAGGGAATCTTTCTAATGCCCCGCGTCGATCCCTCACGGATCGACGGAGCCGAACCTCGCTTCCGCCATCATTCACTACACTACTAACCAGAGCAAAGAAGGAAAAGAATTCTTTATTCATACTCCTTTATTTGGTTCTGAGAAAACAAACAAAGACCGTTACAGGACCACTCCACTCATCTCAAACTGGAGGAAGCCGCCATCTTAGGGCCCCTCGGGTCCAACGAAGGGCGGGACCACTCCGACCGAGCGACTAGGAGCCCTCTCCTCGTCATGATGGTCCTTAGGCTCAGCCACGATCGACACACCAGCCACGGAGCTCTGGGCATCAACTGGTCGCATACGCTCCAACAGCAGCAGCGCAGAGGGAACCCCCTCCTCTCGCCGACCCACTGAGAAAGATGTCGAGACACCCAGCATCGTCTTGTAACGGTGTATCTCCATCTCCTTCTCCACAATGACATCGCGAAGTAACCTCTCAGAGGGGGGCCTCTGCACCGAGGCACTCAACATGGCATGTCCAAGACCGACACCGCCGAGGTCCCGATCCACCATCGCCCTCCTCAGCCGGCTCGCCTCCTCACTTAAGGCTTCAGACTTATTCCGATAATAGTTAAAGGCCGCATCAGTGTCATGAGCCCCCTTTCGGTAGCGAACCAACGTGGCCTCCAGGGCCTCAACTTTGCTTCGGAGCCACGCCATGTCGGAACGACAGGGGTCCACCTCGGGAAGGGGAGCCGCAACCTACAAGAGAACCAGCCAACTCAAAACACATAAGCAAGGAGGTTCGGAAATATCCGAGGTCAAAACACTTGGCCAGTCAAAAATCCTTTTTATAAATGGAATCACTTCGTACAAAAAATGCGGTGGCCAGTCCGGGAAAGGCAAATACAATCGAGAGAGGAAAAAAGAAAGATAAAACTATACAACTTGTTTCCCCACCTCAACATCGGCCGGGTTCACAGGGGGGTCGGCAGCCGGGTCATCAACGGGCCCCTCTTCGTTGGGGGTCTTCGGTGTCCCCTCGATCTCCATGTCATAATCGAAGTTGGACAGGTCGAGGGTCGGGTAGAAGTGCCTCACGTGACTGAAGGCCTTCGCATAACACTCGTCCTGAGCCTTGATCACCAGGAGTTGACCCGTCTCCGTCAGCTCTTCCCTCTCCTTGGCGAACTTCTTCTTCTGAGCCGCCATCTTCTTCGCCCATTCCTCCTTCTCCTTGTCGAAGGCAGTCTTCATCTCCTGCTCCCTCTTATGAGAGCCTTTGAGATCTATCTTCATCTCCTTCATCTCCTGCACGGCCTTGTCAGCCCGGTCGCGCTCCCGCTTCAAGGCCGCCTCATAAAGGCCCCTCACGTGGGCCCCCTGCACGGTCGCCTGCAGTCACCGAGCACAACTAAGAAAGCCTCCTCTACAACGTAATTACAAGACGAGAGGGGTCGGCAGACTTACCAGCACATTGGCCTGTGCAAGGCGAGTGTACGCCTCCTCCAGGGTCTCGGCCTTCATCTCCGAACGATCCCGGGGGGTCGCCAGCTTACTCGCCACCTCGACGGCCTGGCACCCTCGGGTCAGGCAGTCTCCCTCGCGGATCGACCAACTCGGCACCCACGGTCGCCGAAGCCTCTCCTCTACCTCCGGATTCACCAGAGGGCCCTTCCCCTTATCAAGATCGGTGGCCTTGCCCTGGTCCGGGCCGCCCTGAACAGCCACGTCCTTGCCCGTCTCCAAGCGAGTCCTTTTGGCCCTCGGCTGAATAGGGGCCTCGGAGACCACCTGGGACGACCCCCTCGTCCTCATCGCCTCCCCCTTCTTCTCGGCCTTCTCCTTCTTCAGGGCTAGCCTCTTTGCCTTGATTGATTCGGGATCCATGCCTGCAAAAAGATCCATTAAGAACAATGAGCGCAAAAGAACAAGAAGATTGAGAGAAAAGAAACAACTACATACAAAGCACCGCTGGGCTCAGTCCGACATTTGCCAGGTGACCCTCCGTCACCTTCGGCCAACTGATACTGTGCGACAGACGGAGGCGCTCAACAAACCCCCACTCCTCGGCCGACAGGTCCCTCGGCCTCGGCGGTTTGGAGCTCGGCTTAGAATAGTTCCACCGAGTAGGGATGTTCCAAGATTCCTCACTCCGGATCACCAAATATTTTTTCTTCCAATCCTTGATAAGAGTCCGGGTGACCGTGGACGACCTTCCCCTTACTCCGAGGCGAGATGTAATAAACCCCCTCTGACTCCCCTGACGAGCTGATCATCAACATCGCTCGGAACACATTCAGCAGGAGGGGTACCTTCAGCTCCTCGCATAACAGCACGAAGCAGATGATCTGCTTCCAGGAGTTCGGCCCATACTGCATCAGCGCCAGAGACGCCCAATTCAACACCTCCCGAACAAACGGATGGACTGGCAGCCTCAGTCCAGAGATGAATGCATCCACGGGGAAGACACAGTACCAAGCAGGCAGTGGGTCGATCGGTTGCAGTGTAGAGTTCGGCAACATGAGCTTGTAGCCGAACCCTATGTGGTACGCCGACTGAAAAACCTCCAAGTCACCAGCCTCCAAGACGGTCGGAAGCGTGTCCATCTTCACCCTCTTCCGGCTCGGCGAAGACGGCTGGACCCCAAAAAGCTCCTTATCGGAAAGGTCGTCGGGGTACCGACGGAACTGCTTCGGTCGTACAGGCGACCCTGCCCTTAAATTGCATAAAACGGGCGCCTGGCTCAAGCCACCGGCCCTCGACCCCTTCTTCTTCGGAGCCGTCTTCTTCTTGGCTCCTTCCGGCGAGGGGGTAGATAATCGCCCCAGACCGGTCGGATTTTGAGGCCCTTCGGCTCCACCCTCCTCCGCGCCACCCTCCTCTTCGGAAGCTAGCTCTAGAATCTGGACTTCGTCTGAGCTGTTGCTTGCCTCCTCTGACTCACTACTCTCCACCACGAAAGGTTTCCGAGAGCGCAACGGCCTCACATTATACACCGGCTCCTCCTTACGGACTGGTTCCTCCCACGAAGTCGAATCGGAAGGCTTTACATCGTGTGCCGACTGCTCCTCACACACTGGCTCCTCCCACGAAGTCGATCTTGAGGCGGGTTTTCCTTCCCCCTCCGACGTGGACGCAGACGAGCCAGACTGAGCCCTATCCATCTGTGCCTAACAAAAGAAACTTACAAACTAACCTTTTGAATGCCTCGGACTGACGAGCCGGTGCCGCTAAAACAGTCAAAGCCGAGCGCTAAAGTGTTTGATTTCTTTTTAAGAAGACAGCGGAAGAGAAGTAAACAGAATGGAGAAGGGGGGGAGACATTTATAGAGGATGAAAACGACTCCTCGATTTCTGCAATTACTGTTCATCGATTGACGTGTAACTGCCGCCTGGAAAATCGCGCCACGTCCTCGAAACGTGCGCTGTTGACGTCATCCAGCATCAGACTGAACTCCAGGCTCAGGGGTCGGTCCGGATCCGGACACCCCGCCTCAGTGAAAATTTTTACTTAAGATTTAAGGCTCCAGGGCTCGGTCGGCTCCCCTCTCACCCGCGAACAACTTGGGACTTACAGCCTCGGCAGCCGAAACCCCAAATTGTTCCCGGGTGGCAGTAAAGCCACCATTGCCTGCGCCCCGGGCTCCTGGGCTCGGTCGGCTCCCCTCTCACCCGCGAGCAGCTCGGGGCTTACGGCCTCGTCAGCCGAAACCCCGAACAGTTCGAGGGTGGGAGAAAAGCCAATCGCCTGGAACCCTATCGGAAAGCAGGTCGGACAACCTCCCATCGGAGACGACCCATCTATCCGAGGCTCTTCAGCTCCAGGTCCGGAATACGGTCGATCACCCTCCCGTCCTGATCTCTCCCGGTCCAAACAACCGTGTCAGGGTCATCTGACCCGAAAAAGGATCCAGACGGCAAAGCCACCACCAATCCGAGGCTCCTTATCTACCGGTCCGGATTTCGGTCGTTACCCCTCTCGCCCTGATCTCCCCTAGATCTGGCTACCGTATCAGGGCCATCAGATCCAAGAGAAGATCCGGGCGGCAGAGTAACCACCTCTCCGACACGACCAGGGTTAAAATTTTGCAAGAGACAGACGTCCGCCGAAGCAGACACCTCTGATGGCCAATGGACCACCCTTGCTGTGATCAAACCCGCTGTAGGGGGAGGAGTACTTATAGCCCCCCATAGACCGGCCATTATGACATTGGGAAAGACAATCGACGGAAGCTCATGCGCCATGCATTTATTAGGCTGCGCCATTAATGTCCCTAGGAAATTGGAACATTGCACAGATCCCGGAGCGCCTTCAATGCTCCGTAAAGACGGCGGACCACTCCGCTCAAACCTTCTAAGGCACCACGGCTCGCCATCACCCTTGCCGACCCATAATTCCTCGAAAGCTCGAGGTTCGGTCTAGCACCAGGGTAATCTTCTCAGGAAGACTCAACGGCTCGCCATCACCCTTGCCGACCCATAATCCCTCGAAAGCTCGAGGTCCGGTCTAGCACCAGGGTAATCTTCTCAGGAAGTCTCAACGGCTCGCCATCACCCTTGCCGACCCATAATCCCTCGAAAGCTCGAGGTTCGGTCTCGCACCAGGGTACTCTTCTCCGGAAGACGCAACGGCTCGCCATCACCCTTGCCGGCCCATAATCCCTCGAAAGCTCGAGGTCCGGTCTAGCACCAGGGTAATCTTCTCAGGAAGTCTCAACGGCTCGCCATCACCCTTGCCGACCCATAATCCCTCGAAAGCTCGAGGTTCGGTCTCGCACCAGGGTACTCTTCTCCGGAAGACGCAACGGCTCGCCATCACCCTTGCCGGCCCATAATCCCTCGAAAGCTCGAGGTCCGGTCTAGCACCAGGGTAATCTTCTCAGGAAGTCTCAACGGCTCGCCATCACTCTTGCCGACCCATAATCCCTCGAAAGCTCGAGGTTCGGTCTCGCACCAGGGTACTCTTCTCCGGAAGACGCAACGGCTCGCCATCACCCTTGCCGACCCATAATCCCTCGAAAGCTCGAGGTTCGGTCTCGCACCAGGGTACTCTTCTCCGGAAGACGCAACGGCTCGCCATCACCCTTGCCGACCCATAATCCCTCGAAAGCTCGAGGTTCGGTCTCGCACCAGGGTACTCTTCTCCGGAAGACGCAACGGCTCGCCATCACTCTTGCCGGCCCATAATCCCTTGAAAGCTCGAGGTCTGGTCTAGCACCAGGGTAATCTTCTCAGGAAGTCTCAACGGCTCGCCATCACCCTTGCCGACCCATAATCCCTCGAAAGCTCGAGGTTCGGTCTCGCACCAGGGTAATCTTCTCAGGAAGACACAAAGGCTCGCCATCACCCTTGCCGACCCATAATCTCTCGAAAGCTCGAGGTTCGGTCTCGCACCAGGGTACTCTTCTCCGGAAGATGCAACGGCTCGCCATCACCCTTGCCGTCCCATAATCCCTCGAAAGCTCGAGGTCCGGTCTAGCACCAGGGTAATCTTCTCAAGAAGACACAAAGGCTCGCCATCACCCTTGCCGACCCATAATCCCTCGCCAGCGCGAGGTTCGGTCTCGCACCAGGGTACTCTTCTCCAGAAGACGCAACGACTCGCCATCACTCTTGCAGGCCCATAATCCCTCGCCAGCACGAGGTTCGGTCTCGCACCAGGGTACTCTTCTCAGGAAGACTCAACGGATCGCCATCACCCTTGCCGGCCCACAAATCCTCGCCAGCTCGAGGTTCGTTCTAGCATCAGGACAGCCCCCTCATGAAGGCCCAGCGATTCGCCATCCTATTTCAACAACCATAAACACTCCTCCACGGCTAGCTCTCGCACCCCCGCAGGAGTGGGGGGCTTGTGTGGTAGGGTAAAAATGGCCTGGGGCCCAACCAGGGCCCAGGACAGCTCTTGCTCAAAAATGGAAAAACAACAATCCGGCTCGGCTTCGAACCACTACAAGGTCGGCGCCGAACCTCAAGTTCACCCCCACAGAACTGGTCTCCTCGTATCCGACGAGCCTCGGTGGCCCTCGGCCTCCGATCCACGACAGCCCCACGGGCCGTCCGCCCAGCCTGGTAAAGAATGAAGATGACCTGGCGCAACCTAGGCCATCCGATTCTCCCAGAGGCATAGGAGCCCCATGATCAGCCATGTCAGCTCCAAATACCACCAAGGGCTTTGCCACGTCAGCCCTATACCACTCTTGGTACTGCCACGTCAGCCCTAAACCCCCTGGGCCTCCTGCCACGTCAGGCCCATGGGCTTTCGGGTTCAGACCCGGCCCCCAAGCGGATCCAAACCCGGTTGGAATTCCCTATAAATACCAGACCCTCACCCACCTTTTCAGGTAATCAATCTTTGCCATCTAAATTTCCCTAGTTATTGCTACTCTCTCACAGAGACTGACTAGATCGTCGGAGGGTCCGCCACCGGGATAAACCCCGGTGTTTCAGGACCGTCTGCAGGTACTCGAGGCGAGGCAATCCGAGCCGATCCTCAAGCGCCGAAGCGAGCCTCCCGCTCGTCGTCCTGTGCCGCACTCTTCCCTTATTACAAATTGAGTCCGAACTCACACCTGGTGCATCCACACTGCGACCAAAAACAAACCGCATCAAGTAATATGAAAGATCATTTGAATATAATGTAATGAAAATTCTTTGATCGCATCCCTTATTTTGTAACTCATTACACTTGCTTGAATTACTAGATTCATAATAAGAATAAAGCTGAAATATATTATATTACATTGCAACTCTCTGTTTGTTAAGCTCCAATACATTATATTATATATACTTGAAACCTGGAATCCCAAATCAGCTAAATTATACTGATGCAACATACATTGGATTGTGCTTGTTTTTATGTGGTTTTGTGGTATCTTTCGCTTGAACTTGTTTTTGTTTCTTCTTTGTATCTCCCCATCACTGGCAAGCATCGACTATGCTCGAGCTAATCTGAAATGTATACTTGTCGGCCCTTACACCCATTGTAATGTGCAAATTTTGACCAATGAACAAAATTAGGGATTGATAAATGAATTTGAAATTTTTGATTACTCATCCCTTATAAATAATCAGAAGCCATGAGAAACCATCATAACATCATAAGCCATGAGCATCATCAGAACCCTGCACAAAGCAGAAAAGTGTACACAGTATGGGAATTTGTTAAAGTAAAAAATCAATAGTTCAATTATACAGGATCAGAAGCCATCATCTCCAAATTTATCAAAGGCACATCAACAAAATATATTGAAAAGTTTGTGTTAGCATACTGATAAACTTTGCCCAAAGCATGAGAAGCCATCAGAAGCTTTCCCAATGCACACCTCAAATTCATAATTGATCACAGTTATAACATATCAAAAGCCTTGAGAAACCATGATAACATCATAAGCCATGAGCAGAATCAGAATACTTCATAGGAAGGAGATTGTACACAGTATGGAAATTTGTTAAAGTAAATAAAATCAATACTTGAGTTATACAGGATCAGAAAACATCATCTCCAAATTTTTCAAAGGCACATCAACAAAATTTATTGAAAACCATGTGTTAGCATAATTATTTTTGCCCAAAGCATGAGAAGCCATCAGAAGCATCCCAATGCATACCCCAAATTATTTTATTCTTCATAGTTATAACATATGAACAACCATGAGAAAGCATCATAACATCATAAGCCATGAGCAGCATCAGAACCCTGCACAATACAGAAAATTGTACACAGTATGGAAATTTGTTAAAGTAAAAAATCAATAGTTCAATTATACAGGATCGGAAGCCATCATCTCCAAATTTATCAAAGGCACATCAACAAAATTTATTGAAAAGCTTGTGTTAACATAGTGATAATTTTTGCCCAAAGCATGAAAAGCCATCAGAAGCTTTCCCAATGCACACCTCAAATTATTGTTCTTCACAGTTATAACATATCAAAAGCCTTGAGAAACCATGATAACATCATAAGCCATGAGCAGAATCAGAACCCTTCACAGGAAGGAGATTGTACACAATATGGAAATTTGTTAAAGTAAATAAAATCAATACTTGAGTTATACAGGATCAGAAAACATCATCTTTAAATTTTTCAAAGGCACATCAACAAAATTTATTGAAAAGCTTCTGTTAGCATACTGATTATTTTTGCCCAAAGCATGAGAAGCCATCAGAAGCATCCCAATGCACACACCAAATTATTATTCTTCACAGTTATAACATATCAACAAGATGGTAAAACATAATTTTCAAACTGAAACATAAAACCTTATCCCTCATAAAACAACAGACAACCAAAAAAACCCAATTAAGAAGTGCAGGATATCAATACCCAATTGCGCAACACTTTGACAGTTGTAAAAAAGAAGTTCAACTGCTATTTCTGATACCAATCTTCTTCTTGGTAAGGATTGAATCATATTGTTAAAAAATTAATCTGGAAACGAAATACAGGTAATATTTAAAAGGATTCAATTAGTCATAGGCTCAGAACAGTTATGTATAGAAAAAATGATTGAATAGAATATGGAGATTAGTCTAGGGCTGCATTTGAATGTCATGCCAACTAGTTCTAATCATGCATTGTAATGCATTCGATATCCATGCCAATAATGAAAATGATCAACTGTTGATAGGATGACATTTATTCCCTTATAAAGCATCAAATGCTTTCATTATCAATCACATGCATCATAACTTTTGATTATTTATCATTGCCTAGACTAATAGAGGTAAAAGAGTAGGGTGATTTAAAACAATTAAATGAAGCACTTCCTGTTAGATGGAGACCGACAACAACAAAATGACAAGAAACACTTCCACTGAAACTGTATGCATCAGAAGCATCATAGCATCAGAACCAAACACAGCATCAGAAATCACATAATATCCATCAGAAACATTAGAAGCCATGAGCAGCATCAGATGCCATCACAGCAAGGAAATGGTACACTATATGGAAAATTTATTCAATCATAAAGCCATCATCTTCAGAATCATCTGAGGCACATGTACCAATTTTATTAGAAAGATTTTACCCAAACATGAGAAGCCATCACAAGCATTAGAAAACTTCACAGTTATAACATAGTAACAAGAAGGTTAATTTGAAAGTGAATTTCATACCAAATTCCCTTATAAAGGAAGAAGAAGTCATCAGAATCCATCAAAAGCCATCAGAAGTCATGAGCAGCAGCAAAAAACCCCCAAAACCTGTTTGGTTTGAGTGTTCTTTGAAGAGAGTTTTCACAAAACACCTTCATTCAGAAACATTTTCCTTTATACTCTCTTCTCTCTATACACGAGAACTTTACTCCCTCTTTACTTCCATCTCTCCTTTACTTCCTTCACCTTCTTCCACCCTACACCTGCAAGAAGAAGCCCTCACAATCCATGAGTGCCCATCACAAGCCATGAGCAGCAAGAGTACCCATCACAGGAAGGTAACGCAGTGACATCTTTTAAATATGAAAAAATCAATAGTCTAGTTAAGAAGCATCTCATCAGTAGCCATCATCTCCAGATTCCTCAGATGTTCATGTACAAAATTTAGTACATATTTCTGTTTCGTGACTACCATCTAGCATATTTGTGGTTACTAGTGTTTGGTCATTTTCAATACTGCAATCGTTATATAGGATCAGAATATATCATCATCATCTCCACGATTGTCAACTTCTACCAACCAAACACAAACAAGTATCGTCCGCTGATTTGAATATAGAGATGATGGCTTGTGATGCTATTTATAAACAATTGATTTATTCTTCTGTAGAATTTCCATACTGTGTACAGTTACCTTCCTGTGATGGGTTCTGCTGCTGGTCATGGCTTCTGATGTTAAGATGGATTCAGATGGCTTCTTCTTGTACTGTGTACAATTAAAGCAAATGAAGTAGGTGAAGGAAGTAAAAACAAATTCATATGTATCCTCCAAAGATGACCATGAAATCAAATACTACAACAAAGCCATGTGAATAAGCAAAAAGGATCAAATTAGTCGTAGGCTCATAACATGGTTCTATAGAACAATTGTTCAAATCAATCATAAAAACTCCAGTCTAAGGCTGCATTTTTGACAATGCCATGCCTACTAGTACTAATTAAATTGTCCACCCTCCTTGTCATCAAGAAATGATTTCATCATTTTGACTTCACATAATGGATTCATTCTTACTTCACATAATTCTAAACATCAACCACAGATCAGCTTAAAGGCTATCACACATCATTTCCGTGGATATTCACTCATATTTTTGATATTTTCAATATCTGCAATACACAATACAACCAAGCAGAAAGAGGGGGGGGGGGGGCACACATTCAAAATTGAGTAGAACATTTCATCATTGCCTATAACGACATCATCTTCGTGAGTAAAAAAAATGATAATAAAAGCACTTCCTATTACTGACAACTCCTTTCATTCTTCTGACCATTGTTGCTAACAAAATTGAATCCATGTGCAGTGCCTATTCATCAGTAAATTGTCAAGATACCATCTCACGCAATGCAGAAAACATTATATTCATAACAGTAAATGATACAATGAAACTGTTTCATCATAATTAAATTAATGTCTCGCTTCCACATTGCCATAGCAATTTCATCTCTTTTCGTACTCATACGATTCAATTAGGAAGATAACAAATCCAACCCTTGAGATGTGGATGCGATATCTTCAATTTGTTGATGATGAATTAATTGTTCATCTACAAATTCCTCAAAAAAGTTATCATCCACTGAATATCTACGTATAAAATTATGAAGTGCGCAACATGCTATGACCATTATAACCTGTCTTGTAAAATAGTAGTTTGTCATGTGACTGAAGATGGAAAACCTTTTTCTGAATACACCAAAGGTTCTTTCAATGACATTTCGTAGCCTTGCATGCATTTTATTAAAAAGTTGCCTAGGTTGGGTTGGTGCATGGTTGGCCCTTTGAAAGTCTTGCAAGTGATATGGCTCACCACGGTAGGGAGCTAAAAAACCGGGCATATTCGTGTAACCACAATCTACTAAATAATATTTATCATCGGGAGGAATTTATAACAATCCTTGTGATAATGCACTCTGTATTACACGGGAGTCGTTAGCACTTCCTTCCCATCCCGCATAAACAAATGTGAACATCATATCAAAATCACAAGCGGCCAACACATTTTGAGTTATATTACCCTTTCGTCCACGACAAGCATTGTTTCGACTAGCGGGTACCGAAGCATCGATTAATGTGCCATCAGTAGCACCGATAGCTCCCTACATTAATGAATTTGAAACCTACAACTTTAGTAAACTTTGAAATATTAAAATCATATGTTAGTCAGGATGGAGGTAACAAAATACCTTAAACCATGGATAAAAGTCTGTGGAACTAGTGATCCTTTTATGTATACGTGTAGTGTTCGGGGGAATAATTAGAACTGTGGCTGCTCTTGCCAAACCTTTCAAAATATCTGTAAAATGTTGCTTGATTGTTTCAAGCGAGTGTTGAAACCTATCAGTAGCTCCTCGCATTCTATGACTATAACCGACAATGTACAAAAAAATGGCAACACTTTCTTCAAAAGACACGCGTCTACGTCAGGCTTCCTCCTCCGTTTCCTCGAGGTAGTTGCCATTTTCAGAAAACCACACAAAGCCAAAAAAAAATCTTGATTCATACGGAATATGCAATGAAACTTATCTGGGGGACCATCTAGGATTTCTTGCAAATATTCACGTCTTGTTAGTTTTGGAGTGCATTGTGGATTTTTTTCAGAGATGGCCTGTATGAACTGGAGTTCCATCAAGTCATCCAAATCGTCACTATTAGATGAAGACATGTCCATCACTACAGTAGCACTTGCAATAGTACTTCACTCTGTCAAAAAGTAGAATTCAGTTGCATAAAGTAAGTTAAAGCTTTAATACTACGACAATAGTAGAGGTTATTTACAGAATTTTATCCTAACATCTTATGTTATGTAATATTGTTAAACTCAGACAAAAAAAATAGCAACAACAGCTACTAATAGCAAATTCATTTACAATTAAAAAAAAATCAATTAAAAAAAACCACCACGTTCTGCCATTAAATATTCAGAATACAATAGCTCACACACAAATATGTAAAAATTATTAAAAGAAATAAACAATTTGGATATGATGGATCCACTCAACCTAATGGGATCCCTACTGCTCACAAAGACACTTCACCCATCTCTCCCTAACATCCTGGGTCATACGAAGGAAGGCATGACGCCACTGAGGGCTTTCAACTAACACATCAAGTGCCTTCCCTGTCTGTTTGTAATCAAGCCCAGGCATCGCATTAATTATATCAATGCATTGATCAAGGGAGGAAGAATCTTGTTCAACCGAGAGATTACTTTGGTCGCCCATTTTCTTCCTATACTTGTCTCTTTTTACCTCCTGAGTTTCCAAATAGGAATCAAAGCATATATCCATCTTCGAGCTTTTTGTTGCTCGACCACTTGACGCACCAGGTTTTCTCTTGCGAGACCCCGACCCCGAACCAATTGGTGCATCATCATCCTCATCAGGTACATCTACATATGGTAGATTGGGGTGGGCAAACTCATAATTGACCCTCTGTCCCTCATCGGAGTCATACACCCTTTGTGTTGAAGCCCTAGAAACAAAGTCCTGGGCAGTAGACCCCGGAATTTTTTGGTCAAAGCATCATAATTTGCCAATCCCTTCGACTTGAATATTTTTTCCGCGGGGTGTGCCTAATCAAAAATTGTGTTGTTAATTTACAAGTAGTAAAGTCATGGTTAAGTATAATAAGAACAGAATCACAGACTATTACAAAAATGAAGTTATATATGAACCTTAACATAGTTGTCCCAAACCTCCATCTCGCAAGTGACTGTTTGGTTCTCTTCATCCCAACCCAAACCACTCTACTTCTTCAGAGTCTCAAATCCCTCCAATTAATTCTCAGCCTCGAATATTTTTCCTTTAATTGTTTAACCGTGAATGTACGATTACACATAATTTTCATATGTTGTGCAAATCGTTGCCAAACTTTGGCTTCAAATGTCAAACTTTTGAGACTATTTTGGTCTACATCCTCCTCCATAAGATGCACAAATATCCGCACAACACTTGGATTCGATAACCCAACATCATCATCCACCTCCATCTCCTTCCTCTTCCCCATACTAGTCATCTATATTAGGAAAAGAAACGGTAAATAGTAAACAACAATGACAAATTGCAGCACTTAAAAAATGATCTGAACTAATTTGCGGAAGTCAACAAATTCAAAAATGAGAACTTCTTGTATCTCCAATGTAGGATTTCAAAATTGGCTTTTTCACAGGAACAAAATGAACCCTCATTTTAATCAAATAATTTGGAGTTTAGTCGACCATGAGATCAGAAATCATGATCTCCAAATCCATCCCATTCACAGTCTATAATCCCTAAAATCAGTCCCTAAAAAAATTTTTAACAAATAAAAAAACCAGTTTTGGCCCACGGATCTGGCCATAGGATCAGAAGTCATCATCTCCAAATTCACCCCATTCACTGTGTACAATCCCTCAAATCAGTCGTTGAACAAATTATGAAGAAAAAAAATTAAATCAAAATTCGCCAAAAAATCGGGATTATCATCTTATAAACGGAAATCATAGCATTGTAACAAGGGGGGAAATGGGTTCCAATCGGATCATACCTTCGATTGCTTGGTTTGAAGAGCAAAGAAATTGTCAACAACAGATTCAAGCTTCAATCGGCGTTTGATTCGACTTGCCCGTTGTCGACTACACCTTCTCTTATAAGCATATCGGGTCTCACAAACCATTAACCCTAAATCGATCACTCACCCCACCATATCCGATGTTCGAGAGTAGTATGCTCTCCGCGAGCGACAGAGAAGTTAAGGTGGAGTAGATTTGGGGCAAAATAATTCCAAAATCGTTGATTTTGGGTGGATATTCACTCAGATCTGGTTTCGAGCGAAAAAAATTGAGAAGGGAGGAAGCAGGTGAAGTAAAGACGAGATAGGAGTAAAGATGGGTGGCTCGTGAAAAGAGAGAAGATAGTAAAGGAAAAAAGAGTAAAAGGGTTTTGTGAAAACTCTTTTCACAAAAAAACCAAACCAAACAGGTTTTCGGTTTTTAAGAAAAAGAAAAAAAAAACATCAAACCAAACACACCCTAAGATTTGTGTAGCTTAGGTTGGTTGAACGATATTAAGTCATGGTTTTTTATATGGTCCTTCGCTTTCCTTAAATGATTGAAACCAGTTTAAATAAATCTCTAATATTATAATGGAATAGTTGGAGTTGTCGTGTGTAAACATATTAACTTATATGTAATGCACGTATATAGCTAATATGAAGAAGATCTTAGCTATATATTAAGGTAAAAACTCTGACGTAGTCTGGTCTCGAACTTAAGATATGTATATATATATACTAGATTTGCCGGTGGGCACGTGCCTATGACACGTCTTCGGAATGATACAGCATATGAAAGTCTTGTAAACATTAAAACAATAATTATGTAGCTCAAATTTGAATAGTACACCAATAATTAGTTGTAAATAAAAGTCCATGTTTCCATTAGTAAATGTTGAAAATTAATTATAAATGGGGGTGTAAAATCCAACTTCTTAGAACTTTGAGTTTGGAAAATGATGAAATTTAATTGTTGATGAGATATTTGCTATTTTCAATGTAACATGAGCAATAAAAAAATGCATAAAAAATCTGAAAATTTACAAACCTGAAATCCGAAAATATAAATTTCTGTGTAAATAGAAAGAGAATGAGAGAGAGAGAGAAAAATAAATAAATAAATAAATAAATAAATAAATAAATAAAGGAGTTGTTTTGGGAGATTTGAATTTGAGTATTGGGGGAACTTTTAGGCGGGAAAATATGTTTTGTGAGGTTAAATCTGGACCATTGATTTCAACCCTATTGAATGAGAGCCACTTGATAGCTTTCTTTGTGTTTTATTATATAGATACATACATGCATCAAATGTGTAAATTACTAAGAGTATTATAATGTTCCACTAGCACCATTTTCAATCATACAAAACTGATATGGGGTAAGTGACGTGGCCCCATCTGGACCACCAAGATCTCCTCAGACTTCACTACCCTATGATCATCAAGTCAAACGAGTCAAACGGGCTTCAGCCTATTCAGGCCCACAAGCGAGCGGGTCTGACCCGGTCCGTTAGGGTCTCAGACCCGTTTACCTCTGCCTATAAATACCAGACCCCCTCCTCACTTCTGAAGGTAATAAACTTTTCCTCACCTGAACTCTAGCTACTGTTGCTTTCTCAGTGACTGACTAAATTGTCGGAGGGCCTGTCGCCGGGACTTCTCCCAGTGTTTCTAGGCAGTGTCCAGGTACAAAAGACCGAGCCGAGCATTAAAGATCTGAGCCAAGCTACTGGATCCGAGCCGAGCACACTTCCTCCACCTCTCTCCTGCTACTCCTGAGCCGGTCCTACGGCTTAGAATCGGACCAGCGTCAGTACCACATCTTTCGCTACACAAATTACAAGAACTCACACATGTTGCCCCCACAACCCAAAAACAAACAGCATCAAAAACCATGTGATTTAATAAAGTATGCACTACTTCACAAACTAGTCCATTTCTTTACAAATCACTAGTTGTAGAGAATGTGATTCACTTTTCCTTTTCAATTCATGTAAGAACGACCAGTTTGCAGTGTGACCATGGAGACTACAGACCATCTATTTATAAAGTGTCATAGGAACAAAGCAGTTTGGGTCGAGATCCTTAGGGCCCTCAGAGCAAATGACCAGCATCAGTTATGCATCAAAATAAGTATGTATATGTTCATAGGAACAAAATCTTCAAGGTAAGTATGTATATGTTCATATGAGTGTTTCAAGCATCAGTTATGCATCAAAATAACATTGTATATAGATAATATATCGTTCAAAACTATCTCAGTACTCAAAAATCAAGATTCAAATCAAAACTCCACAAAAACACTCAAAACCCCCAATTCTTCAAAACAGTATGAGTGTATATGTATGTATAGTATGGGTGGGCTCGGTACGGTACCGGACTTTTTGACATTGTACAATTACCAAACCAAACTAGTTCGGTTTGAAATATGCAAACCGTTACCAACCAAAAAGTTTGGTATACCGACTACTTCGATTGGTACGGTTCGGTATTGGTGTTATACCAAATATGACCCAACAAATACCTTAGTAAATATCAGTACCAATAAAAATAACAAGTTAACAATATCACACAACTACCGAAACAAAAACATAATAGACCACAAATTCATTTTCATTCCAAAAGCAAGCAGGGAACAATAGCATAAGCATAAGCAGGGAATAGACCACAGAATAGTCCGTCAACTATGTTGTGTTTCTCTCTTTCAAAGCCGCATACCAAGAAAATCTTAACATAAATCTTGCTAGCTGTGCATGATGTGCATTTGTCATACTTACATATTCTAGAATTTAAGTAGATTGTGAATTTTTTGTGGTGCTGACTAAGTCTCGGTGTTTTTGCACATGATAACAACAAATTGCTTCATCCTCATCTCCACTAATAACTGAATTTCTCTCGAGTATTACTGGATTTGAATGTTTGAATGCTTTTTATTGGATTTACAACCTGCAGTCACTTGAGTATGCAACTGATGCTGGATTGAAGAAGCACAAGGGTTTCACATCATTCACTGTCTTGGATCTTTATCAAAAAGAAAATCGTACTGATAAGAGCCTGGAACTGATATCTGTTAATGCCATTATTTCTCTTTGTTGCAGTACTTGATTTCATATCTTATTTCATCTTTCTCAGTTTCCATAGTTTGTTCACTAATCATTAATTCCTGTTAAGGACTTTTGTTTCTTTAAATGTCTCATAATTACGCAGAACAAACTGTTCCCAGTATCTGAAACCACTGAAGAACCTAAGATCCATGTTCTTGAAACCGTGCAGTCACTGCAATTGAGATAAACCAAGCTTCAAATGCGTGCTCTTCTAAATATCGTAAATGTTGGGCGTCAGTGATCAAGGTCAAATTAGAAAGGGAAAGAAATGAACTGGTATCAGAAAAAGGGCGGACATTCAAAATGTAAATTTAAGTTTCAAGTACACGTGATGTTCATCAAGGCTACCAGGGAATGATGATGGTTAACTTCTTAGTAAATATAATCTGAACCGTTTATAAGATGAAAAAATCCAATCAACACGTGCCTACATATAAACACTTCTTAAGCTAACAATTTTAGAGAGCAAAACACTTTTTTCATGAAGGGCATTTTCTTTTTTTTCTGCAGCAGAACCAAGTACCGAAAACATTGGGATGAAGAACATCTCATATATTCGGTACGGTACGGTAAAATACCGACTGAACCATATTCATACCGAAACCGAACCGAATTCTAGAACTCGGTACAGTTGTACCATACCATACTTTTGGTAACCGAATTTTTCGGTACCGAATTGATTGGTTCGGTTGGAAAACCGGTCGGTTGGCTCATTTCGGTATGATCGGCCACCCCTAATGTATAGGTGTAGTTAGTGTATGTTCACATCAATAACTTCAAAAAAAAACTCATTGTAGATTTATAGTATGAAGTTCAAAACCATCTCAGCAATAAAACCAATCAAATCCAATCGAAAAACTTTGTGAAAACACAAAACCCAAATTTTCGGCTGATTATACACAGACCCGAAGCAAGCTTCTTTCCAATGCTTCAAAACTTAATCTTTTTGATCCAACCAAACCTTCTATATCTTGTTATACACATACCCAATCCTTACATCAGTTTACCCATGAATAATACGCAATTACAACATGCATATAATCAAGTTTGCACATCAAAATATCAACACAAAGTGTATGTTTGCACAATCAACAGTAAAGATAGGGTTTTGTTCACTTTTGTGCAATGATCAGTACATAACTCATCTTATGCAAGCCAAACAGCAAATATATGATAAAAATAACATACCCATGATTTATATTAGGTTCTTTAACAATCACAAGTCATCAAATTAGGCTTCTAGTCATCAATAGCGTAGTTTCATGAAAAGATTCACTTTTTAATTCATTTATTCATCATTATATCTTCATAACATCATCTAACATGCTTTCTAATAGATAAATCATCACATACAACATGCTTAGAACAATAAGAAAATAAACACAAGTTACTCACCTTATTGAAGAAATCAACCAAATTAATAAAGAACTAGTATATCCCCTGTGCAAGTTACACAGACTTCACCAAAAAATAAATTAAAACATCAATAACATTTTTTTAAAAAATCGACAGAACCTCCCCATATTTACAACTTTTTTCCTGTATAATTATAATCCAACATATTAATATTCAACAATTATGTAGTAAAACTTTGCACATAAAACACAATATTCGAACGCAAATATTTAATGATAATAAGGCACTGCAAATTTGTGCAATAAAGTATACACCTTGAGTGCATGAACTGTATAATATGTTTACAGTTAATACTTTGTTTTGGATAAACATACAAATACATATAACTCAATCTAACGAATTGTATACATCTTCATCTTGTAAGAAAAAGAGAAACTTACGATGGAGGGTAAAGACGGCGGGTCGGGGCGGGATCGACGACGGACGGCAACGATGGAGGGTAGAGACGGGGGGGATCGGGGCGGGGTGGACGGCGGGAGGCGGTAGGGATGGACGGGTGAGGAGATGTGGGTGGGTTTTGGGAGATGTGGAAGAGGAAAGATTTTTCTTGGTGACTTTTTAATTAATTCTGTTTTGGCAATTGGTGTGGGCTGCATGTGTCAGTTCCTACTTTTGCTCTCCTTCCTCTATTTCAAAATAGAGAAAGGAGAGATATGGTAGGCCTATTAGCTTAAGATATATATAAATAAGCGACGGGTGGGTGAGGAGATTTGGGTGGGTTTTGGGGTAGGGAGGGTTAGGGTTTGTGGGTTTGGGGGAGATGTGGTAGAAGAAAGGGTTTTTTTGTGTGTGTGTTTTTTTAATTAATTCTGTTTTGACAAGTGATGGGAGATGCACGTGTTAATTGCTACTTTTGCTCTCCTTTCTCTATTTCAAAATAGAGAAATGAGAGATGGGGTAAGCCTATTAGCTTAAGATATATATATATATATATATATATATATATATATATATATATATATATATATATATATATATAAGAAAAGGCTCTTCTTTTGCAAAATCCAAGATCATCGCTTCGAAACTCCAAGAAATTAATAGTAAAAATATATTTTATTTTTGCAGAGGAGAGGGACGGCTGTAGTGGCCATGATATAGGACGAAATCTGGAGTTTTTAGGGTTTTACAAGTTTATGTAAACATCCCTTAACAAATTATTACTTTACATATATAAACTTTTCTCTAATAAAGTAGTTAAATAAGTTAAATAAATAAAAATAAAACCAAATCGTTTTACTACTGATTTATCCAACCATCAAGCATAGCCCAGAAATTAAAAATTTTGGATTTGTACTCAAAGTGGTAATTTTGCACAAAACTCCCTCTTTTTGTAATATTTGCAAATATGTCATAAAATATTCGTAAAAATCCAGAAAATTCAGGAATAATATATAATAATACATATTAGATTTTCCAATTAAAATTTCTGACTTTTATTTTCCAAGAAAATATTTGCACAAGACCCACTTAAATTCTATATTTGCAAAAACACCATATTTGTTTAAATCTTTACCAAATCAACTCTAAATAAAACTTAAATAGATTTTATTTTCAATGATGACCATTGAAAGCCCAAAAATCAGTAAAAAATATTTTCCATTATTTGTTTGAGATCCAAACGGCTTTTTACATAAAAGCCCATCTCTTTCGAAGTATTTATAAAAATAGTTTCTTTACTCAGAAAAATCTCAAAATTTAGGATATACTTAATTATAAATAGGAGCATTTATCCATAAATCTAAAAGTTGAGATTTTCACCAAAAAAATATTTTCACGTGTAAAATTGAGAAATTCACAAAATGGTCAAATAAATTCAAATAAATCTGAAAATTAAAATATCATAAATAAATGAGGAAAATTAATCATTAACCATAAAATTTTAATAATTCAAAATTTCATAACTCTGCACGTGTGTTGCACGTGCAAAATTGCAATTTCAAGAAAATAGTCAAAATAGTCAACTTTACCAATATAATATTAACTAGTAATGCAAAATAAATCATTTTATTCTGCGGGGTGTTACATCACTCCCCCCTTCGAATAGTTCTGTCCTCAAAACTACTCTAAACAAAAGAAAACAAAATACAAAACTTACAAAACAGTTTCGAAAATTTATTCTATCATTATTTTATTGTTGGATTCAATTACTAAGCAAAACAGAAAATAACATATGATTATATGTCGAAGAGTAAAAGGTGAAAACTGACATGACAAAATTATAAGAAACCCAATAGAATACACAATTAATCCCAAAACATGAGAAAATAGTAAGACTATTATCATAGAATAAGAAGTCAAAAGTGAAGAGATAAAACCCAAATATAAAAAGGTTGATAACCACACAACAACGAAGGAACACAAACTTAGAGGTTATAAAAAAAAGTCTTGGGAAAATTAATCAGTCAAGACACATAGAAATACAAACAAATTTTACTAAGTAACGAAATATTAATAACAATGAATGTACAAGACAAAGAATAATGAGTATACTAGTGAATGTTGACATTATAATCAATACTCTAAAAACACATTAAAGGGTAACGAGCAAAATAGACCAAAAAATATATATATATGCAAGAAGACTTAAAAGAAGTTCATTGAACATTACAAAAGTAAGTGTCAAATCATTAATTAGGACGTGGAAACAAAAGTAAGTGAGAAATCTAAAATGTTAAAGAATTGGTAAACGGTAGCAATAAATAGTAATTTACAAAAGAACGAAAACTTAGACCATAGTTGATGTACTCAATCTTGAACAATTTTGTAAACACAAAATAGAATAAAATCAACTATACTAGTTCAACTTTCATGGAAACATAAAGTGTAATTTGTATAAACAAAAGTCATTAAAAAAAATATTTCTTTACCATTAGTTTCATTATATAAGTAAAAAGCCTTGAAATATCAATTAGCAAATAGGTAGAAAATCTCCTCCACCTTTTTTTTGGGGGGAGGGGGGGGTTCACCTCATTGATTTCTGGCTGCAGACTTGCCTCCTTAACATCAAGTTGCAGATTTTCCTTTACGACATCAGGTTGCAGGTTGCCATCTGGATATTCGGTTGTACATTTTGTCTTCCCGACATCTAGTTGCAATTTGCCTCCATTGACATCGAGTTGCATATTTGCCATCTCGACATTAGGTTGCACCGAAATGGTGAAATGGAAGATGTAACATTCCATATGCACAGGGATATTGGACATTTAATTTAAGTATGATGTTATATTTAAAAATTCGTGAAATAAAAATAGTAGCAAAAGCAAGAAATGAAGTTGAAAGTCATACGATGGAATATCAAAATAGATGTATAAATTATAGATATCAAATACAATAGTGCAAAATAGTAGTAGTGGAAATGATTTATAAAAGTAAGGAGAAAAACTGAATGAAATACATGCATAAGCACAATGCAAATGTGAATGAGAAAATAAATATGCAATGTAGCAAATTTACACAATAAATATGTCATAAAAATATACAGTAACGTGAGAATTAAACAAGTGCAAATGATATGCATAGCAAGTATGTTGAATTATCTGGTACATATAAAGTAATTAGTAGGAAGTACATGTCAAAATCAAGAATGCAATGATAATAAAAATTTAGTAAAATATAAGTAGTGAGTGCATGTAATACATTCGAGAAGTATGAAGCAAAAAAATTAATAAGCAGATAAAAAAAGTAATTACAACAAAAACAGTCAACAGTAAGTAATAATAAAGGTATTGAATATAAAGTGCAAAAACATAATCAATAATAAAAATTTAAATGTGCAGAGGTATATCATATTTATATGAGTAAAATATTGCAATCAAGTTCAAATACTCCAAAATAAATAAGACAATACAAAATAATGGAAAATATAGTATCGTAAAATCCAAGTATATAAAAAAAATGGAAGTAGAGATGCAAAACCAAATTTTATGATATAACAAAAACAACAATGAAAGGAAATAGAAGTAGCAATAATAACTTAACACGTAGTAATTCAAAACTTAATGTAATATGTAAAAGTAATAGCAAAATATACGAGTAACATAAGAGCGCATGAAAGAAGAAAAAAAATGCCAAAAAAGAAATGAGTAAGAGTTGCAAAACAAAAATGGACTTGTGAAATGCTAAAGGACGCACTGTTGAATTACAGCAAAAGTTGCAAAATAATAATTTGGACAAAAGAATAAAAAGTAAAAACTAATAGTAAAGTCAAAGAAACAATTTTAAAAGAAAACAAGACGATTAGTGAAAGCTTAATGTTTTTACTAATGCATAGAAATAATATAAACTCGGTTAGAGATATAGAAACTAAAAATAAAATCAATCACTGATAATAAAAGAAACCGAATAAAGTAGAAATAAGTTAATTTACACAAAAGTTATCTAGTAAGCAAACAAATGTAAAGCAGTAAAAGTGATAGGGTACAAGAGTGAGAAATACAAACCAAGGAACATTTTTTAAAAATACAAGAAAATAAAAAATTTAAAGAATGTAGCGTAAGATAATTAAATTTAATAACTGAAAATAAATAAATAAATAGAATAAAATAATACTGGCGAAAATCATAGAATCCCAAAATTATACACATTGAGTAAAATAGAAAAAGATATACTGAATATTAGTAAGTAAGCTAGAAAATATACAAGTTGATGGGGTAATAATAAAATATCAAATGCATAAAGCAGACAAAAGAGGTCAAAAAGCTAGTGAGAAAAGTATATACTTTATGCAAAAATAACCAATGCACTTGCGATAAAGAAATTTTATTCAAGCCTAAGCATACAAATAGTCTAAATCTCATTACAGGTCTTCATGACCAAACAATCAAGTCACACAAATCAGATCTCCACCAAGGTACTCACACTTCTAATGTCCACCTAGGTTCATTTTAATGTCCACTTGTGTACGCACACGTCTAAAGTCTGTCTAGGTTCTCACACATCAAATGTCCATTTATGTTTATTCCCCATATTATGTTTAAAATTACTAATTGAAGCATGCTCTGATACCAACTCTGTAGGGCCCCGAATTTCCAATATAATATCTCAAAAATACGTGGCACAATTCCAGAATCAACTTCAATGTAATCATAAACATAGAAACCAAATACAGGAAAATTTAAAACTTTTATTACATCAATTGCTTACAAAGCACAACAGAAAATTAAACACCTTGAATTACATTTTCTTTCCTTTACAACACATTCTTTTACAATTTACATAAGTCATATATCATTCTACCTCATGCATCCAAATCCCAAGCAAAAGGTACCTACCTGTAAAACATGAGGCTAGAGATAACCCTAACCCCCAAAACTAAAGGGATAGCCATAACGGTGTGAGTGACATAAAATAAATGCAATATAAATAAAACATAAGGCATAGAGTCATAAACAACATGTGCCAACAGCAAGAATAAATAAAATAACAATAAATAAAACATGAAAACATCAAGTGAAACTAGACTAAGTGTCAAGTGTAGAAAAACAAGAAACAATATGCATAAAACCAAGTCAAGAAAACACCAGTACTATATGTTGACTCTCTAATGCATACTTATCGGATTCTATGCATCCCATTCTACATAGGTCCGGTACAAGTCCTTATCGTTCTCCACTTGATAGAGTTTAATCCTTCGTTATGAAACTACTACGATGACTACTACGAGATATAGATAAACTGTGAGTATTAGCCCACACCCCAATAATTTTGGAGGTCAATCTCTATCTACAGATAATTCCGGAGACTATTTCACTCACATCTGAGAATCTTCGAGAATACCCCACATCGTAAGCTATGGCACCTCATCACACGAATAGCCCATGAGTGTCGCCTCGACCCCGATAATTCGGAGATCAATCCCACACCGTAGGTAATTCTGGAGACTATTTTACTCACACCTCGATAATTCCGGAGATTATCTCACACCGCAAGCCATAATAAGGTTCATAACCCATGTACTCATTTCATCATATCACCATCTAGTGCATGTCATTATTTTGTTAAGTTAGTTAATTAATTACGAATCTCCTAGAGTTGGTGTACCCTACCGACTTAACTCAACTAATCAACAACAAAGCCACAACTGGCCAAACCACAAAAATCTCAACTGCTGGTACCCAGGGTCCCACACATCCTTTAGAGACTCACAACTCAACCATCACACCAAAACTTTTCAATAAAACTCACAAATTCATTATCAAAACATTTATAATAAGAAAATGACAAAAATTCAAATCCATTTGATGTACTCATGAAATTCCAGAATTTTTAACTAAAAAAATATTAAATTCATTAAATAACAGAAATCAGAATATCACGAAACATCGATTCCTTAAAAATCACACATATCTCTCTTTATAAAGTCATAGGAATGTAATTTAAATTCTATTAGAAACAAAATATAACTTTCTGTAAAATACGGTAATCTGTAGCAAAATGTCATTTAAAAACAGTAGATTGATAACCCACAATACCGAAGAACCAATCGTTTAAGGAAAACATCGGAAAACTCAAGAAATTCATCAGGCAGAGCAATGACAGTCGACTATTGGAAAATGGACAGTCGACTGTCCTGCAAAAATTCGAAACCTCAAGAAACCCATCAGTCAGGACAATGACAGTCGACTGTCCTGAGAAAATCCAAAAACTCAAGAAACTCATCAGTACGGATGGTGATAGTCGACTGTTGGAAGATGGACAGTCGACTGTCGATCCCTACAGACTGCAGATTTGAAAGTTGTGCATGTTTTACTGATACATTGATTTACTTCATAAAAACGCAAATTTGTAAAAGACTAAATTTCTGAGATAGTTGGATATAACTTGTATAACATATAGGAGTTTATAAACACATCAAAACATATCAAAATCTCAAAATAGGAATTTTTCACAAAATCTTCAAAAATCAGCAAGGTAAGTATGTATATGTTCATATGAGTGTTTAGAGCATCAGTTATGCATCAAAATAACATTGTATATAGATAATATATCGTTCAAAACTATCTCAGTACTCAAAAATAAAGATTCAAATCAAAACTCCACAAAAACACTCAAAACCCCCAATTCTTCAAAAGAGTATGAGTGTATATGTATGCATAGGTGTAGTTAATGTATGTTCACATCAATAACTTCAAAAAAAACTCATTGTAGATTTCTAGTAAGAAGTTCAAAACATCTCAGCAATAAAACCAATCAAATCCAATCGAAAAACTTTGCGAAAACACAAAGCCCAAATTTTCGGCTGATTATACACAGACCCGAAGCAAGCCTCTTTCCAATGCTTCAAAACTTAATCTTTTTGATGCAACAAAACCTTCTATATCTTGTTATACACATACCCAATCCTTACATCAATTTACCCATGAATAATACGCAATTACAACATGCATATAATCAAGTTTGCACATCAAAATATCAACACAGAGTGGATGTTTGCACAATCAACAGTAAAGATAGGGTTTTGTTCACTTTTATGCAATGATCAGTACATAACTCATCTTATGCAAGCCAAACAACAAATATATGATAAAAATAGCATACCCATGATTTATATTAGGTTCTTTAACAATCACAAGTCATCAAATTAGATTTCTAGTCATCAATAGCGTAGTTTCATGAAAAGATTCACTTTTTAATTCATTTATTCATCAAAACTCATTATATCTTCATACCATCATCTAACATGCTTTCTAATAGATAAATCATCACATACAACAAGCTTAGAACAATAAGAAAACAAACACAAGTCACTCATCTTATTGAAGAAATCAACCAAATTAATAAAGAATAAAAAAAAGCCCTTCTTTTACAAAATCCAAGATCATCGCTTCGAAACTCCAAGAAATTAATAGTAAAAAAATATTTTATTTTTGCAGAGAAGAGGGACGGCTGTAGTGGCCATGATATAGGCCAAAATCTGGAATTTTTAGGGTTTTACAAGTTTATGGAAACATCCCTTAACAAATTATTACTTTACATATATAAACCTTTCTCTAATAAAGTAGTTAAATAAGTTAAATAAATAAAAATAAAACCAAATTATTTTACTACTGAGTTATCCAACCATCAAGCGTAGCCCATAAATTAAAAAATTCGGATTTGTACTCAAAGTGGTATTTTTGCACAAAACTCCCTTTTTTTGTAATATTTGCAGATATGTTATAAAGTATTCGTAAAAATCCAGAAAATTCAGAAATAATATATAATAATATAATATATAATAGTACGTATTAGATTTTCCAATTAAAATTTCTGACTTTTACTTTTCAAGAAAATATTTGCACAAGACCCACTTAAATTCCATATTTGCAAAAACACCATATTTGTTTAAATCTTTACCAAATCAAATCTAAATAAAACTTAAATAGATTTTATTTTCAATGATAACCATGGAAAGCCTAAAAATCAGTAAAAAGGATTTTTCATTATTTGTTTGAGATCCAAACGATATTTTACATAAAAGCCCCTCTCTTTCGAAGTATTTATAAAAATAGTTTCTTTACTCAGGAAAATCCCAAAATTTAGGATATACTTAATTATAAATAGGAAAATTTATCCAGAGATCTAAAAGTTGAGATTTTCACCAAAAAAATATTTGCACGTGTTTTGCAGTGTAAAATTGAGAAATTCACAAAATGGTCAAATAAATTCAAATAAATTTAAAAATTAAAATATCATAAATAAATGAGGAAAATTAATTATTAACCATAAAACTTTAAGAATTCAAAATTTCATAACTCTGCACGTGTGTTGCACGTGCAAAATTGCAATTTCAAGAAAATAGTTAACTTTACCAATATAATATCTCTAATACTATAATGGGAGAAGGCCTTAATTTGTCCATAACCCAACCCGTGCAACGCACGTGCAGGTAAATTTTTTTTTGCCTTCCTCCCAATTTTTTCCCACGTGCACAACACGTGTATAATACTAGTTATCTAGTAATGCAAAATAAATCATTTTATTTTGCGGGGTGTTACAAGATCACTGGGGAGTACGAGGCACGTGACGCTCAGATGGTCCGATATTTGGCGGTAGTCCAGCAACTCCGACAACCTTCGACTTCTCTTCGGTGGAACGAATCCCTAGGGAGCAAAATGCTCAGGCTGATTCCCTGTTGAAACTGGCCTTGTCATCCTTTGAAGGGCTAGACAGCACCGCCCTAATCGAAGTCCTACTGAGTCCTAGCATCAACCTCCCAGAAGTCCTCCGCCTTGCCACCGAACCCCAGCCAGACAACTAGATGACTCCCATCATGAAGTTTCTTGCCGAGGGCAATCTTCCTCAAGATCGGGTCGAGGCCAGAAGGACCTGAGTCCATTCAGAGAGGTTCATCATAATCAACGAGACACTCTTCAAACTCTCGTACACAACAACAGATGGCAGACCCTATCTTCACTGCCTGGCCCCCAACGAGGCTAAGTACGCTCTAAAGGAATTACATGAAGGAATCGGGGGGTGTCTCATGGGAAGCAGGTCGCTCGCAAGAAAAGCCCTAAACCACAAGCACTACTGGCCGACCATGTTACAAGACGCTCAGGACCTCGTCAAAAGATGCAGCCCTTGCCAAAGATTCTCCTTAGTGAAAAGGCTTCCACAAGAGAACCTCCGCTCCCTAGTGAGTCCAACCCCATTTGCCATATGGGGGATGGATTTGGTCGGCCCTTTCCCAAAAACAACGAGCCAAAGGAAGTTCGTCGTGGTGGTCATCGAATACTTTACCAAATGGATCGAGGCAGAGCCCCTGACCACAATCACCGAGTGCCAAACCCAACAATTCTTCTGAAGAACATCATCTGCCGGTTTGGGATCCTCTATGTACTTATCACAGACAATGGGACCCAATTCGCAGGCCAGAACTTTCAAAAATTCTGCGAAGACATCGGCGTCCAGCAGCGCTTCTCATCGATATGTCACCCCAGTCAAATGGCCAGGCCAAGAACGCAAACCGTTAAATCCTTGACGGCCTCAAGAAACGGTTGGATAATTCATCAAAGGGGCCATGGGTCGACGAGTTGCCAAGCGTCCTCTGGGCGCACCAGACGACGAAGAGATCCCCACGGGCGAGTCACCTTTCAACCTAACCTACGGCACAGAGGCGGTTATCCCCCTAGAGATCGGGCTCCCTTCACCCAGGATCATGGCCTTCGACAAGGAGAACAACTCAACGGGCCTCAGAGCCAACTTGGATCTAATCGACAAGGTCAGGGAAAAAATTCGCCATTAGATGCAGCATATACCAACAACGGATCGAGAAGTTTTACAACAAGAAGGTCTGCTCCACCAACATCAAGCTTGGTGACCTCGTGCTCCAGAAGTTAGCGGTATCTGACCCCGGTAAAAAGAGAAAATTGGCCCCTAATTGGGAGGGTCCGTATAAGGTTTCCGAAGGGATACGTCCTAGCACATACCGACTGACAGACATGGGGTCAGGATCATAAAGAGGCCCTGTAACGTAGAACACCTCATCAAGTTTCTCGAAGGGGACGACTAAACTCCTTGCGTAACAGAAACTCATGTAATCGGCACCACGTGCCCCTTTTTTTGTGTGTAAATAAAAAGTGTAACTCTGTTTCTTTCCTTTCTTGTTCTATGCAAGGAAACTCGGCGCCCCCAGCTCGGCAATGATCCCGAACCACATCCTAACTCTTTTATTGAGTACAGGAACTCGACATTTGACATTGACCTCGAGCCATACCCTAGCTTCCTCAAGCTTTTGGGTTAAGTGCTCGGCAATGACCCCGAATCACATCCTAACTCTTTCAGAGTACAGGAGCTCGACATTTGGCAATAACCTCTAGCCATACCCTAGCTTCCTCAAGCTTTTGGGTTAGGCGCTCGGCAATGACCCCGAACCACATCCTAACTCTTTCAGAGTATATGAGCTCGACAGTCGGCATTGACCTCGAGCCATATCCTAGCTGCCTCAAGCTTTTGGGTTAGGCACTCGGTAATGACCCCGAACCACATCCTAACTCTTTTACTGAGTACAGGAGCTCGACATTCGGTACTGACCTCGAGCCATACCCTAGCTTCCTCAAGCTTTTGGGTTAGGCGCTCGGCAATGACCCCGAACCACATCCTAACTCTTTCAGAGTACAAGAGCTCGACATTCGGCATTGACCTCGAGCCATACCCTACCTTCTTCAAGCTTTTGGGTTAGGTGCTCGGCAATGACCCCGAACCACATCCTAACTCTTTTTTAGAGCACAGGAGCTCGACATTCGGCATTGACCTCAAGCCATATCCTAGCTTTCTCAAGCTTTATGGGCTAGGCGCTCGACAATGACCCCGAACCACCAACTTTCTTACAAGACGAGGCCCGACACTTGGCTTGCACTGCGCACAGCGTCCTAATCACTTACAAAATAAGGAGGAACGGAAAAATTACTTTTTATTCATCACATGCGCCTTGAATGACCACAGTACAAGGAAAGTTATTACAACGCTTCCGCTAACCTCAACCTAAGTGTTTCCCTCGGAGCTTTTCCGACCAACACGGACCATGTCGAGCCCCACCGAGCGGGTACGTCCCTCGAAGTGCTCGTCCGGCACCACCAGCACCGCTAGTGTAGACATCCCGACAACGGAGCTCTGCGCATCAGCGGGCCTCACCATCTCCTAATAGAGGGTTGGGAAGGAACCCAAAATAGAGGGGCCTCCTCCCCAAGGATGGCCGAACCGAAACCGACCTGTGCCTAGCCTAACTTTCAACCTCTGAATCTCTAGCTCATTTTCAACCACAACCTCACGAAGAACAGACTCGGAGGTCTGTTGCCTGGTGGAAGCATCAGATATTGACCAGTTCGTCTCGACACTCCCCCAGTCCCGATCGGCTATAGCCTTCTTCAGGCGTGCCGCCTCTAAGCTGAGCTCCTTGGACTTGTTCATAAAATAGTTTACCGGGCTTCTCGATCATGAGTCTGCTTGCGATAGTGGTTCAAGACACTCTCCTTGGACTCTAGCCTATTCCGAAGTCATCGAACCTCGACAGAACAGAGGTCAGCACCCAGGGTCTCGTTCATCTATCAAAAGGGGAGGAAACCATAATTCACTAAAAAAGCTCGCCAAAAAACAACGCCAAAAACAACAAGTCATAGAAGGTCGACCAGAAACATGATTGTATTAATTCAAAATTTGATTACAAAGGGCGGTGGCCAGTCCGTGTTCGGCAATACAAAAAGTGAAAAATATTTTAACTACTTCGGAGGGGAGATCTGCACCTCTTCGTCGGCCGTCGCACCCCCTGCCTCCTTCTCATGGTGGGGGTCCCTCGGAGCCTCATCTCCCTTGCCCCCGGGGGTTAGCAGATGCACGGGGGAGCTCCCACCCGTAGTGGAGATGGTTGATCTTCGTCTCAGGGTAAAGGAGCAGAAAGTGCACCTTTGCCCTATCGTATGCCTCATCTTGGACGGTTATCAACTCTTCCGAAGCCGCCATTGCCAGCTCGTCGTAATCCGCTGCTGCCTTTCCCCGGACCGCCACCAATTTGCGAAGATGCTGGTCCTGTTGAGAGGCAAGGTCAGCTTGAAAGGCATGCGCCGTCCTCTGAGCGTTCGCCAGCTCAACCCTTAATTCCTTCACTTCTCGAAGGTACCGATCGGCGTTCAACTTCTCGGTGTGGACCTCCTTCTCCAAGCACCTCTTCAGCTGCGCCCCGGTCATCAGCACCTGGTCGAGATAGGTAGGGTTAGAAAATAATACCCAACACAAAAAGTAAACAGATAACAAAACTAACACTTACCACTACTTGAGCTTGAGCCCACTTCACGTAGGCTGTTTCCGCAGTCTCAATCGCTAGGACGGTCCGATCGTGGGCCGTGGCGAGCTTATCTGCCACCTCCATAGAGATCGGCCAGCAAATCTCCCTCCTTGATTGAGAGCGCGACAATACGAAATAAAATACTAACCTGAATACCGTGAGCGGAGAGATCACCGTAAAATTTGTCGCCGACAGCTTAGAGAGAGAAGCTCCTATTTTTAGAGAGAGAATGCAAAGTAAAGAAATGAGGGAGGGGTGGAGGATTTATAGAGTGAAAACGATGCATCGAATTCTGCGTAAGAATCCTCACTGTCCAATCTTGATCATCAAGGTCTAACGGCCACTAGGATTTCAAACACCTCAATTTTCACCCCCATGACGTCAGCATCGTGTGCAAAATTTTAGTTTTTACATCTGCTTTTTCAGCGAGCACAGGGGTTCGGAGCTCGCTTTGGTTTATCCACCACAGAGCTTTCACAGCAGCTGACCTCGAGCCACCCTAGAGCTTTTACAACAAGCTTGGGGGCTCGACGCTCGGTAGTGATTCCGAGCCACCCCAGAGATTTTACAGCAAGCTTGGGGGCTTGACGCTCGGTAGTGATCCCGAGCCACCCCAGAGTTTTCACAGCAAGCTTAGGGGCTCGACGCTCGGCAATGACCTCGAACCACCCCAGAGCTTTCACAGCAAGCTTTGGGGCTCGACACTCGGTAGTGATTTCGAGCCACCCTAGAGCTTTCACAGCAAGCTTAGGGGCTCGATGCTCGGCAATGACCTCGAGCCACCCCAGAGCTTTTACAACAAGCTTTGGGGCTCGATGCTCGGTAGTAATTGCAAGCCACCCCAGAGCTTTTACAATAAGCTTGGGGGCTCGACGCTCGGTAGTGATCCCGAGCCACCCTAGAGCATTTACAGCAAGCTTGGGGGCTCGACGCTTGGCAATGACCTTGATCCACCCCAGAGCTTTCATAGTAAGCTTTGGGGCTCGACGATAGGTAGTGATTCCGATCTACCCCAGAGATTTCACAACAAGCTTAGGGGCTCGACGCTTGGCAATAACCTCCAGCCACCCCAGAGCTTTTACAGTAAGCTTGGGGGCATGACGCTCTGTAGTGATTCCGAGCCACCCCAGAGCTTTTACAGCAAGCCTGGGGGCTCGACACTTGGTAGTGATTCCGAGACACCCTAGAGCTTTCACAACAAGCTTAGGGGCTTAACGCTTGGCAATGACCTCGAGCCACCCCCGAGCTTTTATAGCAATCATTGGGGCTCGACGCTCGGTAGTGATTCTGAGCCACCCCGGAGCTTTCACAGCAGCTTTGGGGGTTCGACGCTCGGCAATGACCTCGAGCCACCCCAAAGCTTTTATAGCAAGCTTGGGGGCTCGACGCTCGGTAGTGATTCCGAGCCACCCCAGAGCTTTTACAGCAAGCTTTGGGGCTCGACGCTCGGGAGTGATTCCGAGCCATCCCAGAGCTTTCACATCAGCTTTGGGGATTCGACGCTCGGCAATGACCTCGAGCCATCCCCTAGCTTTTACTGCAAGCTTGGGGGCTTGACGGTTGGTAGCGATCCCGAGCCATCCCTTCGCTTTTACAACAGATGGGGGGCTCGATGCTCAGCAGTGACCTCAAGCCACCCCTAGCTTTTACAGCAAGCTTTGGGGCTCGAAACTCGGTAGTGATTCCGAGCCACCCCAGAGCTTTCACAGCAAGCTTAGGGGCTCGACACTCGGCAATGACCTCGAGCCACCCCAGAGCTTTTACAGCAAGCTTGGGGGCTCGACGCTCGGTGGTGATTTCGAGCCACCCCAGAGCATTCACAGCAGCTTTGGGGGTTCGACGCTCGACAATGACCTCGAGCTACCCCAGAGATTTTATAGCAAGCTTGGGGGCTTGACGCTCGGTAGTGATTCCGAGCCACCCCAAAGCTTTTACAGCAAGCTTGGGGGCTCGATGCTCGGTAGTGATTCCGAGCCACCTCAGAGCTTTCACAGCAAGCTTAGGGGCTCGACGCTCGGCAATGACCTCGAGCCACCCAGAGCATTTACAGCAAGCTTTGGGGCTCGTGCTCGGTAGTGATTCCAAGCCACCCCAGAGCTTTCATAGCAGCTTTGGGGGTTCGACGCTCGGCAATGACCTCGGCCACCCCAGAGATTTTACAACAAGCTTGGGGGCTCGACGCTTGGTAGTGATTCCGAGCCACCCAGAGCTTTCACAGCAGCTATGGGGGTTCGACGCTCGGCAATGGCCTCGAGCCACCCCAAAGCTTTTACAACAAGCTTGGGGCTCGATGCTCGGTAGTGATTCCGAGCCACCCCAGAGCTTTTACAGCAAGCTTAGGGGCTCGACGCTCGGTAGTGATTCCGAGCCACCCCAAAGCTTTCACAGCAGCTTTGGGTGTTTGACGCTCGGCAGTGACCTCAAGCCATCCCATAGATTTTACATTAAGCTTGGGGGCTCGACGGTCGGTAGCGATCCCGAGCCATCCCTTAGCTTTTACAGCGAGCAGGGGGGCTCGACGCTCGGCAGTAAGCCTCGGCATCTGAGTGCATAGGGGCTCGATGCTTGACCTTCAAAGCGTCGTTCATAAACCTCGAGCCAAATTCTTGGCCCCCACAGACTCGGTTCGGCGCACGACGTTCGGATCCCGACCATCGGTCCCCGACCCTCAACGTCTCTTCCTCCAGAGGATCTCCTTCGTCCTACCCCACTTACCACTCCAAGAAACTACGAGTCATACTCTCCGGACACGCTGCTCCACTCTTCCAACCGGGATAAACTACTCCTACACGGCTGGCTTACGCCGCCCTCCAGGAGTGGGGGGCTCTTGATATGGGGTAAGTGACGTGGCCCAATCTGGACCGCCAAGATCTCCTCATACTTCACTCTCCTGTGATCATCAAGTCAAACAAGTCAAACGTACTTCAGCCAATTCAGGCCCACAGGAAAGCGGGTCCGACCCGGTCCGTTAGGGTCTCAGACCTGTTTACCCCTGCCTATAAATACCAGACCCCCTCCTCACTTCTGAAGGTAATAAACTTTTCCCCGCCTGAACCTTAGCTACTGTTGCTTTCTCAGTGACTGACTAGATCGTCAGAGGACCTGTCGCCGGGACTTCTCCCGGTATTTCTAGGCAGTGTGCAGGTACAAAAGACCGAGCCGAGCATCAAAGACCCCAGCCGAGCTGCTGGATCCGAGCCAAGCACCCTTCCTCCACCTCTCTCCTGCTACTCTCGAGCCGGTCCTACGGTTTAGGATCGAACCGGCGCCAGTACCACATCTTCCGCTACACAAATTACAAGAACTCACACCTGTTGCCCCCACACCCCAAAAACAAACACCATCAAAAACCATGTCATTTAATAAAGTATGCACTATTTCACAAACTGGTCCATTTCTTTACAAGTCACTAGTTGTAGAGAATGTGATTCACTTTTTCTTTTCAATTCATGTAAGAACGACCAGTGCATTTTTTGCAGTGTGACCTTGGAGACTACATACCATCTATTTATAGAGTGTCATAGGAACAAAGCAGTTTGGGTCGAGATCCTTAGGGCCCTCAGAGCAAATGACTACCCTATGACCTCTGAGAACTTGTGAATAGGTCTCAAGTTCGCTAGTGGGAGACTGGAGATGAAGGGAACTTGGTACATCGCACCGCCGCAATGACCTGAATTTTATGGCTTGACAAAAAATTTTTTTACTTTCGTGGGACTTGTAACAACATTTCTAGTAATTCAATTCATATTATGCATTTTATTTTCTTTTGTACCACAGCTGCGACGATGGGATTGGGATGAAGGATTGTCCTTATCTTTCAGGTTGAGGAGTACAACAATGAGGAAATTGACTAATCTGAGCGACACTATAGAATCCTACTCTCCAAAGATATTGTTGGAGGGATCTCCTGTATCATGATGCTCTCTACATGTGTTACTCAGTTATGGATTTGTCCCACCTCCCATGGATACTGGAGGTTTAATATTTTACTTTATTTGTTTTCTTTTCATTATATAGTTGTCCAACCTTCTGGGTTTATTTCATTACCAGTTTATTAATGAAACATAGTGATTGTATTCTACATCTTTCTTCAGCAACTCAAAAAAATTCACATTAACGGCCTTTTTAGCTTGAATGTACTATGGGACATAAAATACAATGGCTTATTTTCTCAGCCCCATCAAAACGTTATCCTATATATCATTATAACCAAGCAACCCCTTACTGTTTATGTAGCCAATTTAAAAATTATTCACTTACAAAAACGAGTTTATAGTATCTTTTTTGTACAAGTTCCTTTTATGTAATATAGACTATTACTTTCATCTTTACTATTTTATTGGAAGAGTTGAGCTTTGTAATCAAACAAATTTTAACTTTGTAACTAAACAAATCCGTGCAATACACATCCAAATTAAATCCAACAATATATACGTGTAGCGCATGTGTCATCCAAATCAAAACATTCAAATATAGATATTTTTTATTCGATATATATTTATTTAATTTTAGGGTTTTTAACATGTATACCCCTAACAAATATGATAATATCATATATATCCCTCACAAATATATATTTTCATATATGCCCCTAACAATTTGGACTTTATTTCATATTTACCCATATGTTAGATATCATTAAGTTAACTATGATTATACCCTTACGAGACAAATAGAAATCAAATTAAAAGATCAAATTAGACAATCCAATGATAAATTTTTTTTAGAGTTTTAAGAAAAATAAATGAGGAAACTTATAATCTATCATTAAAAATAAGATTGATGACAATTTTGAAGAAGTAACGTGAGAAAGACCATGCAGTTTTCAAAGATATACTGTTAGCTTGTCCATTTTTTGAAAAAAATGAAGAAAATTTGAAAAAAGTTAATGAGTCTCGGTTAGATTAACAATATCCGGATTTACAAGAATGAAGAATATATAGTTTGAATGTTAGATAAGAGAATATTTCATTCATTTTTCATCAAGTCTATAAAAAAAAACTGAAAATTCTCCATCGTTTTGGGTTTTTTTTAAACTAGAGAGATAAATAAGAGATGTATATATTGTTTTAGATAAATATGAAAATACATATTTATGAGGGGCATACAGAATATTCACATATTTGTTAGAGATATATAATAGAAAAATGTTGAGAATTTATCATTTTCACATCTTTGTTAGAGATATATAATAGAAAAATGTTGAGAATTTATCATTTTTTATCCTATAGGTTTTTCTTATAGAATATATCCTAAAGGTTCTCCACCACCATCATCCCACGTTCCGTCAACGAAAGTGTTTGTAATTATCCTTATTTGACATAACAAACTCTGAACTATATAAAGCCAACTTTACTTACAAGCTACCTGTCTCATTTTCTCATGTTTTTCGATGTTTGATACATTCTATGTCATCACCTTCTGTTAAAATATACGTATGATACACGTCGGGAAAAAATAAAGTCATCAAATTAAATAAATATATATCTGATAAAAAAAAATTATATTTAAATATTTTAATTTGAGCTACACTTATGGTGCACATTTATATTTGTTAGATATAATTTGGACGTGTATTATACGTATTTATATAATTACAAAGTTATGGTTTGTTTGGTACAAATCCCAACCTGCCCATTAAAATAGTAGAGATGCTCCCCATTCTATTTTCTCATGTTTTTCTATCAAGGGATATTTTCTAAATAATATTCTATGCTTTCTATTCTATAATATTTTATATAAAATGTGCAACCTTTCTGCAAATTTAATATTTATTTTAAAATTTGTGTATTTATCTTATCTAGTCAATTTTTTAACTGTTTAAATTGTACTAAATATTTTCAAAAAACTAGGTACGAGTTGCTTACTTAGTAACAGGACTTTGTTACCAACTGTTTGCGAAGTGTAAAATAATAGTAATTACATGTAAAAAGAAACAAAAGATTATCAAAATCTTCAAATTTGATAGTTTTCTGTAAAATAATATTCTTAAAAATAATGTGCAATATCAATATAAAAAATATTAAAGTAATCAAGCATAAGTTCAAGATCTCTTATAGCTTCTGACTCTATTGCCCGAACCAGCCCCATAATCGGAGTTGGTTTGGTTTCGACTTGGACCAGACACATATCGGACTAGGCCGGGCGGGTTGTGATCTGACCTGGACCTGTTGTCATCCCTACTTAGCCACACCAGACTCTAAAGCTGCCCCTAAAAAATACCCCGTTCGATTCAGATGATCTGTCAATAGGGTCGGCTCCCATCTTGAGACAGGTGAAGCGGCCGCCTCAGTCCTTCGAATTTTTTATAATTTTAGGAATCTTCAAATTTGTATTTTTCTTGTAAATATAGATATATATTTTATGCTTAAAAAATATATTATAATTAGGAGTAAAAAAATAATTATTTGGAATTTTACCTTGAGCTTCCTGAAACTGTGGGCCAGCCCTAGCATAATTAAAGTTACCCCAACAGGAGTGGAAGAAAAAGCGGTGATGATAAGAAGAAGCAAGTGGCAAGTGGCAAGTGGGTGGAAGAAGGGAGAAAAGTGTGGCTACAAAGAGGGAGAGCGACCCAGGAGTGTCACCTCTCTGGCCGACAGGGAAGTGGAGCCCACTGGACTGCTCCGGCCCAACGGACAGGCCCGGCCCGAGCAGACAGACATCTGGTTTTTGGTCTGCTGAGTCTGATGAATTTGACTCTGATTCAATAAGATTTCTGACCGCTGTCACCCAACCCAACAACAACTAGTACTATTAATCATCTGCACTAAATTGATTAATTAGTCAATTAAATAATTAATTAGGAAGAATTGGAAGCCCATCTTGGAAGTTTTGACTTTGTGCGTGTGAATGGTAGTGCTTTTGGGTCTGCTTGTTCTTCGCCTACTATAACATGAGAATGGAGAATTAATCTACCTCCGCATGAGTATTTCATACGAAAGGCAGAAAAGAGCTGAGAGTTTATAACAGTGTTGACATAGGGAAAAAATGGTCTAGTCCATTCTAGACCACCCTATCTCCTTAAAAAGTACTCATCCCTAATCATCAGATCAGCCTTAAGCCCCACGGGCTTCTACTATACCAGGTCCACGGGCATGCGGGTCCAGACCCGATCCAAACGGATCCAGACCCGATCCAAATGGATCCAGACCCGTTTGGCATGCCTATAAATACCAGACTCTCTCACACCTTCAAAGATAATCAATCTTTCCCCTCTTAAACCCTAGTTACTATTACTCTCCTTCAGTAACTGACTAGATTGTCGGAGGGTCTGCCATCGGGATCAACCCCGGTATTTCTAGACCGAGTGCAGGTGCACAAGACCTCTGGATCCGAGTCTCCAGATCCGAGCCGAGCATCCAATCTCCACCTCACTCTCGCCTACTCCCGGATCGTTCCTCCGGTTGAGGATCGGGCGTACCATCCGTACCGAAGCTTCCGCAAAAATACAAATCGAGAAGAACTCACACCTGGTGCAGCCACCCCCAAAAAACAAACCGCAACAGGTTGGCGTCGTCTGTGAGAAACTCCTCGGTATGGACGTCAGCCCGAACCTCGCTACCAGCGGCATCCCATCGATCCAAGCTCACATGGGACCGAAGCCCAGGAGAGCTGTTACATCTACGCGTCGTCCAGACGGTCCTCCCCCTCAGGATGTCCTCGAGGACACTCACGGATCGAATAATCCAAGGGTGAGCCTTGGACACCAACCGAGCGCATCTCGCTAGGTCGTACCCGACCTTCGTCGGGTCATCCAGGACCGACAGGCGAGTCAGACCAGGGGAGGGGCTGCTTCCAACTCGGCCCCGAACCGCCCCAGACCTCTACCCGAAGGACGAGTGTCGGCGCTCAGCCGCATCGGTCGAAAATCGCCGCCCCAGCATGACCCGATTGATCATGGTGCGGTCACAAGAGCCGAGTTCGGGAGCTTCCGGGACGAAATCAAGGAGGCCATTCACGGAGCACCCATAGCCGAAACATTCAACCAATCTCACCAGACAGGCGATGGAGGGAACCACACTCGTGACCCAACCTATCTCCCTGAACGCCAAAATGCGGTGCTCCGACACCTGTTGGAAATGGAAAACTGCATCGACCACCTCGGCAACGGCGTTCCAAACCCCGCTCTAGGCCGCAGGCCGACCCGACCACCTTTCTCGGCTCCCATCCTAGAAGCGGATATCCCCCAGAATTTTCGGCCTCCACAGTTTGAGACCTATAACGATGAGGTTGATCCTGCTGATCACATGGAGGGTTTCAAGACCCTCATGATGATTCACAGCGCTTCGGATCCCCTGCTGTGCCGTGCGTTCCCTGCCACAATCTGGGGTCCGGCTTGGGAGTGGTTCTCCAAGCTCCCCCCCGGCTCGATCTTCTTGTTCGACCAGCTGGAGGCCAACTTCCTGGCCCACTTCGTAACCAGCAGGAAGGCCGAGAAGACAAGCGCGTCCTTACTAGACCTCCGACAGAGGGACGGAGAGTCACTCCGTGACTTCGTCTGGAGGTTCACCACCGAGGCAAGATCTATCTCCTCCCTCAACGTCGGGGTCGCCTTAGCCGCCTTCCGACATAATGTCCGACACAGCTAGCTAAAGGTTTCCTTGGCCAAGAAGCCTCCCCAGGACTTTCCCGACCTACTCAACTGGGCCGAGAAGTACATACGGGCGGAAGAGGTCCTAAACCCGGAAGGCGCCAAAGAAGCCACAGGGAAGGGAAAATGCAAGGTCGATGGGACCGAGCCTGCCAAGAAAGTAGCAAAAGATGGGGTCGGAATGAAGAGGGTGCTACCGGTCCCCAGCTTCGAGAGATACACGCCATTGACACAGAACGTGCATAATCTTAGAAATAGAGGACAAGGGTCTCGTCCGACTACCCCCTCGACCGAGCAGCAACAAAAAGCGAGACCAGCGGTTCTACTGCCACTTTCACCGAGATCATGGGCACGAAACAGACCAGTATCGGGCCCTGAAGGACGAAATCATGGCCCTCATCCTACAAGGATACGTCGAGGAGTTCACTAGGGAAATCCAGAGGGACCGGAAGGATACGAGGAACCGGAGGCCTTCGCCCCCGACTCGCACTCCGAACCGTCATCCCGAGCGAGATCCCAAAATCGGGGGGACCGAAGGGCAGGCCATTTTACATTGCGTCCATGGGGAACCCATGAGAGGGGAGTCTAATACTTCCCGCAAGGCATTCGTTCGAGAGGTGAACGCCGTTTGAGACCTCCCGTCTCCCCGGACTGAGCTACTCCCCGTCTCTTTCTCGGGAGAGGACCTGGAGGGCGTCCGTGTTCCCCACTGTGATGCCCTCGTCATTAGCCTCGACATGGCGAACTTTGAGGTTTGTCGGATCCTCGTCGACAATGGGAGTTCGGTGAACATCCTCTTCCTTGAAGCCTTCGAGAACCTAAAACTGCCCCAGGATAAGCTCAAACCAGCCGGATATACCCTGCACGGGTTCTCCGGCATCCCAATTGTGATAGAGAGAATCGTAACCCTAGATGTCACCACGGGTATGACTCCCCTCAGATGAACCGAATCAAAGGACTTCATGGTGGTAAACATTAAGGCGGCATACAATGCTATTCTCGGCCGACCCGGGCTTTGCTCCCTTCAGGCTGTGCCATCGGCCTACCACTTGAAGTTGAAATTTTCCACAAAGCAGGGGGTCGGTGTCATTCGAGGCAACTAGGAGGCTGCACGGTCCTTCTACACGACAGCGGTCGGAGGGGGTGTATTTCCCCTCGACGCTGTCGAGCTTCAGCCAGAAAGAAGCCAACCAGATCCCGAACCAGCGGACGAGCTGGAAGAAGTCTCGTTCGAGGCAGAAGACGAGTCGAAGTGGTTCCGAGTGAGCCGCTCCCTCGCCTACGATCTGAAGTCGAGCATAATCAGCTTCATCCGCTGCAACATCGACCTCTTCGCCTGGAAGCCCTCCGATATGCCCGGGATATTCGAAGACCTGATCATGCATAAGCTGAGCGTGATTCCGGGCTCGAAGCCGGTCATCCAGTAAAGGCGCAAATTTGCCCTAGAGAGGCAGCAAGCGGTGAAGACAGAGGTAGACAAACTATTGTCCGCCCGATTTATCTAAGAGGTCAGCCACCCCGAGTGGCTAGTAAACGTCGTCATGGTAAAAAAGGCAAGCAGAATCTGGAAGATCTGTATATAATTCACAGATATGAAAAAGCATGCCCCAAAGATCCTTTCCCTCTTCCCTGCATCGATGCTCGGATCGACGCAACTTCGGGTCATGAGCTCCTGTCCTTCATGGATGCCTTTTCAGGCTACAATCAGATCCGGATGTTCCCACCGGACATAGCAAAGATATCCCTCGTCACCGACCAAGGTCTCTTCTGTTACCGTGTTATGTCCTTCGAGCTGAAGAACGCCGGAGCCACCTACCAGTGGCTTGTTAACCGAATCTTTAAGGACCTGATTGGTCGAAACATGAAGGTTTACGTCGACGACATGCTCATCAAAATTCGGTAGGGACAGGACCACGTCGTCGACCTCGAAGAAGCCTTCGGCATACTCCGGACACATAACATAAGGCTTAACCCCGCCAAATGTGCCTTCGGCATCTCGTCCGGAAAATTCCTTGGGTTCGTCGTCAGCCAACGCATCATCGAGGCAAACCCTGAGAAGATTCAGGCCATAATAGACATGGCTCCCCCCCGGAACGTCAAGGAAGTCCAAAGGCTTACGGGAAGATTGGCAGCCATCGGCTGTTTCCTCTCCAAATCCGGGGAGAAATCTCTACCATTCTTCAAATCTCTGCACAGAACGGGGGGCTTTGAATGGGGCACCCCTCAACAAGAGGCATTTGAGCAGCTAAAGCAGTACCTGGCCAACTCGTCTCTCCTTAGCTAACTCGAGCTGGGCGAGCCACTTTGGCTATACCTATCCGCCTCAGAATGCGCCCTCAGTGCAGTCCTCGTCCGTGAAGATGACAGAGTTCAGAAGCCGCTATACTATGTGAACAAGGTCCTGCGCCCGGCCGAGACGAGGTACGTAAGAATAGAGAAAGTGGTCTATGCTCTGGTCATGGCCGCCCGAAAGCTCCGCTCTTTCTTCCACGCACACTCTATCCAAGTGCTGACCGACCAACCACTCAAGACCGTCCTTCATAAGCCAGAGAACTCTGACCGCTTAGTCAAGTGGTCGATCGAGCTGAGCCAGTACGACATTAGCTACCAGCCAAGGATGGCAATCAAGGGGCAAGCCCTCGCCGAGTTTATCACTGAATGCACCATTTCCGAATAGCCCAACACCGAAAATTCGGATCCGACCTAGGAAGTCTATGTCGATGGATTCTCCTGCGAATCCGGGAGTGGTGCTGGGATCATCCTGCGAGGCCCCGACCACTTCCTCCTTCAGTATTCTCTCTGCCTTAACTTCCCGGCCTCCAACAACGAGGCGGAATATGATGCTATGATTGCCAGACTGACCCTGGCACACCAGGCCGGTGCGAAGCAGATCAGGACCTTCAGCGACTCTTAGCTTGTGGTCAACCAGATCACCAGGAAATACGAGGCTCGTGATGACCAAATGATCCGATACTTGGCCGTGGTCCGGTGGCTCTTGTCATCCTTCAACTATTCCACAGTCCTTAGGGTTTTGAGAGAGCAGAACACCCAGGCGGATGCCTTGTCAAAGCTCGCCTCCTCATCCTTCGAAGGTCACGACCGAATAGTACTCATCGAAGTCCTCCTAAAGCCGAGCATCGACCTCCATAAGGCAATGTGTGTAAACAACGAAGCCCGCCTAGATGACTGGACCACCCCAATCCGAAGGTTCCTACTGAAGGCCGAGCTCCCTGAAGACCGGGACGAGGTGAGAAGGATCAGGATTCGAGCTGAAAGGTTCGTTATGATCAACAACGTCCTCTTCAAATGCTCGTACACCCTGGGCAGATGGGAAGCCCTACCTCCGCTGCCTTGCCGATAAGAAAGCTAGCTATGCGCTTAAAGATCTTCATGAGGGGATCGGCGGATGTCACATGGGAAGCAGATCGCTTGCCAGGAATGCCCTAAACCACGGGTATTATTGGCCAACAATGTTGCAAGACTCCCAGGATCTAGTCAAGAGGTGCGGTCTGTGCCAAAGATTTTTCCCAATCAAGAGACTTCCTCAGGCCAACCTCTGCTCGCTGGCCAGTCCGACGCCATTCGCAATGTGGGGGATGGACTTGGTTGGCTCCTTTCCCATGGCAACCGGACAGAGTAAATTCCTAATAGTCGCCATCGATTATTTCACAAAATGGATCGAGGCCGAGCCCCTGTCAACAATCACCGAGCATCAAACCCAACAATTTTTCTGGAAAAACATCATTTGCCGGTTCGGGATTCCGCAGGTCCTTATCACGGACAACGGGAACCAATTTGCGGGCCAGAACTTTTGCAGGTTCTGCGAAGACATCGGTGTCCAGCAGCGCTTCTCCGCCATATGCTATCCCCAATCAAACGGCCAAGCAGAGAATGTGAACCGGTAGATACTCGACGACCTGAAGAAGCGCCTAGACAGTTCCTCCAAGGGATAGTGGGTAGAAGAACTGCCAAGTGTGCTATGGGCACACATGACTACAAAGAGAATTCCTACGGACGAAACACCATTCAACTTAACCTACGGGACGAAGGCGGTTATCCCCGTCGAGGTCAGCATCCCTTCCCTGCGCATCATGGCCTTCGACGAAGCCGACAACTCGTCCGGCCTCAGGGCCAACCTAGACCTCGTTGTCGAGGTCAGGGAGAAGTCCGTCGTAAGAAGGAGCATCTACCAATAGCGGATCTAAAGGTTTTACAACAAGAAAGTCTGCCCCACTGACATCTAGGCCGGAGACCTCGTGCTCCGTAAGTTTTCCATCTCCGACCCCACGAGAAAGAGGAAGCTAGCCCCCAATTAGGAAGGCCCGCAAAAGGTAGCCGAGGTGATACGCCCAGGCACGTACCGGCTCGTGGACATGGAGGGCCGAGCAATCAAAAGACCCTGAAACGCCGAACATCTAATCAAATTTTTGGAAGGGCAGAAGTAGAGTTTTAGTTTACTTCATGTAAATAACACTTTTTTAACCTGCCCTGCGTAAAAGGCCGTTCGCGCCTCTCTTCAAGTATCAAAAGGCTCAAGTAAAAAAGTGCTTTTTATAAACTTTATCAATATCGGCGGCTCCGAACTAATATCGAGCACGTGGGTAGCTTTCTCAAGCTATGGAGCCCAAGTCAAAACTCTGGGCGCCAACCCACATCTCCTCGGCAGATCTGAACCAATGTCGAGCACGTGGGTAGCTTTCTCAAGCAGTGGCGTCCAAGTTGGAACACTGGGCGCCGACCCACATCTCCTTGGTAGCTCCGAACTAATGTCGAGCACGTGGGTAGCTTTCTCAAGCTGTGGCGCCCAAGTCGGGACACTGGGCGCCAACCCACATCTCCTCGGCAGCTCCGAACCAATGTCGAGCATGTGGGTAGCCACGTGGGTAGCTTTCTCAAGCTATGGCGCCCAAGTCAGAACACTGGGCGCCGACCTACATGTAACTCCTGTTTCCCCGTATTTATATTTTATACTGTATTTTGCTCAATTGTACTCTCTCTTCTATTTGAGATCCTGTAATTTGTTCAGATTGAATAAAATCATTATTTTCTCATTATTTTCGTCTCAACTCAAATTCTTGGTCTTTTTATCGAATTCGATTGTGTGCCATTTGCACCGTTCTTCATGAGAAATAGACCGATTCTTCTCGTTTATCTCTCTAATCCCCATTATTGTGCATTTTGACCATTTCTTCTGTTGGGCTCTTTTTGAAACGGATCCCCTAAACTCAAAAACCCGCAAACCCGCTAACCCTAGTATATAAACCCCTACCCTAACCCTAATCACTCTACTGTTTAACCCTAATCTTTCTCCACCGCCGCTAATCACCTCCTTCACCCGTTTCCTTCTCCACCTCTTTCGCACGCCAACCAACCCATCTTCGATCCATTTCCGATCGCCTCGCCACCTCCGACCACCACCTACTCGACTCCCGCTCCTCGTCAACCCCACATCACCACCACCGCTTGCATCCTCCATCATCAACAGCGAACCCATCCATCCTTCGAACCCAAAGCTTCGAAACCCATCCAAACTCGTCGGCACCCAACTCGACGCCTCCCTCACCTTCGCTCTCGACCTCCGACCATATCCCCATCGCCTCGACCGCTCTACCCTCTCCGCTGCTTCGCCAGTCGCCGCCGAACCCCAACGCCGCTCCCGCTCTCACCCTCTGTTCGAACCCACGAACAGAGCAGCCATCGCCGCGCCGTCGCTTCTCGACGTCGTCGCCGCCGTCGCCGCGCTCCGTCGTTGCCGTAGTCACCGCCAGCGAAGCACCATGCCGTCGCTCCTCTCTCGCGCTCTACTCAGTCGAACGAAGAAGAAGGAAGAAGATCGAACGAAGAAGGAGGAAAAGGCGGGAGCGAATCGCCGCCGTCCGATCGCGTCAAGATCTGTGCGCTTGATCGCTGTCCTGTGTTCGTTCCGCAGCAAATCCCGAAGCCGTGTTCGCTGTTCTGGGATTGGATCCGGTGCACAGGAGAGATCTGATTGGGCGTTTTGCTGTTCCGTGTTCTACCCGCAGCCGATCCCAATTTGCTGTACGCTGTTTGGGCCGATCGTGTGTGCGAGGAAAGCTCGATCTCCGATCAATTTTTGCACGCGCTTTTCGAGGACATCTTCGGGGATTTTTCTTCTCAAATTGCTTCAACAAGCGGAGTTTATAATCGTCGATTTAAGGCAAGTATTCATCTTGTACATTTTATTGCTCTAGTACAAGTTTTCTTGAAAATACCACATATAGTTAGATTGTGACTCCCTTTGAAATATCATAGTAAATCAATCTTGAACCTTCAAACCCACAAATCTAAGAGTCACAAAACTTCCTCGTATTAAATAATAATCAATTGGGCTCTTTTATCCCCTTGAACACATAAATCATATGGACATATGAATTAAGGACCCCTAAAATTTGTATACGCATATAAAGTTAGTATTTTGACGAATTTGCGACTATTATGACTTGGAAAATATATATTAGTTACTGTTTTGACATCCATGAATATGTATTTATGCTACTTGATAATTTAGACACCAAATTACACATTTCCATGAAACCTACATTAGTAGATAAATTCTGAATGTTGATGTCTGGATTTTCTTTTGAGGTTTCGACCCTTTTAACATTGGAATTTGGGCCCGAGCCCTGAAGATAAAATGTAGATCCGGATGTGTAGATGTCGATAGACTCCAAGTTGATCGAATTTGGAGCTACGGTCTAGGAGTTATGGCAGTTATACTGCAGCTGTGTCAGTGGACTCAGTTTTGCAAAACTGCTGTATATATTTACTTTGCGAATTATTTTAGCTGTGTAAACAGCGAGCGTTTGACCCCAAATTTTATATGTAGTTGCTGGACACTATATAGGACATCCCCAAATTTTCCTAGAATTAAATCACAATATATTACACTTGTATGCTTGCTTGATAAGAGTTAATAAAAATAACAAGCCGGGGTTTGGGAAAGATTATAGAGTGGACAATATAGATACGTGTACTCGGAAGGGGGCCCGTGTTTCCCAATACTTGGTTCATGAACTTGTTGTATCTTGTTTGATTCATGGAGTCGGTTACTCGGCTCATGAACTTGTTGATTCTTGAACCCATTGTGCGGTTCTTGAACTTGCTTGTGGATTCGCGAACTTGCTTCGTGAACTTGTTATTTAATTTTCGATTCATGAACCATGGCTTGCTTGATACTTGTTACCTGAGTACGCCGCCCTATAAAATCCATTACTAGATCTAAACGAAAGTGTTTGACTGTAGCAACCATGTAGTAAAAGAATGGATGCATGTCGTGCTACCTAGCTAGTAACTCACCACTAGACTTGAACTTGATAACTTGGACTCGATAACTTGAACTAGACTTGGACTCGAGAAACTTGAGCTAGATAACTTGACACTTGGACTTGATGACTAGACATTTGAGACCTAACATTTAAATAACATATGACACTAGACTTGAGTTAGTCACTTGATATTAATTACCCTTATAGGTGTACCTGACATGTGTTTCACCACTAGCAGTTGTTATCCAACCTAGTTGTTAAAATGATCCCTCTTGCTAGCTAGTCTTTGAATTTGCCTACTACTTCTCATAATTCTTGCTATATTCTTGATTCCAACTCTTGTCTTTTCCTTACTTGTACTTGCTTTCACTATTTGTGGCCCTAGCTTGCACTAAGGGCATTTTCTCTGTTTTTCCCCCTGTTTCCTGTTTATGTTTATTAAACAGACTTTGGAGACGAGCTGCCCGCGGGACTTGGTGAGCAAAAGTTCTAGTTTCCAAGTGGAGAAGGACCTGACTAGAACATTTTAATTTCTTGCATTATTAGTTTATTTGAATTATTATTTTTCTTGAAAAATTGAGAACTTGTAACGGGCTGATGTTCCCGAGTTTACTTTGATTCAGACTTGAAACTACTTGGATGTTTTATCATATTTCAGTTGTTTCTATTGCTAGTAAATTATTCATGCATGCTTGGTTTATATATCTCTCTTGTTATATACTTGTTGTGATGCTGGGTCGATCCTACAGCTTATGGATGATTGAGAAAACATTCGCTGGGCTTCGTCACGTGCTCGTATTCCATATTTTTGGGAAGCGGGGCGTGACACTACATCTCCTCGGCAGCTCTCTCAAAGACATGTTGCAAGAATAGAAAGAGAAAAGACAAACTTTTATTCATACTCCTTTATTAAATAAGCGGTCGAAGTCAAAACACTTGGCCAAACAAAAATCCTTTTTCATAAATCAAGTTCATCATACAAAAAGTGCGGTGGCCAGTCCACGGTCAGCAAATACAACAAAAAAAGAGGAAACAAAAACAACAAGGAGGCGAACTGCTTAATTCCCCACATCTGGATTGGTCTGGTCGAGGGGAGGGTCCGCAGCCGGTTCAGTAGGCGGCTCGTTCTGCTCGCCCCCTTCGAGGGCTTTGGGCGTTAGCTTGATCACCATGTCGAAATCAAAGTCGGTCAGATCGATGGTCGGGTAGAAGTGCCACACATAACTCAGGGCCTTCTCGTAGACCTCGTTCTAGGCCTCTATTATCATGTCTTGAGCCTTCGTGGTGAGCAACTTCTTCTCCGCGGTGAACCCCTTCTTCAGCGAGCTCACCTTCCGAACACACTGACTCTCCATAGAAGCGAGCTCGGCCTTCATCTCCTGCTCCTTCTTGTGTGAGCCCTCGAGGTCGATCTTCATCTCCTTCATCTCCCGCTGGTATTTGTTCGCTCGCTCCCGCTCGTGCGCCAGGGCCTTTTCATGAAGCTTCATCACCTGGGCCCCCTCCAGACAAGCCTGCAACACAGTCGATGGGTCGAAAGAGGGGTCGCATCGTATAAAAATGGATAAAAAAGGGACCGGTAGATCTTACCAGCTTGTTCACCTGCGCCAACCGCATGTAGGCCACCTCCATGGTGTCGTTGCTTACACTCTATCGATCCCGGGGAGTCGCCAGCTTATCGGCAACCTCAATGGCCATGGCCCCCTCGGTCAAGCTGTCGCCCTTCCTTATCGACCAGTCCGGGGCCCATGGCTGCTGATGGAACTGAGATGATTCCCAGGACTACGGATTGGTGTGCATATCGATCATAAAAGATTAACAGATTAAATACGTGATCTAACCCTATATAGCGGAATCTAGGGTTCACGAATTATACCTGCGATGAGAAGAAGACGACAGCGACCCCAAGATCTTCTGCACGTATTCCTTCCTCGGGTTGGACGTCGTGTGGGCGACGATCTCCCAACCTTTCTTCTCCTTGGCTGACCTCTCTTTCTCTCCTTACGTGAATCACGAATTTAGAGAAAAAATCTTATATTTCAGATGATCAATGACGGCCAGAGAAATAGAGGATATATATAAGGCTACGGCAGGGACCATGAGGAGAAATTAGGGTTAGGTCTCCTAACGAATCTGGGTATCCCGTGTTCAGCCCGAACACACAACCCAGGCCCATTAACAATAGCTCGGTCCACTAAGGAGCTATTGTTGCACTACCTTCCTAATCCCAAATTATATTTATGGGCTCCTTTTATTATATGCTCGTTGAGCTCCCCATGTTAAGATATCGAATGTCCGTTGATCAAATTAAGTTACTGACAACTATATTGATCAACATCTTTTATCCTTAAGTAGTACCACTCAACTTTATTTGTCATGTCGGATGTAATCCACCTGCAGGGTTTACATGACAATCCATATGAGCTCCTTAAGGGGACATCATCAACCCGACGTATCGGGACTTGGATTCCTTTTACAATCAACAGCCCATCATACATACAATGCTATTACCCAATTTATAGAGGTTGTTGATCCATAATGAATCCCACTCTTTTATGAGTCAAAGTAATGCACACTGCATATACATGTCTGTTATTATATCTGGATTAAGAGCATAAGCATCCATAATAACAGAGGTGTTTGTTCTCTTTTATAGTCAGTACAAAGAGAACAACCTCAAGTGGTCCTGTTCAATATACACAAAGTATACTAGTGTAAACCTATAGTCAAGATAGACTAATACCAGATTACACTACAACTTTTCCAATGGATTATCCAAGTCCGTCTAGGTTGTGAACTATTTATATATTCCATAGGGAACTGATAATATGATCTTCTGTGTGTCACCTCACACCATATTATCAACCTTATAGAATATCAGATACTTGCATTAATATTATAATAAACACAATATGCAAACATATGCCCATATGATTCTCACTCAAAAAAATAAGGAAATAAAGTTAATACAAAAGTGATGCTTTCAGTATATAACCCTAACAGCTGCAACATCTCATTGCCCACGATTTCAGCAGCATCGGCCCGGAGCGGAGGAACCTTCCCCTTGGCATGCTCGGTCACTGTCATCGCGCCAGGGCTCGGCGGGATGAGCACCTCCTTGTCCGACTCTGGGCGCACCTTCTTCGCCCTCGGCTCGGTCGGCACGTCGGAGTCCACCTACGAGGACCACCATGCCCAGACTCTCGATCCCAAATCTTCATCAACTGAATCTAATATTTTTTAAGTATACCCATCTGAGCCGAAACTTGGGCTCATATTGATATACCAAAAAATGGCAGACAACGGAAGACTCTCGTCCAACAAAACCCCAAACCACGGACCTTGCTCGGCACGCCCGCCATCTCCTGGCTCCTCAGGCACGCAGCCCTCAGAACCGCGTACCCAAAGGAAGATAGGAGACGGTGGGCAAGCCACCGGTCCAAGATTCTCTGCCTTAAAATTCAATTATTGGGCGTCCGCCTGCGGTAGACACCTCTGATAGCACATGGGCCACCAGCACTTTTTTCTGGCGAAAGAACAACGAAGGAATGGGGTATATATAGCCCCCCCCCAAGCCGCATTTATGACCTCAGGGAGGCCAAACGATGGAAGGCAAAAGCGTCATGCCGTTAATTGTCCTTGGGAGCTGAAGCGTCGCGCGCGAATCCTTCATCGAAAGGTGAAACGTCGCATCATTAACACCCTTGCCGACCCTAAGCCCTCGACGCTCCGAGGTCAGGTCGAACTCCAGGGTAGCTTTCTCAGGAAAGCGCACAGGCTTACCAACACCCTTACCGACCCCTAAGCCCTCGACGTTCTGAGGTCAGGTCGAGCACCAGGGTAGCTTTCTAAGGAAAGCGCACAAGCTTGCCAACATCCTTGCCGACCCCTAAGCCCTCGACGCTCTGAGGTCAGGTCGAGCACCAGGGTAGCTTTCTAAGGAAAGTGCACAGGCTCGCCAACACCCTTGCCGACCCCTAAGCCCTCGACGCTCCGAGGTCAGGTCGAGCACCAGGGTAGCTTTCTCAGGAAAGCGCACAGGCTCGCCAACACCCTTGCTGACCCTTAAGCCCTCGACACTGTGAGGTCAGGTCGAGCACCAGGGTAGCTTTCTCAGGAAAGCACACAGGCTCGCCAACACCCTTGCCGACCCCTAAGCCCTCGACGTTCCGAGGTCAGATCGAGCACCAGGGTAGCTTTCTAAGAAAAGCGCACTGGCTTATCAACACCCTTGTCGACCCCTAAGCCCTCGACGCTCCGAGGTCAGGTCGAGCACCAGGGTAGCTTTCTCAGGAAAGCACACTGGCTCGCCAACACCCTTGCCGACCCCTAAGCCCTCGACGCTCTGAGGTCAGTTCGAGCACCAGGGTAGCTTTCTCAAGAAAGCACACAGGCTTGCCAACACCCTTGTCGACCCCTAAGCCCTCGACGTTTCGAGGTCAGGTCGAGCACCAGGGTAGCATTCTAAGAAAAGAGAACAGGCTCGCCAACACCCTTGCCGACCCCTTAGCCCTTGACGCTCCGAGGTCAGGTCGAGCACCAGGGTAGCTTTCTAAGGAAAGTGCACAGGCTTGCCAACACCCTTGCCGACCCCTAAGCCCTTGACGCTCCGAGGTCAGGTCGAGCACCAGGGTAGCTTTCTCAGGAAAGCGCACAGGCTCGCCAACACCCTTGCCGACCCCTAAGCCCTTGACGCTCCGAGGTCAGGTCGAGCACCAGGGTAGCTTTCTCAGGAAAGCGCACAGGCTCGCCAACACCCTTGCCGATCCCTAAGCCCTCGACGTTCCGAGGTCAGGTCGAGCACCAAGGTAGCTTTCTAAGGAAAGCGCACAGGCTCGCCAACACCCTTGCCGACCCCTAAGCCCTTGATGCTTCGAGGTCAGGTCGAGCACTAGGGTAGCTTTCTTAGGAAAGCGCACAGGCTCGCCAACACCCTTGCCGACCCCTAAGCCCTCAACGTTCCGAGGTCAGGTCAAGCACCAGGGTAACTTTAATTGGTTTGGAGCTCAACCTGACCCCTTCGCCTCGGTGTTCCGAGGCTACGTCCAGCCCAACACATGCCCTTGCGCCTCGTCTGAAGGCCTACGACCGGAAACCAGACCTCCGGCCTTCGAGCTGACCTCAGCCTCAGCGACGACCCTAAATGCTTTTAGGAGACTCCCCCCGCTCCTCCTTCACGACCAAGAATACTCCTCCACGGCTAGCTCGCACACCCCTACAGGAGTGGGGGGCTTGTGACATAGCGGAAAAATGGTCAGCCCCATCATAGACCACTCGATCTCCTAAAAAAACACTCACCCCTGATCATCAAATCAGCCTTAAGCCCCATGGGCTTTTACTACACCAGGCCCACGGGCATGTTGGTCCAGACCCGGCCCAAACGGATCCAGACCCGTTTGGCATGCCTATAAATACCAGGCACCCTCCCACCTTCAAAGGTAATCAATTTTTCCCCTCTCAAACCCTAGTAACTGTTACTCTCCTTCAGTAACTGACTAGATCGTCAGAGGGTCTGCCGCTGGAACCAACCCCGGTGTTTCTAGACCGAGTGGCAGGTACACAAGACCTCTGGATCCGCCCAAGCCTCTAGATTCGAGCCGAGCATCCAATCTCCACCTCACTCCCGCCTACTTCCGAGCCGTTCACCCGGCTGATGGTCGGGCATACCATCCGTACCGAAGCTTCAGCAAAAATACAAATCGAAAAGAACTCACACCTGGTGTAGTCGCCTCCCAAAAACAAACCGCATCAAGTGTGTAATTGGAAAGTACTATTAGTATTATCGGATGATTTAGTTATATCTGAATGGGTCAGTAATAAAGTATGATCATTTCTAAGTGAGATTGTTTGTTGGAAGCACACAAAGGCAAAGATTTTAGGGACAAGTAGATCAGATGGGTCCGTCATTGCCTCATTACTAATATGACGTTTATCTTGATAAATGGATCGGCTGGTCAACCATTTTCTTGTATACCCCAATTTATATTCATCGCGGATGTTCTTAAGTTCATGTTGGATAATTGCAGAAAGGCAGAATGGATCGCCCCAGTTACCAGTGGCAAAAAACACCTAGGGTGTACTAGCTTTCAATATGCTTTTACTATTTGGAAACGGGTATCCCGGGGAAAGTATTATTTTCAAAGGTGCATTGTACTGTTGTGAAGCCTGGTCTGGGCTATGGGTCAACTACTGCAAGAGTGCTTTTATCCCTATAGCTATGTTTGAAAATTAGGTAGAGGAACACACAACCATTCTTGACTGTAAACTCGATAACTTCCCTTTCAAGTACCCATGACTGCCAAATAGACCAGGTAAATTAAAGAAGGCAGACTGGTTACCGATTATTGACTTCTTTAATTTACTGGGATGGAGAGTGGAAAGGTAAATCTTCATCCCTAGGGGGGAGAGTGACCCTAATCAACTCGGTACTTTCTAACCTCCTAACCTATTACTTGTCCTTCTTTGACATGCCATGGGTTATCCAAATGATCGACCGAATCCGGAAGCGATTCCTATGGAAAGGACCCGCCGCAAATGTAACACCCCGTACTTAAGCGGTATATAATAATAATAATAATAATAATAATAATAATAATAATAATAATTATATATATATATATATATATATATATATATATATATATATATAGAGAGAGAGAGAGAGAGAGAGAGAGAGAGAGAGAGATATGGTTGGTTGGTGGTGGCCTATAAGGTTTCTATGGGCTTAGAATTAAATAGATTAATGATTGAAGCCTATAGAAGTTCTATGGGGCTTAGGCATTAATGTGCATGGAAATGAAAGTGCATGCATGCCATGGTGAAGGTGACATGGCCCTTGGGTGTGGGATAATCCCATATCGGAAATTGAAGGTGAGTGTGTGTGAGTTATATTAGGAACCAAATGAGAAAGGATTACCTATAGGGTATACCCACCTTTGATGGTGCCTGTGGTGGGCGTGGCTAGAGTTTTGTATCCGTTCTTTCGCGTGTGAGCACGTGTAGCCGCGTGTGCAGCCGAGCTGGGCTCGGGGCGTTACAGCAAACATGGAAACTTATCACCTAATTAAATGGGAAAAATAATGCATGAAGAAAATACATGGAAGACTAGACATCATTGATCTTAGAGACATGAACTTGGCCCTTCTTGGAAAGAGATGGTAGAAAATATTCAATCGAAACTGAGATGGTTGACAGGAATTCATTCAGTCTTATCTTCAAGGGGAAGGGAAACGAAATCTGGATTTCTGGATGGGCCTTAGAGTGTCTTAGTTTTGGAAAGGGGTTTCCAAATCCTATGATGTAATAACCAAAACTTTTATGCATGCTTGCAATCATCAAGAGTCCAATAGAAAATGTATCTGTAACACCCCGAATTTCAAATAAGGATAAATTCGAGATTTCACAGGATCTTTACTTCACTTCGTACAATTTTACAAGGAAATTTAAAACTTTGCACTAATACATCAGAGTTCAATTACAACTTGGTTTTACACAGCGGAAGAATGAAATTTACAATAAAACATTTACAACATCTTTAAAATAAAACAACACCAGCATATCCACTTTATAGCTTCATGAATAGTCCATTACCTGCATGTCAATCTGTGGGCACGCCAGTTACTTACAACTGACGAAATGTTATACACGGCTATCCTCTCTATGCCGGAAATAGTATAACGATCTCATACTTTAACAAATCACAAAAAGATTGAATGAACAAGTAAAGTGTCAAAAGTGATTATTCTAAACATAAGTGTATGTCATGTCTTAATGCCTAATGCATACCATTCTACACTAGGATGACACTAATGCACACTTGTTCGGATTCTATGCATCCCATACTACATAGGTCCGAGGGCAAGCACCTACGTTCTTCACAATACAGGGCTCGATCCCTCGCCATGAAAACTACCCGGTAGCAAAACAAAGTTCAGACTATTCTACGAATGTGAATCCCAGCCTTGGAGTCCACCGCCGGCTGTTATAACCGATTCCACATCGTGCGAACCGTCCCGTATGTGACCCTCTAGCCCAGTATATATATATACATTGGAGACGGTAAACACACAAAAATCCATCCGTCCGACTACTCAAGATCTTGGAGTCCACCGCCGACCCGTCCTCATAGTTCCGGATTAAAATATAATAATTCGTCTCCCACAGGGCAACCTCAGTCCACCAACTGGGTCTATAGTCTTGGAGTCCACCGCCGACTATATAGAGCACCCCACTTACGTTTCCCTAAGTTTACTACATCTTCACTTATGTGCCTAAATTTTTCTTAAGTTCAAGACATGAATAATTTCCATTCAAGAATTAGTTTTTCCTCCTACCGGACTTAATCAACAAATGCGAGATTGCCCCATGGCCATATCTCCAAATCATATCTCAAATATTTCTTTCAATAATGCCGGTATCGAGGTCTTACTAACTCTAAATCATAAACTTTCATGTACAAGAAGCATAGGTATTCACACCCTTTCATAATCATGTCTTAAACCTAGATATTTTCATCTTTCAAATTATTCACAAATGTGATTCAATGTCTCATCTTAATTTGTATTCATGAAGTCTCATTTTAATACTACTCATGAGTCTTTTATTCACAATCTTTCAAAAGCCATATTCTTCTTCATGAACAATATTTTCATCCATTTTTAAGTCACTTTAGCAATACATTTCAACCACATCAACATTTCTACACAAAATAAGAGTGTAATCCTTTCAAAAGAATTTGATTCACAACACAATATTTTTCTCTTTTTTAAAAATAAGTGTCATACTCTTTACTAAATAGATTCTAATCACAACCCAAATTTCTTTTTCAGTTTCCCTTCTATTTTCTGATTGTACATGAAAATCTCAAAAAACTATTTTTAATAATTTCTTCATTATGTTTTATGAACCCTAGAATTTTCCCAAAATGAAACACTTTTGAAAGTCAAACTGACCCACTTTCGAAACTATTTACCAAATTGACCTACTCATTATCAAAATTGCAGGTCTAGTTTCAACGGAACTTTTGAAAGTTTTTACCAAACTGACCCACTTTCGAAACTATTTACCAAATTGACCTACTCATTATCAAAATTGCAGGTCTAGATTCAACGGAACCCCAAATCTCAAATAATGAATGTAGATCGATACATTCAGGTGTAAATTGGTAGAATTTGCATGAATGCAGAGATAAATTTGATGCCAGTCAATCTCGATCACCATTTCTTTATTCACACATGGCAAAAATAATCAATCTTTTCCTTTCTCATTTACCAATTAACAAGTTGTAATTTAATTTACATGATTCACTACTATTTTCTCCTCACCCAATAGTATAAATTGTTCTACTTTATTACATCAAAATTTTCATACAAAATATACATTTAGCATACAAGCATTCTAACAAGATCATGTTATTAGTCAAAAATTTCTATTATTTACTTAATCATAACAAGAATATTCTCCTTCATAGTATATTATATTAGCATGAAACTTTATCTATATATTTCATCTCAACATCCAACTTATTATACATAAAAAGAAACATGAATTTATCTTTTAATTAAGACATCAAAATTCCATTATTCATCAAGCATGCAAGTCTCTACAATTAAGAAGACATAAAATCACTTACTAACATTAAGTGGATTTATTCCTTAACTTAGCAATTTCATGACAACCAATGCATAAATCTACTCTACTTCATCATATCAACATCATATACTCATTTATTTTTACTAGAACACATAATTCTAAAATAAAAAGCATGAGAACACCCACCTTGATTGAAGCTTGAAAACTACAAGAGAATGGTTCCTTCTTGCTCCTAGCTTCACAAGCACCTCCTAGTCCTCTTCTCCTCCTAGCAAAAGCTCCAAGCAAGAGAACACTTCTTTTCTTACTCTCTTCTTTCCTTTCCCTCTTTTCTTTCTCTTACACTTATTTCTTTTTCTTCTTTCTATAATGTTTTTGGTGCCATGAGAAAAAGAAAGTAGGGCTCTATTTATAGGGTTTTGGGAGGGTTTATTTTGCATATATTCACCCCTAATAACTCTCCTAATTAACTCTTACAACTCTTCATTTGCTTAACCTCTCCTTAAGACCCTCCAATAACTTAACTCCTAAAACTCCCAACCTCTCATCTCTCCACTCTTCCAAAGCACTAACTCCCCCTCATTCATTCTCCCTTCTTCTACATGCCAAAACCGGCCCCAGCACACATATGTGCTGTCTTTACATCCAATGGGCCTCCAACCGGTGTGGGCCCCAATACACAAATTCATTCCATATTCTATTAAGCTTCTAAACCATTATATCCAGCCCACATGCATACATGATTCTCACCATTCCATACCCATTCATAATCCATCCAGCAGCACCTTTGCTGCTATCAAATTTCGTGGGCCCCCATTTTTCACATTCACTTCTTTCTTACACATTTTTTTTTCACTTACTAATTAACATTTCATACAACACATCTATTTATACACTACACCTTTTTACCATATATACAACATATTATATATTATTAAATTACACACTCCGAACTTTATTTTAAAAGAACAAATACGTTTAAATACGTGCACCGAAACAAACACGTGCGTTGCACGTGAAAACATGAAAGTGCGAAAATCGACTTTATTGATGAAAGGTTATTAAATATAATCGAAAATAATATAAGAAAAATATATTTACTAATTTTATACATTTCATGATGAAATCGCAGCACGTAGAAAGCATGTGCATTATACGTGCAGAAAGTCGAAAAAATGCATTTTAATCAAAAAAGGGGAAAATAAATTTTCGTTTTATAAAATAGATTTAAATACATAAAAATAAATAATTTAAACCTATAGGAAATATTATACGTAGTGGTGGAAACACGTGCATCAAAACACGTAAAAAGCACGTAAATTCCAGGAATTGAAATATTATATTTTAGTTGACTGAAATCAATACGGAAAATGTATAAATAGTACGAATCCAAAATATGTAGTGAAACACATTACAAAATATACGTGCGTAACACCCAGGGACAAAATTGTAATTTCCAATTTTGCGGGGTGTTACAGTATCATCCCTAATCTTTCATGAAACACATGAGCAAATAATTGTAAAATTGAAGTCTTACCAAATCAAAGAGATTTGGTCTATGGAAATTAAATAAGTTTGGAGCCTTATAGCTCACCATAGACCACCTTAAATGGTGGATTTTCCAACCCTAATGTGAATGAGTTAGCCACCCTAAACCCATAGCCATGGTGAGAAACATGTGGAAGAATTGAAATGTCTATATAAACCCCTTTGTGATAATGGTTTTCTCACACCTTCTAAGTATTCTTTAATTTAAAAGTGATATAAAGAGCAGCAGATAGTATAGTAGCAAGGAGGAGGGTATAGTGGCAAGGAGGAGGAAACGGAAAACTTTCAGTGAGCTAGCAAGGAGAAATTGAACAAGGAGGAGAAGCGGAAGGAAAGCTTTGATTAAGGTAACTAGTAGATCCATAACTTTCTTTTAATACGAATAAATATACTTATATATACATTGTGAATAATGATAGAAATGTCATACGAGACTAAAATGGACAACAAACCTTATAATAAAATCTTTGTGAGCATCCAATAAGTAAATGGAATATTTCCATCATCCCTCACTTTAATAAACATATTGTTAATTGTAGTATGAATAGCTTATAAGAGTGATGTTACATTACTGCAAAAAGTCTGCAAATACACACAAATTTCTAATATGTTATCAAAAACCATCGGTGAACTTTATGATTAGGAACTAAGAAAGTGAGGATGACACGTAGACAAGATATATGGTTGTGAAAATAGTATGTAATGCTACATTACGATAAAAAATTATCTAGCATAGATGTATCAGAACCTGGAAGCAATAATATACCATAAGAGTTACTGAATATATGAGACAATTCCTTAAAATGTTAAATAACCTCCTAAGCATGATGTAAAGAGAAAACGATGTGTTAAACTCAAACTTTGGTAATATTATGAGTAGAAGATTATAAGTATACAATGTTTATTGTAAGTAATTCATTTGCTACATACTTGTTAGAAAATTAATTGAGGTCCATCAAAGGTGACACTTGGCGATTCATATTAAGAACTACTTGACAAAATCACTGTAAGTAATTTATCCACTTTGTATGTTTTTCTTGTGTTTTCAATTATGAAACGTAGTTTTCCAAATATGTGTTTATAAATGGATTATTATCGCCACACATGGTTTTATATTGATATCTATTGGAATTAAATTGAGATTTGGAACTTGAATTGAGTTTACAAATATGTGTTTACATATGATACAAGACATGCATGACATGATTTTGGATTTTCGTTATGATGTTATTACTATTGTTTATAAACTCGATAATTATCAATAAGCTTCGATGCATTTACACCGTGCGGACCATAGTTGGTGAGTTTATATTTACACCGTGTGTACCATAGTTAGTGGGTATATATTATTGCACTGTGCGAACTATAGCCAGTGAGTTGATATTATTTACAATGTGCGGACCATAACCAGTGGGGTTATTTAGTATCACCGTGCGGGTCATAGCCGGTAGAATGACTGCAATTCTGACTCAAGGTTTATGATTTGATCACGCTTTATGAATATTTTTGTGGAGTTTGTTATTATGTTGTTTGACACGAGGATATAACAACTTTCTCCTTGATTAGCATGCATTATACTTTTATTTGCAGTATTATATGTTTTCTTGTTTAAATGCAAAATGGCTATATTACTTTTGGGTTGTTAGCACTCATCATGTTTGGGAAATATTTGGAAGAATAAAGATGCAGACTTTTGATGTTCCTTACAATTATGCTTAGAAAATATATTTTTAAGACATGTATTAATTATTATTCCGCTACCTAAGTGTGAAATTAGAACAATTGTAATAATTATGGAATAAGTCAAGTTGTACTAATGAACATTACTAGTTTATCAATAAAATGTTGCTCTGAATTAATGTTTGTATTAGCCTTACAACTCAGATGTGAGTTATGGCGTCTGTTATGTGCTCCTCAAAGTGTTTTGGGTGTGACATATAATCCGTTTAATAGTTGTGTAACGTCGTTCATAGGAAATTGTCTTTTCACCAAATTCTGGTGAGACAAACGATGCAGAGCACACTCCTTCAATGAGTTGTTCCCCTTTCTATACGAGCAAGCGACACGACCACATATCATGGTCGCTAAAACCTGGAAGAGAGGGTCGTGGAGACCTCCTTTCAGATATTGTCTCAACCAGGAATCCCAATTTAGGTTGGAAGAACTTCAATTTCATATAGCACAATCGGGGGTGAGATTGTAACACCTCAAATTCCAAATACGACCCAATTTGAGATTCCACAGGATCTTTACACTTCACTTCGTACAATTTTACAAGGAAATTTGAACTTTTTATAATACAACAGAGTCCTTTCCAATTATTTACACAGCGAAAGATAAAATGAAGTACAATAATAAAAAATTATACAATTGCAACATCTTTAACTTTTAATTAAATCAACAGCAGCATATCAACTTTATATCTTCATGAAAATCCAATTCCTGCATATAAAACTGTGGGTACGTCAGTTGCTTACAACCGACGAAAATGTTATACATGGCCATCCTCTTTATGCTGAAAATATAATGATTTTAATACTTTAACAAACCACAACTTGAATGCAAATAAAGTGTTAAATGTAACTACTCTAAATATGTAAGTGTATGCATTGCCTTAATGCCTAATGCAAATATTTTATACTAAGATGACACTAATGCATACTTGTTCGGATTCTATGCATCCCATACTACATAGGTCTAAGGGCAAGCACTTACGTACTCCACATTAAAAGGGTTCGATTCCTCGCCATGAAAACTACCCAGTAATAAAAGCAAGGTTTAGATATTCCACGAGTATGGATCCCAATCCTAGAGTACACCGCTCGACTGTTATAACAGACTCCTCGTCGTGCGAACCTCCTGCAAGTGCCCCTCTATCCCCGGTATACGTATATACACTGGAGTACGATAAACTATCTGCCCGACTATACATAGTCCCAGATTTTAAATAAAACTCGTCTCCATCGTAGCAACCTCATTCCCGAAGTACACCGCCCGACTATATAGAGTGCCCCACTTACGTTTGCCCAGGTTTACTACATCTTCACTTATGTGTCTAGATCTTAAGTTCAAGACATGAATAAATTATCATACCTAGAGTTAGTTTTATCCCCTATCTGACTTAATCACAAATACCGAGATAGCTCCATGGCCATATCTCAAATGTAACTCAAATCTTTTAATTCAACAATGTCGGCACCCGAGGTCTCACTAAACTCTAGATTACAACCTTTCATGTACAAGAATCCATGAGTACTCATACCCTTCAATAATCATGTATTAACTCAATGTATTCTTATTTTCAACTTATTCACAAATTTAATCAATGTTTCATGAGTCATTTATTCATTCACAATTCAAAATAAAACAATATCTCCTTTCATGAATATAGATTCATCCACTTTAAGTCTCATTAACAATTTATATCTCAACCCACATCAAGTATTTCTGAAATCAAATAAATGTATAATCTCATCAAGAGAAATCAATTCATATGAATATTTTACTCTTCTTCTAAAATAAATGTCACATACTCAACTAAACAAATTTGAAATCAATAACTCATTTTCTATCTAAATTCCTCTTTTTATTTCTCAAAATATACATGAAAAATTCTAAAACTATTTTAAATAAAATCTATATCATTTTATAAGAATATTAGAATTTTTCAAATATTTAATAGCATTAAAACACTCTTCTTGATTTAAAAAAAAATCCAATTTTTTTTTTGAAGCCACCGGGTTTCGAACCCATGCTCCCCCACCCAACTCAGTGAACGCCCAAAGCCCACACCGAAGCCACTAAGCCCATGTGGCTTAGCTGTCATAATGCCATCTCGATATCTCGAAATACTGGTTCTCGGTTTCGGACTTATTTAAATAAAATCAAAAATAAAATGTGTCTAACAAGTTTCGAACCCAGGACCACCCATGGCTATAGTAATGACCAATAAGTCCAAGTGCAATTTCTGATATCAAGTTATACTAATATGCTTTTGTTCAATCTTACTGTTATTCAATTATCTTCATAAACTCGATTTTTCATTTGATATAATCTTTCATTAGACTGTAATTAGTTCATTTAAACTGAGTTTACTTTCTAACAGTAGCTCACAAATTTATAATTGATGTTTTAGACAATAAATCTAAATTTCACATTATTTTTTCTCCTTAATGAATATGAATTGCATTTCTTCAATTTAATCAAAAATAGTAATTTGTATCTCTTACAAATAATTAAGTGAATCTATGTGTACCAAATTAACTTCACAAAAATTCATTTTTAACCACAAGGGAAAAACTCAACAATTTTTCATACAATTATATATTTTGATATTTGTAAATTAACATGCATATTTGTTCATGGTAATAATTCATTGTTTCTCATTTTTACTAACATGATGACAATTAGTTTCTTAATCATAACAAAAATTTACTATCATTCATAGCACAATACAATAGCTTGAATTTGTTCAACATTTATCTCATCAAGCTTATCTATACTACTTATTTAACATACTAGCATGCATTTCCTACATTTAGAACGCACAAGGTCACCCACCTCTTATGGAGAATTTGAAAACAAGGATGATGGGACACAACTCCTAGCTCCAACAAGCAAACCTAGTCCTTCTCCTAGCAAGAGCAGTCCAACAAGCCTCCAAAGCAACAGAACACTCTCTAACTCTCTTTCTTTTTTCCTCTCTTGATTTCTTTTGTCTTGGTGTGAAATGAGAAGAAAAATAAGGGTATTTATAGGACAAAGTGAAAGGCTAAAATGCATATTTCACCCTCCTAATAACTACTCACTTAACTCTCCACTACTCCACTTCTCCACCTCTTCACTACCCTAACCCCCCAAAACTGGCCATCTCTTCCACTCCCAAAACCGGCCTCTCTCTCCTCTCTCTAAACACATGCACGTGTTGTGCACTAGTGCACACACATACACAAAATAAATAAAACTCCTATAATTCTAATATGTGTATTAAAAGTTGTTACATGTCATGTGTGAGTCCATGCACAACAAAGAATGAGATTTAATTAAATGGGCTTGTCTTGTGAGCTTGCTTTTTAATTAATTTATTTAATTAGTCTAGTGGGCTAGAATCTATTCTTAGGCCTATGGGTTTAAAGAAAGGCTAATAAAAAGACTCATGCATGCTAAAATAATAAATGAGAGTAAAAAAATAAAGATGGAAAAATTAGCACGTGCATTATACGTGTAAAAATTGAAAATTTTATTTTTTTAATTAAAATAAAAATATGGGATGTTACAAAGATGTTCTCAAGGCCCAGACAGGAGATCCTAGGGTCTGGAATGAAATGGAACCTTTATGATATGCTCACTCTATACAATACCGACTTCAAAGGTTGCAGGCCAAAGGGGTCGTTAATAATCTTAAATGCCAAAGTGCCTCTAAAAGTAAATGTATTTCTTTGGCTGGTGTTCAACGATGCAATCCTCACCAGGGAGAACCTAGTTAAAAGGCAACCTAACACTGCAACCAACTGCTGTTTTTTGAATACGACCATAGAGACTAACGACCATATATTTATAGAGTGTCATAGGAGCAAAGCAGTTTGGGTCGAGGTCCTAAGAGCCCTTGGAGCGAATGACTACCCCTTATCTACGAAGACTTGTGGATATATCCTAAGTTTGCTAGGTTCAAACATAAGATGAGTGAAGTTTGGTATATCGCCACCGCCGCAACGACTTGAATTTTATGGCTTGATAGAAATCACTTTTACTTCGTGAACTTGTAATAGTATTTCTAGTAATCTAACTCAGATCATGCATCTTATTTTCTTTTGGGCCACAACTACGGCGGAGATCGAGAGGGAGGATTGACAGAGTCTTTTAGGTGGAGGAGTACGACGATGAGGAGATAGAAATTGAGCTGACACTGGACTAACTGGATCGAGGCTTGACTTAGATTCCCACCCTACAGGGATGTTGTTTGAAGGAACTCCTTTTTTCCTGATGTACTCTAGATTTTACTTTCAGTTATGGATTTGTGCCGCCCTCCTAGGGATGTTAAAGATTTTGATATTTTACTTTATTTGTATCTTTTTTCTTTCTTTGTACAGTTGCCCTAGTCTCCTGGGTTTGTTTTGTTACCATTTTATGAATGAAACAAGGTGATTATGCTCCACATTTTCCTTTGAAAAAAACAAAAAATAAATAAAAATAAAAATAAACTATGTGTAATAGTGCCCCCCCACCCCCCGACGGCGGCGACCGTTATGACCACCTCCAATTCGTCTTCATCGTCTCTTCTTCTTCCTCCTCGTCATCAATCTCATCTCCACCATCACCTCCTTCCGTGATGATAATCTCAAAGTCGTCCACCATGACCATCTCCAAACCCTAGAAGAATATGATAAGCTTCAAGATTCACTACCTATGGTTTCGAAGGATGAAAGGGAACTGGTAGGCGGAGAGAGTACTGTGGACGACAACGGTGGTGGTGCCATCATCGATGGCGCGGGAGGTTGACGACGGCAGATTTGAGATTTGGGTTTGTTGTTGTGTTTTGAAGTGATAGATTTTGGATCTGGAAAGATTTGGATCCAGGTTTGGATTTAAATCCAAAATCAGACCAAATCCAAAATCCAAACCCATCCCTAATCCAGATGCTCTCTCTTTAAGAAAGACTCTATCCTAATCCTCACTTCATCCCTCCCCCATACCTCACCACCGACAGCCACCACCACCTGCTACAGCCACCATCACCACCCCTTCATCCCTAAACTCATCTACAACACCCCCTTCCTAAAATCCACAATGGAAGAGATGGAGATGCGCTGAGGGCCCCTAAAAACGTATGTCATCAAGATGACATGTATTGATGGGCCTATTGAGGTGGGTCCATCACCGCAGTCCATCTTTTTCTCGTCTCCCTCCTTGAAGGGGTGGGCATCATGGGCAAGTGGGAGGTAGCCGGTGCAGTAAAGCGCGGAGGTCACTTTGAGGACGTGTACAGGGGGTGGGCCCAAAGAGGGGGTCCACCACCACCACCACGACCATCGACGAAGCATAATGCCAACATCACCATTGAGGGAGAGGTGTTATTTTTGCTCCCGGTGGCCGAGGAGGGAGATATATCTCCAACAGATACCAAGGAAGATCCATCATCAGTCACCGTAGCAATAGCTGATCGCGTCGCAGTGTTGGGATCAAAGGAGCCATTGACACACCCGCCGACGTTAGTGGGTGTTTCAAATTTCAAAACGGGTTGTTCTCTAAAAATCCCTCCCAATTCATAGTAGGTGGGCGTGCCACGTGATGCACGGAGCTCAAAAGATAGTACATGCATTTTTTTTTTCTTTCTATTGGACCGAACATTGTGACTGGGCCCAAAAAGGGCTGTTGGGTTTCAAGGTCAATCACAGAGTAAATACGCAGTAGAATTAAATAAAATATTTGAAACCCAGCCATGGATCCATGCAAAAACCATAAAAAGTGTTAAGAGTTTTACCTCAACGATGAATCTGCTGTCTCCACAGTATGTCAATCACCAGCACTACAACATTGCGGTGCCTCTACGGTATCCGCACGAATGGATCAAATTGGGATCTTCCTCACGTCGCGGTGCTAGCTGCAGGAAAAGGATGTTTCTCACGATCTCTCTCTCACTTTCTGTGACGGCTAAGGTTTTCTTTTCACCGTTCTACACACACACACGTGTGTGTGTGTGTGTGTGTCTGTGTGTATGTGTGTGTCTGTGTGTATGTGTGTGTGTGTGTGTGTGTGTGTGTGTGTGTGTGTGCAGCAAACCCTAAGTGAGTAGTGAGATGTGCGAGCCTTCTGATTTGGGTTGGCCCAATTATTCTAATTAATTGTCCAACCAATTTTAGGAGCCCAAGTCTTACTTGAAATCCGAATTAAATTCATCTATTGAATTTAAATCCCAATTCCGATCTATTCTAAGTGTGTTACCCTATAGGTTCCCATCACGTTGACAGTAATACTAAAATCTCATTTTAGTGTTATAAACAATGAGCGGTATCTATCAATACATCACTGCTACTCAAGTAACGAAAATTCCAGTGATTTGACATAACCTACCCGTGACCAATGTCACCATGTAGTCTAGTTGTTTTGTCCTGATATCTTAATTGATCACAAGGCATAGAATGTGTCATCCTTGTCTAGTTCAATCATTGGTTTCTTGATGCCCGAGTAGACTTACTAAAACAAATGAGATCAATATCTCATATTGACTAATTTGAGCACGACTATGCATTTTTGTAGTCTCACTCAATCAGTGGACCCGTACATATCGCCCATGTTATGTAAGAGGGACAAATCCTATCTAAGTCACTCACACCCCTCCGCATGATTGTAGTATGTCCAATAATCGACTTTATAATTACCTTATTACAGGCGGCGTTTGACAGCATTAAAACATATAACTTCTCATGTAGGGAATTGTAGTGCCTTCAAGTCAAAGGACCACGTACACCATGGTCCCTGTGAGAACCACTTATGACACTCACGTAATGATCCATGCAGCATTCTCACGGTGGGTTAGTCCAGTACATAATTACTTTAATTTGTACTCATGTGAAGAATTGATATCTCATATCCATGACCCGTGAGATATGGTCACCAGTTTTCGCACAAACTAGTCTCTATGTATTACTGTTGTCATAATTCAGAATAATACTTGACTAGGAACATTTAAGAATAGCGTTCTAATTTCAACCAATAGAATCTCACAATCAAGACATGCATTTGATGTCCCATGGTATTGAACTTACTATTCTAAGGACTTTATTATGTTCATTTAATCACAATAAATAATACAATAAATAATATGTCTCATATATCAAATAAATGTCATGATACAATGTAAATTAATAAGGTCAATACACAACTGGCCTCTAGGGCATACACCAACATGGTCCACTATAATATAAGAGGAAAGATCCTAGTGGGCCTGGATGGGGTCCAGTAGGGATATGGGGGTTATATTTGGGGCCTGAGAAGGAGTTTGGACTGCATTCTCCTATAATGTGATGCAAGCTATTTAATCACGCGATCCACACTCAATCCATGAGTTTTTGGCTTGATTGAATAACTGTTATTTTTTGTGAGACTAATAATAGTATTTTTGGTATCGCCAGTGTTGTCCAGGTGGACGAGTACGATGTTGAGGACCAACTCTCAACTGATCAGAGTGTATCGGGTGGATGGCCCACCCCTAGGGTTTTGTTGGAAGGATCTTTTGTTATCTGTACTAGTCATGTTATTGTATGTTTTCTATTGTCCCACTCTGCCATGAATGACTGGAGGTTCCATGTTTTATTTTCTTTTCTGTAGGTTGTACATTTGGCCCAGTACTTTGTGTTTGTTTTATTAACTTCTTATTAATAAAACAATGTATCGATATTGCACAAAATTTCCCTTAAAAATAGACAATAAGCTTGTAATGCCTTTAGTTAGGGGTTGTTTGGTTAGTTGTATAAACACTATAGCGAAAAGAAATCCATGGATGAGCACTGTTCACGTGGTTTGTTTAGCTATTTTTTACTTGGGTTTGGATTCCTATTGTAACATTATTGTAGCTATTGTAGCGCCATCTGAAATCCAAAAAAAAAAAAACATTCGGATTTCCATGGATGAGCACTATAGCGCTTTATTTAATTGTTTCTCTCTCTTCCCTTTTTACACCATCCAATAAAACACTTCCACATACTTCTCGACATTAATGTTTTATTACCTTTTAAAAGTTTCTCTTTCTCATCTCCTTTCTATCTATATAATAAAACACAAAGAAAGCTATCAAGTGGCTCTCCTTCAATCCCCCCAAAATTAAAGGCCCAGATCTAACCTCACAAAACACATTTTCCCTCCAAAAGTTTCCCCCCAAAACTCAAATTCACCCCCCCCCCCAAACAACTCGTTTATTTATTTAATTATTTCTTTCTTTCTTTCTTTCTTTCTTTCTCTCTCTTTCTCTCTCTCCCCCCCTCTCTCTCTCTATATATATATATGGAAAAAGGGGTATGAGCAACTTGCTCATTTAGTAAATAAGCAATTGATGATGTGGCATACATGTGATTGAAAAATCCTTAAAAATGTTAGTTGTCCAATGTATCACATGCATGCCACATAATCAATTGCTCATTTACTAAATGAGCAAGTTGCTCATATCCCTTTTACATATATATATATATACATGAACTTTTATATTCCAATTTATTAGGGGTGGGCATCGGTCAATATCCGACCTAATATGGACCATCCACCACCGATCCAAAGAAGATTGGTTTTTTAATTTTTTCATTCACAACCAATCCGAACCTTAATTGAATCGGTTTCCATCTAAGCCGATTAAGCTCGGTTTGGATTGGATTGGATGGTCGGTGATGCGGTTTATTTCTGGGAGACGTGTGGATGCACCAGGTGTGAGTTCGGACTCAATTTATATTGAAGGAGAAAGCTGCTTGTCAGACGACCCTCAGAATAACCTGGCGGCTCCTGCGACTAGCTTGGAGTGCGGTGGATGCCTCGGCTCGGATCAGAGGGTTCGGATCCGAGGTCTTGTGTACCTGCAGACGGTCCTGAAACATCGGGGTTTATTCCGGTGGCGGACCCTCCGACGATCTAGTCAGTCTCTGTGAGAGAGTAGCAATAACTAGGTGAATTTAAGTGGCAAAAGATTGGTCACCTCTAAAGGTGGGTGAGGGTCTAGTATTTATAGAGAATTCTAACCGGGTTTGGATCCGCTTGGGGGCCGGGTCTGAACCCGAAAGCCCATGGGCCTGACGTGGCAGAAGGCCCAGGGGGTTTAGGGCTGACGTGGCAATACCAGGAGTGGTATAGGGCTGACGTGGCAAAGCCCTTGGTGGTATTTGGAGCTGACATGGCAGATCATGGGGCTTCTGTGCTTCCGGGAGGATCTGGTGGCCCAGGCTGTGCCAGGTCATCCTCATTCTGTACTAGGAGGGGCGGACGGCCCGGAGGGCTGTCGTGGATCGGAGGTCGATGGCCATCGTCGCTCATCGGATACGAGGAGGCCAGTTCTGTGGGGGTGAACTGGAGGTTCGGCACCGATCCTGCGGTGGCTCGAAGCCGAACTAGACTGCTGTTTCTTCCATTTTTGAGTGAGAGTTGTATTGGGCCCTGGTTGGGCCCCAAGCCATTTTTACCCTACCACACAAGCCCCCCACTCCTGCGGGGGTGCGGGAGCTAGCCGTGGAGGAGTGTTTTCGGTTGTAGAATTGGGATGGCGAGCCACTGGGCCTTCGTGAGAGGGTTGTCCTGATTGTTTTTTAGGGCGATCCTCGAGCCGCCGAGAGTCTATGGGTCGGCAAGGGTGATGGCGGATTGTCTGAGACTTCCTGAGGAGATTGCCTTGGTGCCAGACCCAACCTCGAGCAGGCGAGGGATTATGGGTCGGCAAGGGTGATGGCGAGCCGTTGAGCCTTCCTGAGAAGACTACCCTGGTGCCAGACCTGACCTCGAGCTTGGCGAGGGATTACGGGTCGGCAAGGGCGATGGCGAGCCGTGGAGCCTTCCTGAGAAGACTACCCTGGTGCTAGACCCGACCTCGAGCAGGCGAGGGACTTATGGGCCAACAAGGGGGATGGCGAGCCATTGAGCCTTCCCGAGAAGACTACCCTGGTGCCAGACCTGACCTCGAGCTTGGCGAGGGATTACGGGTCGGCAAGGGCGATGGCGAGCCGTGAAGCCTTCCTGAGAAGACTACCCTGGTGCTAGACCCGACCTCGAGCAGGCGAGGGACTTATGGGCCAACAAGGGGGATGGAGAGCCGTTGAGCCTTCCTGAGAAGACTACCCTGGTGCCAGACCTTACCTCGAGCTTGGCGAGGAATTACGGGTCGGCAAAGGCGATGGCGAGCCGTGGAGCCTTCCTGAGAAGACTACCCTGGTGCTAGACCCGACCTCGAGCAGGCGAGAGATTTATGGGCCAACAAGGGGGATGGCGAGCCATTGAGCCTTCCTGAGAAGACTACCCTGGTGTCAGACCTGACCTCGAGCTTGGCGAGGGACTACGGGTCGGTAAGGGCGATGGCGAGCCGTGGAGCCTTCCTGAGAAGACTATCCTGGTGCTAGACCTGACCTCGATCTGGCGAGAGATTATGGGTCAACAAGGGTGAGGGCGAGTCGTTGTGGCTTAGGAATGTTGAGCAGGGTAGCCTGCTATCTTTGCTGAGCATTGAAGGCGCCCCGGGATCTGTGCGATGTTCCAATTTTCCAGGGGCCTTAATGGCGCCGCTTAATAAATGCATGGCGCATGGTCTTCCGTCGTTTGGTTTTCCCCATGTCATAAAGGCCGGCCTATGGGGGAGGCTATAAGTACCCCTCTCTCTGCAGTGGGTTGGATCATAGCAAGGGTGGTCTATTGGCCGTCAAAGGTGTCTGCTCCGGCGGACGTCTGTTTCTTGCAAAATTTTACTCCCGGTCGTGTCGGAGAGGTGGTTTCTCTGCCGCCCGGATCTTCTCTTGGATCTGGTGGTTCTTGACACGGTAGCCAGATCCAGGGGGGATCAAGGCGAGAGGGGTAACGACCGAAATTCAGACCGGTAGATGAGGAGCCTCGGATTGGTGATGCCTCTGCCGTCTGGATCCTCTTTCAGGTCAGACGACCCCGATAGGGTTGTTTGGCCCAAGAGAGATCCAGACGGGAGGGGCATCAACCATATCCCGGACTTGGGGCTGAAGAGCCTCGGATAGATGGGTTGTCTCCGATAGGAGGTTGGCCACTCTGTCTTCCAATAGGGCTCCAGGTGATGGCGATTTCTGTCTCACCCTCGAACAGTTCGGGGTTTCGGCTGTCGAGGCTGTAAGCCCCGAGCTGCTCGCGGGTGAAAGGGGAACCGGCCGAGCCCTGGAGCCCAGGGTGCCTGTCCAAGGACGGCGCCTTAAATCTTAAGAAAAATGTTATCTTTGCCGAATACCCCCTCCGAACTGACCCCCGCGTCTAGCTGTCAGCCTGGCATTGGATGACATCAGCAGCGCACGTTTCGAGGACGTGGCGCGATTTCCCAGGTGGCAGTTGCACGTCAATAGGTGAACAGTACTTGCGGAAATCGAGGAGTCGCTTTCATCCTCTATAAATATTCCCCCCTCTCCCCTTCTAGCCCACTCCTTTCTTGCCGCCATCTTTTTCAAAAATTTCCCAACACTTTAGCGCTCTTCCCTGTGGTTTGCTGTACTAGACTCGCCCTTCCGAAGTGACCCTAGGTGAGTTGGTAAGTTTGTTTAGTTTAGGCACAGATGGATAGGGCTCAGTCTGGCTCGTCAGCGTCGACGTCTAGGGGGGAAGTGAAGTCTGTCTCCAAATCGACGTCATGGGAGGAGCCCGTGTTTGAGGAGGAGTCAGTACACGTTGAGGAGCCTTCCGATTCGGTCTCGTGGGAGGAACCAGTAGGTGAGGAGGAGGAGGCACATGGTGCGAGGCCGTTACGCTCCCGACGTCCCTTCGTGGTGGAGAGTAGCGAGTCGGAGGAAGCGAATGATGGCTCGGACGGCGTCCGTGTTCTGGAGTTGACTTCCGAGGAGGAGGGAGGTGAGGGCGGCACTGTAAGAAGATCCACAGTTCAGGGCCCAGGTCCGAGTTCCCTGCCGACTGGTCTGGGACCCTTATCTACTCCCTCGACGGACCGAACCAAGAAGAGGAAGAAGGCTCCGAGGAAGGCAGGACCGAGGACTGGTGGTTCGAGCCAGGCGCCTGTTTACCGCAATTTGTGGACAGGTTCGCCCGTGCAGCCGAAGCCTTTTCGTCAGTATCCTGACGACCTATCGGACCAGGAGCTCTTCGGCGTGCAGGTCTCTTCGCCGAGTCGGAAGAGGGTGATGATGGACGCGATTCCGACTGTCTTGGAGGGTGGGGACTTGGAGGTTTTGCAGCTGGCGTACCACATAGGTCCTGGCTACGAATTGATGCTGCCAAGCTCTACTCTGTGCCCGACCGATCCCCTATCTGCTTGGTATTACGTCTTCCCAGTGGACGCCTTTATTTCTGGACTGAGGCTGCCAGTCCACCCTTTTGTTCGGGAAGTGCTGAACTGGGCCTCCTTAGCACCGATGCAGTATGGGCCGAACTCTTGGAAGCAGATAATTTGCTTTGTACTGATGTGCGAGGAACAAAAGGTACCTCTGCGGCTGAACGTATTCCGAGCGATGTTGATGATCAGCTCGGCAGCCGAGGGTGTTTACTATATCTCCCCCCGGAGTAAGAGGAAGGTCGTTCACAGCCACCCGGACTCCATCAAGGATTGGAAGAAAAAATATCTGGTGATCCGGAGTGAAGAGCCCTAGGACATTCCGACTCGATGGAACCATTCCAAGCCGAGCTATCAACCGCCGAGGCCGAGGGATCTGACGGCCGAGGAGTGTGGGTTTGTCGAGCGCCTCCGTCTGTCCCCTAGTATCGATTGGACGAAGGTGACGGAGGCCCACCTGGCGAGCGTCGGACTGAGCCCAGCCGTTCTGCGTATGTAGTTGTTTCTTTTCTCTCAATCTTTTCGTACTTTCTTGCTCATTGCTCTTAATGGTATTTTCTGTAGATATGGATGAAGCATCGATCAAGGCAAGGAGGCTCGCCATGAAGAAGGAGAACGCTGAGAAGATGAAGGGGGAGGCGACGAAGAAGCCGAGGGAGCCGTCCCTGGTTATCTCGGAGGCCCCGCTCGAGCCGAGGTCTAAGAGGACTCGCTCGGAGACGAGCAAGGGGGCGGCCCCTTCGAGGGGTAAGGGGCCAGCGAGGGCATCCGATCTCGACAAGGGGAAAGGTCCCTTGGTAGAGGTTGAGGAGGAGGACCTGGTGGTGGAGATGTTGCGGCAACGGTGGGCACCGGACTGGTCGATTCGGATGGGCGACTGTCTGACTGAGGAAGCCCAGGCCGTTGAGGTGGTGGAGAAGTTGGCGACCCCTCGCGATCGCCAAGCGATGGAGAGTGAGCCCGTAGAGGTGGCCTTTACGCGCCTGGCGCAGGCCACCGTGCTGGTAAGCTCGTCGATCTTATCTCTCTTGTTAATCCTGCTTCGGGAGTTTTCTTCTTATCTACGTCTGTCGGTCGCAGGCTTGTATGCAGGGAGCTAATGTAAAGATCCTCTACGAAGCGTCCCTGTCACAAGAGCGGGCTCGGGCGGATAAGAGCGAGCGGGAGATGAAGGAGATGCGGATCGAGCTCGAGGGTTCGCATAAGAGGGAGCAGCAGATGAAGCTCGAGCTCGAGGCCAAGGACGCCGAGTGGGGGAAGAGGGTGGTCTCCTTGAAGAAGAAGTTCGCCAAGGAAAAGGAGGAGTTGACGGCTGCGTTTGCCAAGGAAAGGGAAGAGCTGACGGATGCGGGTCAGCGGATGGTGATCAAGGCCCAGGATGAGTGCTACGCGAAGGCCCTTGGTCATGTGAGGCACTTCTACCCGACCGTCGACCGGTCCAACTTTGAGTATGACATGGAGATCGAGGGGACACCGAAGACTCCTGCCGAGGAAGGGCCCGTTGGCAACCCGGCCGTCGACCCTCCTGCGAACCCAATCGATGCCGAGGTGGGAAATCAAGTAGTATAGTTTTATCTTTCTTTTCCCCCCCTTCGATTGTATTTGCCTTCCGCGGACTGGCCACCGCCTTTTTTGTAAGAAGTAGTACAATTTATAAAAAGTATTTTTGACTGGCCAAGTGTTTTGACCTCGGATATTTCCGAACCTCCTTGCTTATGTGCATTGAGTTGGTCCTCTTGTAGGTTGTGGCTTCCCTTCCCGAGGCGGACCCCCGTCGTTCCGACGCGGCGTGGCTCCAGAGCAAGGTTGAGGCATTGGAGGCCACTTTGGCTCGGTACCGTGAGAGGGCCCGTAACGCTGATGCGGCCTTCAATTATTACAGGAACATGTCTGAAGCCCTTGGTGAGGAGGCAAGCCGTCTGAGGAGGGCGATGGTGGATCGGGAACTCGTGGGTGTCGGACTTGGATATACTATGTCAAGTTCCTCGGTGCAGAGGCCCTCCTCTGAGAAGCTACTTCGTGATGTGATAGTGGAGAAGGAGGTGGAGATACACCACTACCGGACGATGCTGGGCGTCTCGAGACCTTCCTCGGGTGGTCAGCGAGCGGAGGGGGTATCCTCTGTGTTGCCGCTATTGGAGCGTATGCGGCCCGCCGATGCTCAGAGTTCCGTGGCCGGTGTGTCGACCGTGGCCGAACCAAAGGACCACTATGACAAGGAGAGAGTCCCAAGTTGTTCGATTGGAGTGATCCCGCCGTTCGTCGGACCAGAGGGGCCTTGAGATGGTGGCTTCCTACCGTTTGAGATGAGAGGAGTGTTTCTGTAACGGTCTTTGTTTGTTCCTTCCCAACTCAATAAAGGAATATGAATAAGGAATTCATTTCCCTCTTTACTCCGGTTGATAGTGTACGGAATGATGATGGGAGTGTGGTTCGGCCCTGTCGTTCCGCGAGGGATCGGCATGGGGCGTGGTGAAGTCGCCCGGCCTGGGTCGGATCGGGCCTGCCGAGGCGTCGGGGATGATCCCGGGGTGAAGACTTGGGTGTCGATCCCCTTGCCTGGTATTAGGTCGGATCTGCCGAGGCGTTTGGAGTATGATACAAAGAGATTTCCTTAGTATAAGATAGGGGGGGGGGGGGGCGCTAAAACGGCCCTTTACATACGAGATCTTTACAAAAGGTTTACTTCTAGCTAAGTTAGAACTTATGCTCGTCCCTCAAGGAAAGTCACTAGGTGCTCGGCATCAAATGGGAATCCCCCTGGCTCGACGGCAGTTCCGGGAGTAGGGCCTTCCCTCTCTGGGCTGAATTCGATGGCGTCGAGGGGGAACACACCTCCCCCGACGGTGGTCATGTAGCACGATCGTGCTGCTTCTTGGCTGCCTCGAACGATGCCGACTCCTTGCGGGGTGGGAAATTTAAGCTTCAGATGGTAGGCCGAAGGCACTGCTTGGAGGGAGCATAATCCGGGTCGGCCGAGTATGGCGTTGTAAGCCGCCTTGACGTTGACCACCATGAAGTCCATGGACTCGGTCCTCTTAATGGGAGCCGATCCTGCGGTAACGTCGAGGGTGACAATCCCTTCTATCACGACAGGGACGCCGGAGAACCCATGCAAGGTATATCCGGCCGGCTTGAGCTTGCCTCTAGGTAACTTGAGATTCTCGAAGGCTTCGAGGAAAAGAATATTAACCGAGCTGCCGTTGTTGACGAGAATCTGGCGAACTTCACAGTTAGCCATGTGGAGGCTAATGACGAGGGCATCGCAGTGGGGGAGGCGAACGCCTTCGAGGTCCTCTCCTGAGAATGAGACTGGCATTGGCTGTAGCTTGGGCGAGGGGTTGTCTTGGACAGCATTCACCTCTCGGATGAAGGCTTTTCGGGAAGTATTCGATTCTCCTCCCATTGGCCCTCCGTGGACACAGTGCAAGATGAATGGTGTATCCGCGGCTCCCTCGGACTCGGGATCCCGACCCTGGATGCGGTTCGGAGTAGGGTTCGGAGGGGAGAGCCTCCGGCTCCTAGGATCTCGCCGATCCCTTGGGACTTCTCGGGTGAATTCTCGGAGGTACCCCCTGGAGATGAGTTCCTCAATCTCGTCTTTCAGGGCCCGGCATTGGTCGGTGTCGTGCCCATGGTCTCTGTGGAAGCGGCAGTAGAAGCGCTGATCTCGATTCTTGCTGTTGTTAGGCCGGGGAGGTAGTCGAACAATGCCTTTGTCTTCGATTTCTAAGAGGATGGCGGATACGTTATGTGTCAGGGGAGTGTACCTCTCGAAGCGGGGGACCGGCGGGATCTTCTTCATGGCCCCCGCGTCCCTCGGAGCCTTCTTTGATGGTTCGATTTCTTCGGCCTTCCGTTTTCCCTTCGAGGTGGCCTCCCTAGCATCTTCGGGGCTAAGGGCCTCTTCTGCCCTAATGTATTTCTCGACCCTGTTGAGGAGATTGGGAAAGTCGATGGGGGGTCTCTTCGCCAGAGAAGCTTTCAGCTGTCCATGACGAACGTTGTGCTGAAAGGCCGCAGAGGCGACGCCTGGATCAAGAGAGGAGACCGACCTTGCCTCCGTGATAAATCTCCGGACGAACACTCTGAGGGACTCTCCTTCTATCTGCCTGAGCCCAAGTAAAGAGGCGTTGGTCCTTTCCGCCTTCCGGCTGGTGACGAAGTGGGCAAGAAAATTGCCCTCTAGTTGGTCGAAGGAGTAAATGGAGCCGGGGGTGAGTTTCGAGTACCATTCACGAGCCGGACCCCGAAGTGTGGCGGGGAAGGCTCGGCATAGCAGGGAATCCGAGGTGCTGTGAATCATCATGAGGGTTTTGAAACCTTCCATGTGATCAGCGGGATCTCCCTCGCCGTCGTAGGTCTCGAATTGAGGTGGTCGAAAATTCCTGGGTATTTCCGCTTGGAGGATGGGGGCGGAGAAGGGAGGACGGACAGGTCTGTACCCCTGAGCCGCTCGTCGGTCGCCATCTCCTATATGATCGAGGCGATCCTCCATTTCTTGGAGGCGCCTTAGGAGTACGCCATCGTCTTCTGGCTGGATTGTTGACGGGCCCGACACGCTGGCCTCAGCATCCGACCCGGTTTGGGAGCGGAGGGTTTCCTCCCTGGGGGCCCGTTGGAGGGCCCCAGAATTTCTCTCCGGAAGTCTTGGAACTCCTTGTGAGTGACGGGGGCTCCCTCGACCCTGTTTGGTCGGTCTGAAGGCTGCCTTCCGATGCGGCTGAGTGCTGACCTCCGTCCCTCGGGCGGCGGTCTCGGATGGTTCGGGGCCGGGTTGGAAGCGGCCCTTCCCCTACTGCGGCTAATCTGTCGGTTGACGATTACTCCCCGTAGGTCGGGCTGGACTGTACGGGTGGCGCTCCACCGGGATCCCTGATGGGAATCCCTGTGCTTTGATGCGCGTGGCCCGGCATTGAATTTGGTGGGGGTGTGTCCCGTCGGTTGACGGAGGACGCGGCCCCCTTGCCTGTGGAGGCCATGGGAGTTCGGCTGTCGAGGGGCCTTGATGGTCGTGCTCGGGTCGGTTTCTGAAGCAGTGTTCCCACAGACGGCGCCAACCTGATGCGGTTTATTTCTGGGAGACGTGTGGATGCACCAGGTGTGAGTTCAGACTCAATTTATATTGAAGGAGAAAGCTGCTTGTCAGACGACCCTCGGAATAACCTGGCGGCTCCTGCGACTAGCTTGGAGTGCGGTAGATGCCTCGGCTCGGATCAGAGGGTTCGGATCCGAGGTCTTGTGTACCTACAGACGGTCCTGAAATACCGGGGTTTATCCCGGTGGCGGACCCTCCGACGATCTAGTCAGTCTCTGTGAGAGAGTAGCAATAACTAGGTGAATTTAAGTGGCAAAAGATTGGTCACCTCTAAAGGTGGGTGAGGGTCTAGTATTTATAAAGAATTCTAACCGGGTTTGGATCCGCTTGGGGGCCGGGTCTGAACCCGAAAGCCCATGGGCCTGACGTGGCAAAAGGCCCAGGGGGTTTAGGGCTGACGTGGCAGTACCAGGAGTGGTATAGGGCTGATGCGGCAAAGCCCTTGGTGGTATTTGGAGCTGACATGGCAGATCATGGGGCTTCTGTGCTTCAGGGAGGATCTGGTGGCCCAGGCTGTGCCAGGTCATCCTCATTCTGTACCAGGAGGGGCGGACGGCCCGGAGGGCTGTCGTGGATCGGAGGTCGAGGGCCATCGTCGCTCATCGGATACGAGGAGGCTAGTTCTGTGGGGGTGAACTGGAGGTTCGGCACCGATCCTACGGTGGCTCGAAGCCGAACTAGACTGCTGTTTCTTCCATTTTTGAGTGAGAGTTGTATTGGGCCCTGGTTGGGCCCCAAGCCATTTTTACCCTACCACAGTCGGTTTGACGTGCTACTTTTCACCTTCATCATCATTCATAATTTTGATGAAATTTAAAAGATCAACTTCAATCAAACTTAAGAAACAACTCGCTATTTGTTATTCAGAAATGAATTTAAAATGAAGATTCATAAAACCATAAGTTGTTAATGAATTTTGCACTAATTGTTTGAGATGATAACATTTAAATGAGTGAGATAAATTGCTTTTTCACTTGCATACTTCTGTAATATTAGTTTATTATCATAAAAGAAACATCAATAATCATAGCTAATTAAATTTCAGGTACAATTAAAAATAATTTAGAAAACAATTTCTGCCTGACTTGATTAAAGTAACTACCAAATGTTACATCAACTTCATGATTATATTAAGCTGGGCCACACTGTAAATCAAACATTTCTCAATAATATAACACACATGATTATGGAGAATCAAAACATAGGTATAATAATTGCTCGATTTATATTAAAAAAATTAAAGAAGACTGTTTGTATCTCCAAAAAAATGAGAAATAACTATTTGTCAATTCAAGAAATTAAAGGAGAACTAGATCTTTTATGGACTTATGCATAGAGGTACGGTCGGTTCGGTTTCATTGGTTATTTAAAAGCCTCATCCATCGTAATACCCTGATTTTCATTTATGAAAATTATTATTTTGTATTATTATTTTTGTACGTTTTGTGCACGTGCAATTTTGCAATATAAAATTTTATAATTATTTTCATTGCATAGACAAATGAGTATATATATATATGTCTTTTCAAATTATTTTTTATTGAAGCCCATTTTTCTTTAAAAAACATAAGTTTCTTTTATAGCCCAATTTAATTTATTTTTGTAAACTAATTTGGTCCATTAAATAAAGGCCCATAAATTTATTTTCTCTTTTAAATACAACTTGTAATGTAGACAATTTTTTAGATTATTTTTATAAAGAATAAAATGTACAACTTTTAAAATGGGGGACTATTGAATGCACGTGCACGTGTAGTGTGCACTCCTTTTGGCCGGTTTTGAATGGGAGGGAAAGGAAAAGAGAAGTGGAGTTGTGGAAGGTAGTTTTTGTGATCATGGTTGGTTACTACAACTTTCCCTTAAATCCTAGCCTTTGGTCTTTAACTCCTAGATTAATCTTAGCCCTTTATTTGTTCTAAAATTTAGTATAAATACCCCCCGGCCTAGCCTAGTTATTCTTGCACTCTTCAAACCTATAGTAAGAAAATACAATTATTAGTAGTGCATGATTAGTAGGAAGTGAGAATAAAAGATTGAGAGAGTGGATTTTGTGTGTGCTTGCAACAAGGAGGCCGGCTACTAGGAGCTCTCGGGTTGCACTTGGAAGGCTCGGGTTGCATTCAAGGAGGAGGAGGAGGAGCGCTCGTTTGGCAAGCTCGAGAAGGACTCTTTCGTTTAGGAGGTGTTGTGAATCTTTCTCTCCAAATAAGGTGGGTTGGTTTTCTATATTTTTAATTAGATACCATGTTAGGGGTGATTGAAATGATAATGCATGAAAGAAACTAATAAGAATACACTTAATTGAAAAAAGGACTTGTTAGTTGACTAAAATGATTGCTTGATAGATTGCATGTTATCTTGTCATGAATCTTAAGTTGTATGCGAATCGTTTTGTAGTGATGGAACATATGAATTAGAATTGTTGTTAATATCAAAACTAAGTACAAAATGCTAGTAGATGAAATTGTTTGTTTTGTGAGTTTAGTTGGACTTTCATGATATTGTTTAGAATGAATAAATTATAATATGTTTGGGTTTATGAAAGAGGGAAAAACAGGGAATTGATGTAGGAAATTTTTTATACCAAGTTGTGTTTGAGAAATGTCAAATGAATTATGAAAAGAGTAGTACACAAATTTAGATTATATTTGGAGAATTGAAAAACCCCGTAGTACAGTCGACTGGCCATATGCAACGGTCGACTGCCCTGATCATTGATTCCGAGTTGAAAAATATCACAGGACAGCCGACTTACTACATTTAACAGTCGACTTCCCTGACCTCCTTAATTTTGGAATTTTGCATTTTTGCGGAACAGCCGACTGACCATATTCGACAGTCGACTTTCCCGAAGCTTCAAGTAAATCTGCCTTCTTTTGTGAGAAAATTCCCATGACGTGCGGCCTAGTATAGATGAGTACAACCTATGAAAATTTATTTGGAGTTATTGGACTAAAATAAAATGTATTTGAGGTGAAATTGTACTCGAAACTATTGTTTTCTTATAATTATAATTTTGTAAAAATGTGGATTTTCATGAGGTGATTAATGTAAATGTTAAAAAGCAAAATTGATGGAAGGAAAATATAATTGTGAAGTTGTTATATGAGTTATTCTTATTAAAGAATAGTGTGACAATAGTGAGGTTGCGAATATTCACTTTGACTGGATATTTGTGATATGATTTTAAATATGGAAATAAATGTTGGTTATGAAATGCATGATGGTTAATTGAACTCCATGTATGATTATTGACTCATGAAAAAATTAGAAATTATGTGATTGAAAAAGAGAAATGTTCTTGAGTATGACAACTCAAACATGTGAATTTGTGAATTGAAATAGAAAATTAGGGTGTAGCCAAAACTCACACCGGCAAGTGAAAAGTGATAAGATATGATAATTGAAATTGAAAAGACCAAGTTTGGGTCAATGTGAAATGAAAGAAATAAGACCGGTATTGGTGAGAGGGCTAACCCTAAGAGATTGATTTTGTTCATGATTTCATTAAATTAAGGATTAGTACATAGTGAAGAGGTGATGAAAGTGAGAGAAAAACACAAGTATGAGGGCCTCGAGTCTACGATGTGGGTGTGATTCACAGTTTGTGTTCACGATGCATCGTGACATGACGTGGGCACTACTCCAGAATTATCGGGATCTTGGCGACGCTTGTGGGGTGTTTGGTGACTGCGAGAGGATCGTGTGCCATGAAGGAGGCTGAATTGTCCATAGATAGTCTTCACGATGCGTCGTGACATGACGTGGGATTCCCCTTCAGTGTTTCTGTACATGAGCTCGTACTCATAGAACATCTAGGATACTTACCGTAGTTACAGTAGTAGATTAAGTCATGACGAGGGATTGAATCCTACAAGATGAAGAACGATTAAGAGGCTTGCCCTCGGACCTATGTAGTATGGGATGCATAGAATCCGAACAAGTGCGCATTAGTGTCATATCATATAAATAACTGCATTAAGGACTAAGTGCACAATCACAACACGACATCAATAGGGTATTCCCCTTAGTTTGATATGTGAACAAGTTTGTGTTTGTTAAATATGGAAAATCAATTATACTGTTTCCGACATAGAGAGGATGGCCGTGTATAATGTTCGTCGGTTGAATAAACCGACGTACCCACAGTTTTGTATGCAGGGTAAATGGCATGAAAAAGATTAAAAGAGAACTGATGCTTAGAGATTAATCAACTGTTGTTGTACTTTCATTTATATACATGTTGTAAATTTTGCTTCCGCTGTAAAATGTAAAGTGTAAAGATTTCTTGTAACTCTGATGTAAAGTGAAAAGTTTTAAATTCCTTATAAAATAGTACGAAAGAAGTGTAAAGATCCTGTGGAATCTCGAATTCAGTTATATTTTGGAATTCGGGGTGTTACATCCAACAACCGAACCGGTCCAGTTGGTTATTGAAGATCAAGAACCGGGTCAACCCAAACCTCCAATTGGTTCGGTTAAAAACCGGTCGGTTAGGGTTGGATTGGTTTGGATTGGTCGGTTCAGATAATAGTTGTCCACCCCTACAATTTATAATTATTTTTTACCATATAGTAATGAAAACATGGACTTTTATTTACAACTAATTATTGTCATACTATTCAAACTTCAGCTACATAATTGTTGATTTACTATTTACAACACTTTTCATATGCTGTATCGTTCTGAAGGCACGTGGCCACAAGCAAATATAGTACTACAATAAAATTATATCTAAATAAATTACTTTTTATAACTTATTTTAAAACAATTTTTTTTCCTACACTAATCTTCGTGATTTGAAAATATTTTATAATCAATTAAACATCTCCCTATTGTGGAACAGTTGATCAAATTTGGTGACAGTCCGTGAGTGCATATACAGTTGCAATTAAGGTTAGGTAAAATTATCTAATTTTTCAAGAAAAGCAAGGATTTTATGAAATTAACCCTTAATTTAATAACAAAAAGTAGGAGTCCATAATCATGGAATAATGATATGTATGAACTAATTACACAATGTTCTCATTATAAAAATATCTAATCTTCTTAAATACAATGCTTATCTTGGTGGTCATTGTACTACCATCCTCACCAAATGGGATGATGACAAGCAAATCACAATCAAAATTAATAGTTAATCAGAAACCTTGATTGATCCATCCCATTATCATTAAATTAATTAAGACTTCCGCTAATTAGGATAACATTATCAATTTTTGGACTGATGGTTGAGGGCTGCGGCAGCCGAATACAACTAGAGTTTTTACTTTGACCCGTTATCTGGATCCGATCCGGACTCGGTATTGGACCGAAACCGACCTAATCTATACGGGTCCGGATCTGGGTCCTAAAATAATACCCAATATACTTCCGGATCTGGGTCCGGATCCGGGTCCGAGTCTGCTCAAAAGAGATCCGATCCGGATCCATTAAAAAATATCCCTAAAAATATAAAATTTGAATAATAGGGTTATAGAAATATACATGTAAATAGTAATTTTTGAAGATAGATGTGTAAATATAATATTTATTCATGTACTTAAGTATAAAAATTGTTGGAACCGTATATCGGATGCAAAAATATTTAAATACAAATATTAATTTTTCAGTACCGGAACCGACGGATAATTTTTTTTAACAAGGATCTGAGTACAATTTTCGAATTCGTGAGATACCGGATCTGATCTGGATAGTGATAGACCTTATCTAATATGACCCGATACCAGCTCATGATACAACCAAGCATCCAAGAAACCCAACAGGCTAGCATTGTTGTGGGCCCCAGCCCCCCAATAAAATAATGCTTTGTGGGACCCACCATTTGGTGTACCCATTTCTTCTCCCTTTCAATAGAGCCAAGGGCCAACATGAAGATAAGCATGGCAGGGAGCAACAAATCACAAATGTGCCCATCTTTATATATCTCTAATATTATAATAGGAGAAGGCCTTAGTGTCATTTGTAAATATTTTGTTATTCGACCGACCCGTGTAACACATGTACATAATTATTATAAAGGAGGTCAAAGGTTCAAATCAAGATCACATCTAAATTTTTATTTTAAAAAACTATATTTATTAAAACGTGCATCGCACGTGTAAACTACTAGTACTTTTAACTAGAGAGGAATGTTGGGGCACCTAGTTTCGTTGCACCACTTTGATGGATGATTAGTGTATCCACGCTCTTTTCTTCAATTATCATATTTTTCATACTTTAAGAATTTGAGAATTTGAGAGCTGCACTTATAATTTATTTTATCCTAATATAAAAATTATAAAACTGTCACTTCTTCTATTTAAGAAACGATTTGGCATCTGTCAAAATATAGAAGACCCCTTAAATTTTTTATTTTTTTAAAGAGACGAGCGAAACAATACAGACGAAACATGTTTCGTGTGTTGTTTTGTCCAAGAATTTTTTAATAATTTTTTTTAACGATCGGACGTAACAATATGTTTTGTCCTAAAAAATTATTTATAAAAAAAAGGCATGGAATGGAAAATGTTGTCCCATCCGACACCCAAAACTCCTTGGATGGACAACATATTCCGTCCCACCAATGAAGTAATTAAAATGGGATAATGACCACTTTAATCGTGGCTTAATTCTTAAGTTAATGAAATAAATACTAATTTAATCACTAATTTAATAAATAGTGATCATTTATTTACTAATGAACTTTTTAATTGATATAGAAATTATGACAAAAATTCTCGAATGTTGCATCATGTTCCGTCTCATCATAAACTTTTTATAAAAATAAATTGCTCAGATGCGACAACTTGTTCCGTTCATTCTCAAATTTTGACAAATCACGACTATAGGCAAACTCTTTTTTTTGCCATTTCTCATTTTGCCAGTTTATCAAATATGAGAAAAATGATTCTGGATACTCTTAGAGAATCTGAATATTTCTAGTAGAAAAGTAGAATCTTTCAATTTTTTCTTTTCATTGAATCTGAAAAGCCATAACTTATCTTTATGTGTTGTTAAACATAGTTTGAAGAGTAATGCTACATCCACTACCAATTTCACTACCATTGTGTTCACTACTTTAGGTGACACACTCCAATAGGTAGAGGAAGATAGAGTAGGTGGGAGAACTCTCCAATAGGAATATGCCACCTAAGGTAGTGAATAAAATGGTAGTGAAATTGGTAGTGGATGAAGCATTACTCTAGAGCTGTGAATTTTGGAGAGTGAATTATCATGATGAGTTTCCAGTTGGGGTTTTCTTGATTTGACGAGTTTGGAGTTGTGATGGATTAATGAACTTAATACTGTATATCCCTTTTATGTTCATATAAGTAACACGACTCTCAAACTATAAGGTAGTGTTTGACCCAGCTTAAAATTAGCTTAGCTTCTCCTTTAGAAGGAGAAGCTGGGCCAAACACATATTTTGAAAAGCCCAAAAAAAGTAGAAGTAGCTTATTTTTTATTAAGAAAAGGAGCTTGAAAAGAAGCCATCCAGATCTACTTCTGGCTTCTGGCTTCTCCTTCTCTTCTTTTTTTTTACCCAAAACCAAATATCAAAAAAATTCATCTGCCCCTACCCCTTCCCCTTCCCCTCATAACAACTTCGATCCCAATCCATCAAAAACCCAACCATCGCCGTCTTCCTCCTCATTCTCTCCCTCTCCCTTCTCCCTCGTCCTGAATCTCAAAGCAAAAAATGTGGAGATCCAAAGTTCGCGCCTTTCTCCTCCTCACCTCCCGCCACTATCCTCTTCGACGACGAAATCGCTGTTGAGAGTGATGAGAAAGTGAAAACGTCTGCTGCGGTTGGTCTTCTTGTGATTGTGGGATTTGATTATGTGTTGGGGAAGGAGAAATGGGTTTTGATACTTCAGTTTTTTTGTAAAGATTTTTTTTACAAAATATAAAAGTATAAAGATTGTTGACAGTGATTGTTAAGATTTTTTTTACAGATTTTTTTTACAAAATCTGTTGAGAGTGATTGTTCTGAGCTTAAAAAATACTAGTAAATACACGTGCAATGCACGTTCGAACAATTTTTTTTATATTCTATTCACGTGCTGTGCACGTGAATAGAATTGAAGGGATAATGAAAAGGTAAAAAGAAAAAATTGTTATGGACCATTTCGGTAAATATTTGTGAAAGTGGACCAGTTTGGTAAATAATTTCGAAAGTGGTTCAGTTTGGTAATTATTTGGGTTGAGGACAAAATACACTAAGGCCTTCTCCCATTATAGTAGTAGAGATAAAGATATTTTTTTTTAATTTGATAACTTATATTTTACTCTTAAATAAAATCAAAAACTTAAGTTAAGTATAAAAGTAGCTTACAATTGATATCTTATGCCAAACAACTTCTAGCTTAAAAGTAACTTTAAAGTTAAAAAAAAAGCTGACTATCCAAACAGCTTCAACTTTTAATTTCAAAGCTGTCCTTTCTAGCTTCTCCTTCTGAAGTAGCTTTAAAGCTAAAAAAAGCTAGGCCAAATGCACCCTAATTGTCCTAGTAGTTTACACGTATGATGCACACGTCTTAATAAATATAGTTGTTTTAAAAATAAAAATTCAGACGTAATCTGAATTTGATCTAAAATCTCATTTATTTATGCACGTGCGATGCACGGGGTGATAAATGAATAAATTATACTAATAAAGTCTTCTCCCATTATAGTAGTAGAGATTGCCAGATTAACAACCACAAAGGTATGGTATATTTATGAACGATCTAATATATTAAAAAAATTTGTAAACAGCGTTTTCTTGTGTTTTCAAACATGTTGAGCTCTAAAAATTTTCTTCTAAATTCAAAAAAAATAAAAATCGAGATGATTAAAGATGATTTGAAACTCAGTGGATTTAGGGTAGAAATTTCACCGAAGATACCCTCCTTTTCAGATTGATCTAGTTTTAATCTACCTCGACTAACTGCACATCCTCAACTTTCACGAAAGTGAAATAAGATAAAAAAAAACTAATTTTTCTAGCAGTCATCAATCAAATAGACTTCATTCACAAGCTAAATTCCTGCAAGTTATGTAGAAAATAGATCTCATCTAGATCTATATAATTTTGACATTTATAAGAGCATCTGTAGTCGTTTGCCATATACTCAAATTTTTTAAAATTTGATAAAAAAGTCTCGGTAGTCGTTAGCCAAATACTCCAAAAATGGGTTTGATCGCTACAGTACTCTACTATATTTGGCAATCGGAATGACAATTGCCAAAATATAGCCGGACGATAGATTATCTTCCGTCGTTTAAAATTTTTCGATCGGACGAAAGATTATCTTCCGTCGTTTTTTTTAATCGGACGAAACATAAAGTGTCGTCCCAAAAATTTAAAAAAAAAAAAAAATTGTCGGACGGTAGATAATACACCGTCCTAACAATTTTGCTAAAGACAAAAGTGTTGGGACGGTGTATTATCCATCGTCCCTCACTTTTGTAGTTTTAATTTTTTTTTTGTCCTTTTGTGTGGGAAATCAGCAAATTCTTTTTTTGTTTGTTTTTTTTTTATAATTCTTTTGAGACGAAAGATAATCCTTCGTCTAACCAAATTTTGGGTTTCGACCACTACAACGCGCAGTCAAATTTTCTATTTCCATTTGCCAAATACCTAAAAAATGGGTCACAACGACTACAGATGCTCTAAGCCATTTCAAACACACACAAAATTTTAAAAGCTTCATCCAATCTACTAAATTTTTTTTATAATATTTATAACGAGGATAGAATCAAAAGATTTCAGCCCATTATATTAATAATAAGACGGAATACAAAGAGAACCAATTTTACACAAACGTAAAAATGGAAACTATAAACAAAAGCAACAACGAAAAGCTAACAAGCAATTAAGAACATTGCCCAACTAACAACAACGTAATTACAAAACTCAAAAGCCACCTGAATAAACAACTACACCGGGGAAGAAACAGACAAGCCGAAGAAGGACGATGAGAAATAGGCATTCCACGAGACAGAGATCTAAACCGTGAAAAGCCACCTCACCGCCGAGAACCATCAACTCATACCGCTTTAATCTAAGCGCAGCATGGCCCCAAAGCAAACGACGACAAACATAGACAGAATGCTAGAAAGAACAGCCACCAGCATAACCAGGAGAACCAAGGGGAACAGGCAGTAAGATGAGGGTGAAAAAGCCAGTCGAACGATGCTGCACCCTAGCCAAGGGGATCAGAAACAACCCGAGGAGACCAACACAATGGACGACACAGGTAGCAAGCACAATAAACAATCGAAAGGCATAGTCCAGAGCTGGGGCACCCTGCTAACACTGAGCAGGGGTGATAGAAAACAAACAACACACAACCAGGGTCGCATAAGCCACAACCGCAAAACTAGCTCGCAGAAAGAACAAAGAGGAGCCACATCATGGGAAAATTTGAACGCATTAGCATCTGGGAGGTGCACAGAAAAGGAAAGTGACTGAAAGGAGGAGAAGCAACACCTCCAAAGAACAAAAGCAGCAATAACACCTCTCTAAAAAAATGTATCAGATACCATACATAGAACCACTCATAAACAAAGCGAACTAAAACTACCAGGGTAATTAAAAGAAGACCCTCGGAAGCAAAAGTAAGGCTAAAGACATGCTGTAATCCACACACAAGGCAAAGTCAAGCCAAGAAACAGGATGGGTGAACATAATAACAAGTATCAGAAACAAGGCCTGAAGATCCAGCAGTAAATACAACAGTAGAGCAAACAAGCCAACAACAGAAAACAACGTCAACAAAAACGTCACAAAAAGATCAATATCCATCTGAATAAGAACAGGCCACCAGAAAGTTGGAACCAACATAGACTTAACAAAAGGAAAGAGGCAGCCCACAGCGGACTCGTACCCTCGATCGAGCCTAGCAAAATATCCCCAGAGAAAGAGGAAACGAAACCAACAAATGCCTCAGATCTGCAAGGTAATAGAGAAAAGGAAGATTATACAAAAATTATAAAGATTAAGAAGAAATAGTGTTAGGTGAACGTAAGATAAGAGCCGCCTCTTCAAGATGATAAAGTTGCAATGCAACTACCTTATCATGATTTAAAGTAGATGACCAAAATTTAGAGAAAAATAAAAACTCATCAATAATAGTATCGATCGACGAAGAGGTTTGAGAGAAAATACGATTATTTCTTTCAGACCAAATTACCCAAATGATAGCCATGATGGAGAGGACCCAAGAACTGCGAAAATTAATCCTCACTAAATAAGACCTCCAGCTGGACGAGAAAGAGGTGGGGATTGAAGGAACTTGCCAAGCAAGAGTACAAATCCTCCACAGCGGGTGAATAAAATTGCACTGCAGAAAAAGGTGATCGGCATCTTCATACCCAAAGGAACACAAAGAGCAAAGTTGGCCCCTAGGCAAGATTCATTCTATTAAGCACCTCTACGGTAAGAGGTTTGTTGTTTAGGGCGAGCCAGGAGAGGATTTTAACCTTCAATGGGGCACAACTACTCCAAATAACATTTGCAAAAGGAGAGCTGACACCACCATAATTAAGGAAATTATAAAAGGATTTAACTGAGTAGGTGCCAGAGCTGGTCCAACGCCATTTAAAATCTTCTTTGGGATGCCAGGAGTAATTGTTTAAGCATAATAAAAGACGACTGAAATCAGGTACTAGTGATAAAGGAAGATCACTACTGAAAGGTATGAGCCTGAGCTTATGGCTATTGTGAACAGTAACATAATCCGCCACTGTGGCTGAAGGATTGTAGGCCATTTGGTAGAGAGAAGGGAAAGCTGATGCAAGCTTGATGTTACCGATCCAGAGGTCAGGACCGGAATTGGGTCTTGGATCCGTCGGAACACTCGTGGAAAATGCCACATTGAAAAGAATTGGCTGCTTTCCAAATCCCCTTCCAAAAGGGACAGGCCTTACGGGAAAGGGAGGAGGAGAAATCCCAAACCCTCCTGCCGACTGAAACAATTAAGAGCAATAAGGCAAGCCCAGGGCAATTGATCCTCTTTCAAAATTCTCCATAACCATTTACCCAGGAGGGCTAGGTTTTGATTTCTGAGGTCAAGAACCCCTAAACCACCCGCAGCCTTGGAAGTGCAGATCAACTTCCAATTACAGAGGTGAGTGTCGGCTCTGTAAATATCAGCACCCGACCAGAAGAAGTTCCTTCTAATTTGATTAATCCTCTTAATAATCCAAGAGGAAACGTAAAAAAAAAAGACATCATATATAAAGGAACAGAGGATAGAAACGAGTTAACTAGAATTAATCTTCCTCCGCGAGAGAGATGATTCCCAGACCAATTGTTAAGTCTAGATTCAACTTTTTCTATCATCGGCATTCAATCGATTTTATGCAGCTTACCTCATCTCAAAGGATTACCAAGATACTGAATGGAGAAAGAGGCTAAGGCACAATTGAAGAACTGTACAATTTCAGCTTGCCGATTGTGGGTTGCCCCCTAGCAAAAGAACCGATAATTTTTGAAAGTTAATGGATAAGCCTTGAAGCTCTTTCAAAGATATAAAGAAGTAGCTTCCGGTTCCAAAGAGTACACCCATTGGGTTTGGCAAAGATAATGGTGTCATCGGCATATTGAAGGTTTAGAACACCTCAGAAGCTCTGAGAGCCACTGAGCCCTTGGATGATATGATCATCCCAAGCATTACGGAGTAACTTACTGAACACATCAGCAATAGGAGAGAATAAAAGGGAAGAGATAGGATCACCTTGACGAAGACCACACTTACACTTGAATTTGTAGCCTTTCGATCCATTGATAAGGATGGAAGATGTACCAGAGAATAGACTGGATTTAATCCAGGCGATCCACTTAGGATCGAAACCTTGGTGAATAAGGATCTCGAAGAGGAAATCCTAGCTGACATTATCATACGCTTTTTGAAAATCTAATTTTAACAGAATCCCCTCTGAGTTTGTTCTATGGCATTCAGAAATGATTTCTTGGGCTGAAGCTACGCTGTCAAGGATAAAGCGATCTTTTATAAAGACTGTCTGAGCGGAATCAATAAGAGGAGAGATAATATCACCGAGGCGGTTAGAAAGAACTTTCATAATGATCTTAAAGTAGTATTGAGAAGGCTAATCGGCCGAAAATTAGAAACCGAGTAAGCGCCCAAGATCTTGGGGATGAGGACGATATGCACGTAATTGATCCGGTCAAAGGAGAATGACCCTTGGTGTAGATCAGCAAACATATTCAAAAGGTCATCCTTAAGCCAATTCCAAAATTTTTGGAAGAAAAAGGAGGGGAAGCCGTCTGGACCTGGAGCTGAGTCACTTTTTAAAGAAAAAACAGCGGACTTAATCTCTTCCAAGAAAAAAGGAGATTCCAGGTTAGACAGATCATGGGAATGATGACCATACAGCTGAGTCCAGTCCAGGCGAATGGAATGTTGTTTATAAGACCTTAGAAGGTTTTTATAAAACGAAGGAAAGAAGAATGAATATCATAATCCGAAGTTAACTCATTGTCATTGTCGACAATAGAAGAAATACAATTGCAGCGTTGACAGTCCGATGCAAAGTTATGAAAGAAAGAGGTGTTGCCATCACCTTCCTTAAGCCAGCGGAACTTAGCTCTCTGAGCCCACTTAATGTGCTCGTTGTGGAGAATGTTAGCATAATCTCTTTTACAAGAGCTACGCTCTGAACGAAGGGAATCAGATAAAGGCCAATCTCCTCAATTGTATCAATGGAATCTATGGAAGAGAGGAAGAAGTTTTTTAGGAAATTTGTATTAGCAAATCTCTCTTTACGCCAAATCTTGCAACCTGTGTTTGATAGCATGCAGCTTAAGCAGGATACGTCCAAGGCCGGACGAACCCGTAATAGAGGAGAGGCACTTAGTAATGAGATTAACAAAGATTTGATTTTGCAACCAAAATTTTTCAAAACGAAATTTGTAAGGTTTAGAAAAGTTGTAGTTAGAGAACAGTGCTATAGGCACATGATATGAAGACGGATTGGGCATAGCAGAAGTGAAAGAATTGTGACGAAAGGTGATCCAATCCTCGGAGACAAGGAAGAGATCGAGCTTAGCCATTGTCGGAGAGAGACGCAGGTTGGACCAAGTGAACAATCTGCCATTAAGAGAAAGATTGGTCAAGTGAAGAGAACGTATGCAATCGTTAAAGTGGGAGGAGTGTAAGGTATTGGAGGCATTACCGGACCTTTTATAGGAAAATTTGGTAACGTTAAAGTCACCACAGAAGAAACAAAAGCCATTAATGTTGTTTTGAAACGATTCAAATTCGTTCCAAAATAAATTGCGGTGCTCTGCAGTCGCCGGGCCGTAAACTGAGACGACAGTAAGGCTGCAATTTAATTCAGCCCAGTGAAGGTGAACAATAAGAAAAAAGGTTAACCACTGTATAGAGATAAGGGAGAAACGGGACTCTTTAAATCCAAAAAGGATCCCCCCTCGAGCCAATGGAGTCTAGCAAGATCTAATTAGATATTAAGGATCCACCAATAGAATGGTAAATAGAAGGGAAAGGAGAGTCAAGTTTCGAATCCTGAATAGAGATTAGATCACAATGGAAAGAGGAAATCAGTTGATACACCACCTGTTGTTTGGAGGTACCCCGCAATCCCCAGATATTCTAAGAAATACTAATCATGGAGACAATGAGACTCAAAAGCTCTTGAAATTTTTCATTGCCGAATAGTGTCAAAGTCCACCAAATTATCAGAATTAACTTGAAATCCCATGTCATTAGCAAGGCTAAGCATATCAATGTTGGAAAGGGAGTCGAAATGCACTTGATAGATGGAACCTAACAGAGTCTGCCCTGAGCTAACAGGGGCAGGGGGGGGGGATATCCAAATTGCGAAATTGGGCTGCTAAAGAAGCCTTAGACTCTGCAGATAAAAGTGAAGCTCTTTTAGCCCGAATACGGGCGCTAGAACGAATGATGGGAATGGAAACTTTCTTCAAAGATGAGGACTGCTGCCTATAGTTATCATCATCAACAGAGAAAATGGGCAAGTTAAACTTGGGCTGAGCCAAACCAGGTGGTTCAGCTAAAGCTTTAAGCTTAGAGGGAGGGGAATTAAGGGTAGTCATACGAGATGTAACAGGAGAAAGGGTCGCCGAGAGGATAGAAATAGGGGAAATAGGAGGTAAAGAACATGGAAAGAGGGGGGCCTTACTATAGCATCGTGGTGGATTGTCACTCACCGATATCAATGCAGAAGACCAAACCACGGGACAAAAGTGAACATAAGTTGCAAGACAGTAAGAAAGAGAGTAACTAGCAGGAAATGAAGAGTATGGGCCAAATCGCAGAATGAGACAGCAAATTTTAAAACAAAAATTAAAAGAACAAGACTTAATAGGAAAGAGAACCTGCTGTTGTGATTGGGAAAGACTAAGATCCGATTCTTCTACCTCTAGAAGGTTGTCATGATCCATCCAAGCGTCAGTGTCACGCCCCGCTTCCCAAAAAGAATACGGTATACGGATACGCAGCTCAACCCAGCGAATGATTTGCATCATCCATAAGCTGTTCAGGAATCTTTACAACATCTCACAAAATAATCAGAGTCGGAAGCAAAAGAGTCAACCACACACATGCAAAATTGAATTAATAAACCAACAAAATTTACTTGAAACAAAATATATTAAGCTCAAATAAATCAGATATGGATAAGACAAAATTCTGGGTCACATCGCCCAAATACAAAGTAATCATCCAAGTAATCAAAATACATTATTCAAAGCAACAATCATAGTAATACTAATAAGCAAGAAATCCAGCACTAATATCTCATTTCGCCAATACCGTCGGGCAGCTGACCATCCTGATCTGCAATTAATAATTGCAGGAGAAGGAAAGAGAAAATAAGTACCCGTCAATGCAAGTTACATGCCACTTATATTGTAGGATACAAGTACATGGGAAACAAATCTAAAATGACAGCGGAAATAAATATAGCATGGTATAATGCATCAACAGTAATAACTAGCATGAATCAGTAAAACAAAGTCAACTATCATGGTATACTAACAGTACAAATGAATGTGTCAAGTATAGTGTCATATAGCAACTAACAATGTCCAGTAACAGTAAGCTCAGTATATAATGTAACAGTATAACAGTATCAGTCCAACAATATTAGTCTAACAGTATCAGTCTTATGTTCTTATAGTCTTGTGTGTATTACTAGCTAGGTAGCACTTCATGCGCCCCAAAATATAACACATGGTTGCTACAGCAAATAGTTCTGCTTTTAGATTTCATAATGGACCATAATGGGGCAGTGTACTCAGGTATCAGTAACTGTAGCAGTAGCAGTAGAAATAACAGTAACAGTAGTAGTAAAAGTAACAGTAATAGTAACAACATGGAACACTAGTTTCCTTCCAAGTACACGTTTCCATATTTTCCACTACTAGATCTTCCCTTAAGAAACCCCGGCTTGGTCGCTTTTATTATGGTTATCAACAGACATAATAGTGCATGAAATTGTGTCAAATTATCATGGTATAATCAGTATTTGGTTCAGGGAAATAATTAAATATGCATAGATGATATACGATCACATAAATGAGCAAGACAGTATATGTTCATATTCAGGACATCATGACAGTACAGTACTAAAATAGTGATTCCCGTTACTACAGAATTTCAAATCTGAATCCGTCAAAGAATCTGAAAAATAGACTTCCAAACGAAGCCAAAGATTATATATAAGTCATATAGTATTTCACAAAATCATAACTCAAAACTGATTTGAATCCAGAAAATACATTTAGGAAGAAATCAGTAAATCGAATTCAAAGTTAGAAAAACAGCATTGAACATTTCAAATAATTTCAAGAAAAATCTGGGGCAATCCCCTATATGTCTAGTATCAAAATATAGAGTTTCATAATATTCCAGTTAAATTAGTTCACTCAACAAAAATCAGAAAACATCAAGAAACGATAGTTTGGCAAATCTAGAATTCCCAACACTGCTGTACGAAAACATCAATATCTCGCAAACCGGGAAAACGAAATCGAAATCCGTCAAAGGGAGATGAAAATATACAAATTAAGCTAACTTTCATATTTCATAAATATTTTTCATACAGGAAAAGGGATTAGGGTGAAAATATAAATCTTTTTAGAACAGTGAGCAAAATCCAGCAAGTAGTCTTTATAAATAAGCATGAAACGGTATGTAAAACTCATCGATAAAATCCACCAAAATTCTGGGTAATCCCTAGATAGGTATAGAAATAATGTGCAAAGGTTCAGATCAAAATAATATATTTAGGACTAGTATCAAAATAGTTTAATCATCAAAATCATCAAGAAACGAAATCAGGAAATGAAATACATCTCTGTAGTAAAATAGCCATAACTCATACGAAAATGAAATCGATCAAGGTCAGAGAGTTTGGAAAGAAAACGGATTTCTCTACAATTCATGTATAATACAAAAATTAAGAATTCTGACCTTAATAGGGTCTAAAATATAAATCAAAACTGATCACCGACAAATACAGATTTTTCTTGAAAGCAAAACCAACATAACCCACACGAAACTCGTCCTAATCACAATCAAACATAGTATAGAGTCTACTAAGTGTCCAAACATCATGAAATAGGGTATATAACATATTCACAACCATCATATCACATGGATCTCATCAAACACATAATTTTACCTAATTATCTCACATATATGAATAGATCAAGAATGGTTAAACCTAGTTGTTTTCATGTCGATTTTTGTGTCACGAGGCAACTATGGTCAAATAGCACTATAGAGACAGAAACCATCAAAGATAACACACACACGAGTTGTCTCTAGAACCCAACTACACTATAAGCGGTATTTTTTGACTTGTATCATACAAAGGAATTTGAGTACAAGTTACTTGCCTTAACCGAAGACGAAAATGAAGAACACCAAGAATAACGGAAACGAATTCCCGGGCAACGAACAAAACCACGAATGAAAATCCATAAACCAAAGCAACACACGACCACATGCGTGCAAACCCAAACGAAGGAGAGAAAGAGATCGGGCGGGGTAGTGGCAGCTAGCCCTTGCTGGCTGTCGCTGCTCCTGCGGTTGCTGCTGCTGATAGGCACCGGGATGGGGAGGACAGAGAAAGAGAGATGGCTGATGGAGAGATGTGGAGTGCTTGGTGTATGGCCTTGGGTGTAGGTCGGCAGTGGGTGAAGGTCGGGATCGAAAGTGGCAATAGGATAGGGGCAGGTCGATGGGGCATCGGCTGAGGATGTTCGGCTGGGGTTGACGGCGCACACAAGAGAGAGGAGAGGCCGGGGTATAGTGGGTTAGGGTTAGGGTTTTAGGGAAAGAGTTTATATATAGGGGAATTTAGGGTTTGTAGTAGGAGATGAGTAATTGGGTATTTGGGTTTATGGGTCCAATAGGAGTAGTAGTAGGAGTTGGTTTAAAATTAGGATTTGAATAGGATTTGGTTTATCAATTGGGTTTAGGGATAGTCATGAGGGTATATGATTTAAATTGCAAAATAGGATAAACAACAATGGCTTAGGAAAATTAAACCACGAGCACCCAAAATACGAGCAAAAGAATGGAACAAGAACCCAATAAAGAGAAAAACAATAATCGATAAAGAACGAAACAAGAAGACAACAAATCAAACACAAAGAGCTCAAAATGAAATAAAATAAATGTATATTGAAAACAACTCCAATATACGGTCCAAGAAAAATATAAGAGAGTATAAATACTCAAGAAGAAGAAAAATACATCAAGAATACGAAAAACGAAAAACAGGGGTTACAGTCAGATTTTGACAACCGCGAAGACATTGCTTTAAGAGGAGCAAGTTTAGATTTGGGCCCCTGTAAAGGAGAGCTGTGCACAGCATGTTGGAATTTATCCCAATCAGAGGAGAAGTGTGGGTTAATCTCCCAAGCCAGCCACTTTGAATCTGAATCAGACAATTTGGAAGCAGAAGGAGCTGAGCCCGTGGCTGCAATGGAGGATGGAGCCACAGTAGTAGTAGACTTCGAAGATGGAGGCAGTGGGAGATTAGGCAGAAGCTCGGTAGAACCAACAAGAGAAGATGGAGTAGGTTTCACAGCTGATTGAGAAGAGATGTCTGGGTTGATCCAGACTAAATTGGGTGCCTTAGAGGGTGAAATTTTGGAATTGGTAGGAGAAACAAAGCCTTGACGCTGGGAAGCAAAGTTCTTTTTAGTAGGGACCTTGTTAGAAGCCTTAAATTTGGAAGACGGTGCATAAGAGTAAGAAAAAGCACCCACAGAAGAGGTTTTAGGAAGAGGAGATGCGCTCACAGTTGCCTTAGATGCTCCAATAAGCAAAGGAACTTGTGACGATCCTCCACTAGAATGGTCGTGGTAATTGACATAGATGAAGAAGACTGACTTACAGTCTCTCAAAGAGTAGGCTTCAATTCTATCTTGCACCGGAGGGCAGAGAAATTCTGCTTCAACCTGGAGACAACCTGAAGCCAACATCGATGAGGATGAAGTGCAAATCAGATCTCCAATGCACTTGGTCATATCTGCGACGATACGAGGAGAGTCGTAGCATGGAGGAAGTCCCAAAAGGGTGACTTTGACAGGGGCATGGATATGATCTTGGGGAGAAAAGCCTTGGTGCACCCACTTACGAATGGAGAGATCGATCGCTCCAATGGAAAAGGAGGTAATGGCTATAAGATCCTCCAGGATTTTGGGGGAGGGACAGATAATGACCACATCTCCGTTGGAACAAGTGTTAACCGCCCACACCCAGTCTTTCACATTACACGGATTGCATAGAAAGGAGTCTAAAGTGAAGTTGGGAACCGAACCTCCACCAAAGGAAATAGCCCCGTAGCACTCAAACTTTTTTATTTTATCAGAGAGTTCGGCAGAGGGGATGAAAACGTGAGTGACTTGAGGCTTAGCTGCCTGAGGAGGGGGATGAGATTGTACTTGGGGTGTTGGGTGAACAACTTCAGATAAGTGATGTGAGACCGGTGGAGTGGGGAGATGAGGAGAATCAGTCGACAGTTTGGCCTTCTTAGGCTTGTGGGATTGAATATCCGCAAGCTTAACTTGAAGAGAGGGGAAGTTAAGCACTGCCAGAACTTGGTCGGAAATGGGAACCCCCATGGAAAGACCTAACAGTTGTTGTAGAGAGAAGCAGCAATTACGAGAATGGCCTGATTTAAGGCAAAATAGGCACTTCATGTTGAAACAGCAGAAGGCCTTAAGGTGCCCAGGTTGGAGACAACGAAAGCACACTTGGGGGAAGGAAGACGACAATTGGCGGGAGCGATTAGAAGAGGAGTAGACAGGGCCAGTGGAAGGGCGGTAAGAGGAGGAGTAATAGCGCCCTAGAGACTTCTGAGAAAAGGGCCGAGCTTGATCGAGGGCTTCTAGGCCCTCAGGGAAAATTGAAGAATGTTTTTTGGCATTTTTTTAACAATATCCACCCAAGATGAGCCCATTAAGGACTAAGCCCGGTACTAAGAACGGCAGAGTAGAGCGAGGAGATAAGTCCGCAAAATAACCCTTTACTGTAGCGAACAACACCAGTTGAACGAAGAGAAAAAAATAAAGCTAAACAACAGTAGGAGAGATGAGAGAATAACGTCCTCAGAGGAAATTCAGAACGGGAAGAAGACAAAACTAAGGGGATCAGAGAATTCTACAACACCTGAAGAGAAAGACCAAGAGAAGGGTCAATCTCGTCCAAAACACAGCTGTAACTCTGAGAGGGCACATGAATAATAAGATCACCGGAGGGGGGAATCAAACGGAACTAATAAGGACGAGATCAAAAGATCTCCTTAAAACAACAGGCAAATAGAAACGAAACCAGAGTCGAAAATAAGCCAGAACAACCTTAAAAAAGAAAACCTTAAAAAACTTACATCGATGGTAGAGAATGATAAAACTTACAGCGAACGGTCGAACGGTAAAAATCCGGGGGAACTGACCGCCCACGGCGAGGCTAGACGAGAAGGAAGCTTAACACTAAGGGGCAGGGAGGAAATGAGGGCAACACCAAGAGGAAACGCCGAGCAGAATCACCAAACATCAGGGGGGCTCCACAGCGATAGGATCACCAAGGAAGGAGGCTTGATAGAGAGGCGAAAAGCGGCTTCGAGTTTCGAAAGGCGCCGAAACTTAAGCCTAGAGAATCGAGCAAGAGCAGACGACCGTGAGGGGATAGAACTAAAGAGGGCGAAGAAGAGAGAGGAAATCGTCGAGGACAGAAAGAAGGGGATCAAAGGATATGGGTCTGAAGGGATTGACGAACGCAGCAATATTAATGAAGGGAGCAAGGTAGGAGAGGGGGAAGGGGGGCCGGATCTGGGGGAAGAAGATGGCCGGATAAGGTAGGAGAGGAAGTCGCCTTATTTCGAAGATCTGTTTCTTTTGATGTTATTACTAATTATTATTACAATCTTTTTACCTTTGCTTTTGGGCTACAACTACTAAGAGTACTCAACCCTAGTTTCTTAGGTTACTGAAAATTAAAATAAAAAAACACTTTTCCACTCAAGTAGAGTTATAATTTGACCCCGAACATTCATTACTAATCAATTGTTTGTTAAGCAAAGTTGTAGAGTCAATGAAGCCATTAATTGTTAAGTTTTACATATGTGGCTTCAATTACAGTGGAGGTTCCCAGGGAAATACAATATGATGATTGAGTGGCACAAAAAGCTTAGAAGGAGAAGAAAACCAAAACCGAATCTTTGAAGACCATACAAATATTTAAAAAAAAAAACAGAAAATGAAATCAAACCAAGTATTAACCGAGTCTTGTATATCACACAGAGTCCGTAAAATAGATTCGCTACCTCACCAGTGCTAGAGGAACGTAGTGGCATCTGTCTCCCAGGATAAAACGGTCGTCTAGTGCAAGGCAGCACAACGCTACACTCCCGAACTGATTGATACGTCAAAAACTATCACCGACGGAAGAATAGTAGAGGACATGGAGGAAGAGAGTTTCTGGTGTGTAGAAATGAGGGGAGAAGTGTTAGGATTGGGGCGTCAACGAACGTCCGTTGTCGCAGCGGAACTAAATAGAGCAATGAGGAAGTCGAAGTAGATGAGACAAATCAATTGAGCAAGCAAGTAGATTCACCAATCCAATACAAACACAACAAGAATTTATCTCGGTTAGCTTTCGCTTAATCCGGGAAAAAATATAGGGAGATCTGATATTCAACTAGAAGAGATTACAATGAGTTAATGATTCACTCAATACAAGGAATTAAACTCATTTACCAAGAACTATCTCTCTCAAGCCTCTCTTTGCAATGGAGAAAATATCAATGAAGTACTCTACTCTCAAATTGGAGGAGTTTACAATATATATAGAAGAATAGAGAGAACCCTATGTATAATCTTGATTCTCAGTCGTCCGATATAACCTGTAGGAGAAGTAACTAAATAAGAGCCATATGATCTAACTTCGAGTTGAAGATTGGCCAGAAACGACCTAACAAATCGAGGCTCAAAACGAACATAGCATCGCGGTCGGTCGACCGTCCAACAAGACCTGTTGACCGTACAAAAAGACCGGTCAACCTTTGTGTTGACTCTTAGTTTGGCGTGCACAAAACGTGCTCATTAATACTAATAAGTTTAAAGTTAGAGATTTTCAGGATCAAATAAAATCAACAAGAGATCCAAGAGAGATTCAAGAATATTCAAACAAGGAAAGCAATAAAGAAAGATTGCAAATACAAACAAAAGAGGAAGATATTTAGAAAGAGTTCTTGATTAATTGGTCTACTAGCAAAAGAGGAAGATATCAAGACCTGAATTTTTCCTTCTATTTTTGTGAGATTTTAATTGTATAAGATTGATTAAAGATTGATTAGTTTATGGAAAGAAAACAGAGTGGATTCGGAATATACAGCGCGATACCGGTCGACCGTACTTCATGACGGTCGACCGCATTGCAGTCGACCGCAACCTTAAGTTGCTTGAGAAGCAGTCGACCTTTCATCTCTTTACTTTACGTCAGAGAGCTAAATAGTCGACCACACCAATATGTCGGTCGACCGCACTTTGCGCTGTGTGTATTCTTGGAAAGTATCGTTTCTATTTTAGATCGATACACTTATCCACTGTGTGTTCTTGACCCTATTACTTCTGAAAAAATATTCTGAAATAATCTTTCAATAATCAATCCGAGTGTGAGCGATAATTTTTCTGTATTCTTCGGTCAGGATCATTAACGATCTTGAGTTTTGGTTTTTCTTTCTTTTCCACTTCGGTGAGATTGATGGGACATGTATTGGAAGTCCTGTGGGTGTAATAGGTCTCTTGGCCTGAATCCGAGAATCACTGTACAAAGGATTTTAAGTATAGTGGAACGCTTGTGGCGGAGAATTGCTACAAGTAGGTGATGTGGACGTAGACCTAGGGGTCGAACCACGTTATATCGCTGCGTCATCTGTGTTTGCTACTCTTAACTCTTTTACTTACCTTGCACTTTATTTTATTAATTTTTAATTCTGCACAATCACCCTATTCACCCCCCCAGGGTAATTTACAGTGGTATCAGAGCGAGATGCTTATCAAAAAGCTTAAAAGCTTAAGCAAAAGGTCCAATGGCCGAAATCCCTCCTCTCGATAACTTGTACTCATCGGAGCCATTTATCTCCAATGGGACAAGCCTTACACGATCACCATTTTTTGATGGAAAATGCTATGATGTCTGGAAAGTTCGTATGTCTCATTTTTTACAGATGCCCGGAGAAGAAGTATGGAATGTGTGCATGAATAAAAGAAAAATTCTAGTTAGTGAAGGGAGGACATCCTTCACAAAAGCAGAGTTGGCCCTCAAGACAGCAAATTCCAAAGCCATGATGGCTCTCTATGCAAGGTTGAATAACGAAGAACTAATGCGATGTGGGCATAACTGCAAAACAGCATACGAGATCTGGAACAACATGCTGAAGCAGCATAAAGGAACCACTTCTGAGGTAAAAGCTAAAGTTAATTTATGTTTCTATAAGTTTGATGTGTTTCGCTTGTTGCCAGGGGAAAATGTGGATCAAATGCTCGCCCGCTTCGATATCATTGCCCACGAACTTGAGAGCTTAGGTAAGGGTTTAGATGATGACCAAAAGGTCGGAAAGCTCATACGCTGTCTCACGCCAGAATGGGATGTAAAGGCCGCTGCAATGAGGGAGACTCTTGAAGAGAAGGGATTCAACTACTACACATTCCAAGGAAAGCTGAAGACAAACGAGATGAAAATGTCGGAGACCAAAAGATTCAGACAAAACATCGGGATTGAACCAAAGACCGAAGAGAAGACCATTGCATTAAAAGCAGAAAAATCCTAACCATCAAAAGCAGATTCAGATCGTGAGGAGTCAGACGAGGACATTGCCCTATTGACAAAATAATTTCATAAGTATCTCAAACATAAGAAATATGACAGGTACCAAGGAGAAAGGGAGAAGGATAAAGATGATGTGTGCTATAAGTGCAATAAGCCTGGACATATTCGTACAAATTGTCCCATCTCACAAGACAGGAACATGGACTACTACCGCTCAAACCCAAGTCTGAAAAAGAAGGCTCTAAAGGCAACATGGTTAGATTTCGATTCAAGTGAGGGACAACAAGGCTACGATGACGTCGGCTTCATGGCTCTTGGACATGGTGAGGTGCAATCACCATCTCAAGAAGAGGTAATCGAAGAACCCACTTATGATGAACTAGTAGATATGTGTAATGGTTTAAAAAACTATGCTAAGAAATTAAGTCGTGAACTTAGGCAATATAAACAAATTTCAAATGACACACATGACTCCTGTATTACAAAAAATCAAAAACTGAAAAATAAGAATGCCTTGATCTTGGAAAATTTTGAGTCATTTAGAAAAAGATCATGATGTATTGCTAGAGGAAAATGAAATCTTAAAACAAAAAATTCGAGAGTTTTTAGCAACGCATGATGATCACTTAAGAGAAATTAATGAGAAATCTGTTTATATCGCCAAACTCACAGATGATTTAAAAGAATGTAAAAAGAAATTTGATGAGGTAGTGGAAGGATGTAATGAAGCTCCTGAACAAAATAGGATTCTTGATGCTCCACTAGACACTCTTCGTTGGAACACAAAAAATGATGAGATGCCTTGAAAAAAATTATGTAAAATAGTAACTGAGCGTGAAAAGATTGTTGAAAAATATGAAGGGCCCAGTTACCTTATTACAAAAATTTCAAGATCTTATCATGATAATTGAGGGCTTAGTTACGAAGAGCCAATACACCATCCAAAATGTAAACCATCATGTCATACACACTTGCACAAACTCCAAAATAATCATAAATCAACACAAAGCTATGCAAATGTGCATGACTCAAGACATAATCGTATCACATGTCATTTTTTTTGTAGACTAAGGCACATTTCTTTTAATTGTCCATTAAAAAGAAATACTAATTGTGTGTGGGTAAGAAAGGATGTAAATGCAGGTTCAAAACAAACTTGGGCACGCAAAATTATACCTACTAATCTTGGTGTAGGTACCTCAGCATATCAAGAGGAAAGATCGGTGGTACTTTGATAGTGGATGCTCAAACCATATGACAGGTGACGATATTTACTTTGCATCACTATCAAGGGAAAAAGGAAAAGAATTCATCTTTGGAGATAATAGCACAGGACAAACCATTGGTAAAGGTTAAATAAACCTTGGTTCCTCATGCTCTATTGAGGATGTTCTATTGGTAAGAGGTTTGAAACATAATCTAATTAGTGTCAGCCAATTATGTGATAAATGCTATATGGTCACTTTTAATAAAAATTCATGTAATGTACTATATAGCAATAAATCTTGTTTACTTTTAGCTAACCAATGTAACAATGTCTACGTTATAAATTCTAATGAATTAGCACTGGAAAATATGAGGTGCTTTGTTGCAAGAAATGAGGATGGTTGGTTATAGCATAGAAGACTTGGACACACGGCCATGGATAATCTCAACAAACTCGTAACCAAGGAGCTTGTAAGGGGGATTCCTAAAGTCAAATTTGAGAAAGATAAACCGTGTGAGTGTGCCAATTTGATAAGCAAACTAAAAGTTCTCACATATCCAAGAAAATGGTATCAACTTCTAGACCCCTTGAACTCTTGCACATGGATCTTTTTGGACCATCACGGACATGTAGTAATGGAGGTGCACGATATGCTTTTGTAATTATTGATGATTATAGTAGATTTACTTAGGTTTTCTTTTTGCCATAAAAAGATGACACATTTTATGTATTTCAAAAATTCTGTCGAAGAGGGGGAAATGAGAAAAACCTCACCATTGTCACTATTCGTAGTGATCATGGTAGAGAATTTCAAAACGAACTCTTCACCTCATTTTGTGACAAAAAGGAAATAAAATATGAGTTCGCTTGTCCTCGCACTCCCCAACAAAATGGGGTTGTTGAAAGGAAAAATCGATCTCTTCAAGAGATGGCCCGAACCATGCTTAGTAAAAAAGATTTACCTAAATCATTTTGGGCGGAGGCTGTCAATGCAACATGTTATACAATTAACCATGTAATTATTAGAAAATATCTTGAGAAAATTCCTTTTGAACTATATTATGGCAAAATTCCCAACTTTAGTTACTTTCGCGTCTTCGGATGTAAAGTGTTTATTTTAAATACTCTCGACAATTTGAGAAAATTTGATCGTAAAAGTGATGAAGGTGTCTTCTTAGGATATTCTCTTAGTAGCAAAGCATATCGTGTATTTAATAAAAGAAGATGCATAGTTCAGGAATCTATTGATGTTATTTTTGATGAAACTAATCCCTACACCAAATAAATATTGCATGTTGTTAATGATGATGAGACAGGTGTTCAGGTTGAAAAGAAACAGGTTCACGTTGAAGAAGACCCAAATATGAATACTTAAAATCAAAAATCTCATCAAGATGAAGATGCATCCAAATTGCAAATAGAAGAGATGCCTACAGAACAAATTGATGTCATGGAAGATGAACATGTACACAATCAAATTTCCATAGATAAAAGATGCCCCGCATGGAAAATCATGTCTAGCCATCCACCAACTCTTATACGAAGCGACATATCAAAAGGGGTAACTACTCGCACACAAGCTCAAAATTTCATGTGTTTTTCTGCATTCGTTTCCATACTTGAACCTAAGAACATTAAGGAGGCCACGCAAGAAAATGGCTGGATCGTTGCCATGAAAGAAGAACTTAATCATTTCGAAAGGAATCAAGTATGGAGACTTGTTCCTAGACCTCATAATAGAACTATACTTAGAACTAAGTGGGTGTTTAGGAACAAGTTAGATGAATCCGGATCAATCACTAGAAATAAGGCCCGTCTTGTTGCACAAGGTTATAATCAACAAGAAGGTGTAGAATTTGATGAAACTTTTGCACCGGTTGCACGGCTTGAAGCCATTCGTATTTTACTTGCATTTCATGCTTATATGGATTTTAATATCTTTCAAATGGATGTTAAAAGTACATTTTTAAATGGTTTTATTTTGGAAGAAGTTTATGTTGCACAACCACCGGGATTCACTGATCCCACACACCCAAATCATGTATTTCGTCATAATAAAGCTTTGTATGGTTTGAAGCAAGCCCCTTATGCTTGGTATGAACGACTAAGTTCATTTTTACTTTACATAGGTTTTTCTAAAGAAAAAGTAGACACTACACTATTTATACAACATGTTTCTAAAGACATTTTAATTGTTCAAATATATGTTGATGATATTATATTTGGATCCACTAATGAAAATCTTTGCAAGGAATTCTCAAAGTAAATGCAGGATGAATTCGAAATGAACATGATGGGAGAACTAACTTATTTTCTTGGGCTTCAAATACAACAAAGAAAAGATGGCTTCTTTATCAATCAATCCAAGTATGCAAAGGAATTATTCAAAAAGTTTGGACTTGAAACTGCAAATGTTTACAAAACACCTATGGCCACTACCACCAAGCTTTCAAAACATGAATCTGGTAATAATGTTGATATCGCTACTTATCGAGGTATGATTGGTAGTTTACTCTATATTACTGTATCCCGTTCAGATATTATATTTGGTGTTTGTCTATGTGCACGCTTTCAATCGTGTCCCAAAGAATCGTATTTGGTTGCCGTTAAGCGTATCATTCGATATCTTAAAGGCACACAAAATACTGGACTTTGGTGCCCGAAAAATAGAAACTTCTCTCTTGTAGGATTCTCAGATGCAGATTATGTCGGGAGCTTAATAGATAGAAAGAGCACTAGCGGTACATGTCACTTCTTGGGAAACTACCGTGTCTCGTGGGCATCCAAGAAGCAAAACTCTGTAACTCTCTCTACTGCCGAAGCTGAATATATCGCAGTAGGATCTTGTTATGCGCAGGTATTATGGATGAAATATACTCTCAAAGATTACAAGGTATTCTTTGATCATATTCCAATAAAATGTGACAACACTAGCACTGTTTATATGATCAAAAATTCTGACCAACACAGTTGCACAAAACCCATTGATATTAGGTATCATTTTATTAAAGATCACTTTCAAAAGGGGAATATTTTACTTGAATATATTTCTTCAGATTCACAACTTGCTGATATTTTTACAAAACCTTTAGATGAAAAATGATTTCATGTTTTGAAAGGAGAGCTAAATGTGATTGATATCTGAGCATAAAATTCCATTCTGCGGTCGACTGAACGGGCGACTGTACGCCTGTGAGGGTGTATGGTCGACTGGGCGGTCAACCAGTGTACGGTCGACCGAGCAGTCGACTGGTTTGCCCTTTGTGATTTGTTGTGGTTCTGTCAAAGGGGTGTGGTCGACCGGTATGCTCTTGAGAAATTTTGTGAATTTTTGCTTTTGTGGTCGACCATACGGTCGACCGGTCTCTTCTATGGTCGTCGTTACTTTTTTTAAAACCCTCTTTAATTTTTATATGATTCTTGAAACTCATTTTTTATGTATTATACATGTATTGGGGAGGATCTCGAATCTATGATATTATGAAGACCTCTCACTGTACAACAAAGAGTCTCGCTATCAACGGTATCATGTAAGAAGATTCTCTTTGACTCTTTTACATTCACATTTCGTCATTTTCAAACTCTGTCCCTCCTAATGAATTTTTTTAACGTGGTTTAAATGGAATATCTTATTCACATTGCTTCTACTTAATCCCTCTTGGTGTGTTCCAAAAAGGGGGAGAATTTCTTTTGGAATGTTTTCAAATAAAGTCTAAAGTATTCATGAAATATTTTCAAATGCTTTACAATGATTCTATGAATGTTTTCAACTACAAATATGTTTACAAAAGTTTTACACTAATCATATATGTTATAGTTTCGTATAACAGGTGGCATTGAATTAAGGGGAAGCATTTACATTTCTCTTAAAGTCTCTTACTTATGAAATTCTGTGTTACTGGATATAATACACTCAGGGGGAGTATTTATGTGGCCTATTTTAATTTTCAAACATTCTAGAATGTTTTGTTCACACCAAAAGGGGAAGATTGTTGACTCTTAGTTTGGTGTGCACAAAACGTGCTCATTAATACTAATAAGTTTAAAGTTAGAGATTTTCAGGATCAAATAAAATCAACAAGAGATCCAAGAGAGATTCAAGAATATTCAAACAAGGAAAGCAATAAAGAAAGATTGCAAATACAAGCAAAAGAGGAAGATATTCAGAAAGAGTTCTTGATTAATTGGTAAACTAGCAAAAGAGGAAGATATCAAGACCTGAATTTTTCCTTCTATTTTCGTGAGATTTTAATTGGATAAGATTGATTAAAGATTGATTAGTTTATGGAAAGAAAACATAGTGGATTCGGAATATACAGCGCGATACCGGTCGACCGTACTTCATGACGGTCGACCGCATCGCAGTCGACTGCAACCTTGAGTTACTTAAGAAGCGGTCAACCTTTCACCTCTCTACTTTACGTCAGAGAGCTGAACGGTCGACCACACCAATATGTCGGTTGACCGCACTTTGCGCTGTGTGTATTCTTGGAAAGTATCGTTTCTATTTTTGATCGATACACTTCCCCATCTACTTATATTGGAAGAATCCACTGTGTGTTCTTAACCCTATTATTTCTGAAAAAATATTCTGAACTAATCTTTCAATAATCAATCCGAGTGTGAGCGATAATTTTTCTGTATTCTTCAGTCAGGATCATTAACGATCCTGAGTTTTGGTTTTTCTTTCTTTTCCACTTCGGTGAGATTGACAGGACTTGTATTGGAAGTTCTGTGGGTGTAATAGGTTTCTTAGCCTGAATCCGAGAATCACTATATAAAGGGTTTTAAGTATAGTGGAATGCTTGTGGCGGAGAATTGCTACAAGTAGGTGGTGTGGACGTAAACCTGGGGGTCGAATCACGTTATATCGCTGCGTCATCTGTGTTTGCTACTCTTAACTCTTTTACTTACCTTGCACTTTATTTTATTAAATTTTAATTCTGCACAATCACCCTATTCACCCCCCTAGGGTGATTTACACGTCCTTCTCTCGACCAAACCCTATGTAATTGCGGTCGGGTGTGCGGTCGAGGAGTGTGGTCGACCGCAACTTTGGACAGTCGTCCGCAACTCTACATGCACTATTGTTACTCTGTTTTCTTCTACTCTCTTTGACGCTTTGACCTCCGTGCTTCATCTTACCTTCTTCTAACCTGAACCACGAGTATTTTCCTAACAAACCTCACATTGAATTGCATACGAGTGCTATCACATGATGTGATTATTCATCTCCAAACTCTAATGACCTCCACTTGCAAAAACACTTAGAACAATAACTTCTTCTTATAGTTGAACAAATCTCTACCTAATCTCACCGATCAGTATACCCCTTCAAGGGCACACCTCCGTAGGCATAATCACGGAGTTGCCAACCTATGCACGAACTCCACCTACATCAGGGCAGTTTCAACCTCCCGACGATATTCGAATGTCCTAGTCTCGCTTCGTTGATGCTAGTTGCGGCAAACTAGATAAGCTTGCGGGAATAACAAACATGAGTAACACTTGCACAAGTATTTTGGATTCCCAAAGCTTGTAGAGATTTTTTTGGTTTAGACCAACCACTCTCATACCTCTAATTACCTTACGATAACCCTGAAAAACAGATAGAACTCAACCTCGAGCTGTGTACCTACAACCTCGTGCATCAAGAGTTCCCAAAGAAATCAGATTCTGTTGTAGCAGAAGAATATGCAAAACATTCCTTAAAGTGAATATGTTTAGACCTGGCATCTTCAACGCATCTGTCCCCTCACCTACTACTTCACAAATCTCTCTTGTTCCCGTTCTTACACAATGCCCTGTACTAGACTTATAAGTATAGAACAACTCATTCTCGAAGCAAATATGAGAAGAACTCTCTAAGTCAAGAAACCAACTAGAATCCACTTGTAAAGAATTTGAAACAAGAAGATACGAATCTCCTGAATCATAAGCACTAAATTCTCATTCTTGGCACTTTTCTGATTCTGCAATTTCCAATAGTCTTTCTTGATATGCCCTGACCTCTTGCAATATCACCAATGGATCGAATCCTTTTGCATAGCACTTTGTCTTCCCCCTGAAAGACCTTCCACTGCTAGAAAACTTGAAGTAGACGATGATTTATAGGGTCTCCTTCCTAAGTTGATTTTCCTTCAATGCTTTGATTACACCATCTACCGAAATACTCTCCTTGGCAGATCTACCGTGTAGCATGGTAGTGATCAAAAGCTCGTACGAATTTCGGCAGTGAATATATCAGGTTGAAAGCTTTATCTTCCTCATACACATCCACGTTTATCGTCTTGAGTTTAGATAGAACCTTATTGAATTCTGTGATGTGGCCTTGAGATCGGTACCTTCCCTCATTAACAAAAAAAATAACCTCATCTTCTAATGCATCCGATCTAATAACGATGAACCAGAGTAGTTCAGCTATGAGTTTTCCCCATAAACTCGCCGCATCAGTTACTTCAAGAAATTTGCACTTGACCTCGTCAGCCAATGATAGTTGGATCAAACTTATGACTCTTTCACGAATATCTTCCCAAACATCCTTCTTCATATCAGTTGGCTTTTCTTTCTTCTTAATGACTAATTGCAAACGTTCTTTGACAAGGACATCATACATGTCAACCTTCCAAAGATTGAAATTGATCTTTCCATCGAAGTGCTTGATCTTCAAAAGACTGTGACCCGTCATCTTAACCAAGGAACTCGACAATCTGAAGCTCTGATACCAGTTGTTGGGATTGGAGCATCAACGAATACCGTCTGTCGGAGTGGAACTAAATAGAGCAATGAGGAAGTCGAAATAGATAAAACAAATTAATTGAGCAAGCAAGTAGATCCACCAATCCAATACAAACACAACGAGAATTTATCCCGGTTAGCTTTGGCTTAATCTGGGGGGAAATATAGGGAGATATGATATTCAACCAGAAGAGATTATAAGGAGTTATTGATTAAATCGACACAAGGAATTAAACCCACTCACCAAGAACTATCTCTCTCAAGCCTCTCTTCGTAATGGAGAAAATATCAATGAAGTACTCTACTCTCATATTGGAGGAGTTTACAATATATATAGAAGAATAGAGAAAACCCTAGGTTTAATCTTTATTCTCAATCATCTGATATAACCTGTAGAAAGAAGTAACTAAATAAGAGCAATACAATCTAATTTGGAGTTGAAGATTGGGCTGAAACGACCTAACAAATCGAGACCCAAAACGAACACAGCACCGCGCGACCGTCCAACAAGACCGGCCGACCGTCCTCCTCTCGGCCAAACCATGTGCAATTGCGGTCGGGTGTGCGGTCAAGCGGTGCGGTCGGCCGCAACTTTGGACAGTCGACCGTAACTCTGCTTGCACTATTGTTGCTCTATTTTCTTGTACTCTCTTTGACGCTTTGACTTCAATGCTTCATCTTACCTTCTTCTAATCTGAACCACAAATATTCAAGAAACATTCCTAACAAGAAGGGACCTCTATATATAGGGCCAGGGGAAAATAGATAGGTGTTTCAATGCACCCTCTGTAACAATAGACAGATGAGTGAATGCCCAAACTGTAACAGCAGAGAAAATCGTTTTTGCATTTATTTCGACCGTTACATATAAGAAAAATAATTCTCGCACTTGGACTGTTTTAGCCACAGCAACATTCTCTGATGCAGTTGTCATTTCGATACTGAAACCATTTAACACGAGTGTAAATTTTTAGATTGAAAAAGAAAATAAAAAGAGTGCCTCAAAATCAGAGAAGTAAAATGAAAAATCTGTTTTAAGTTTGTTACAAAATGTTTTAGAAGGAAAACAACTTTTGATTGAGTGGCACAAAAAGCATAGAAGGAGAAGAAGAACAAAACCGAACCAATTGAAAACTGTAAAAATGTAAAGAAAAATAAATGAACTGAAAATGAAACCGAACCGAGTAGTCACCTAGTCCTTTGTATCACTAAGTAGTCGCCTCACCGATGGTAGAGGAACATAGTGGCGTCTGTCTCCCCGGATAAAATGATCGTCGAGTGTCAACGGCAGTACAACGCTACACTCCTGAACTGATTGATACGTCGAAAACTATCACTGGTGTGTAGAAATGAGGGGAGAAGGGGCCTCTGTAGTGACGTCTGTCTCCAAGGATAAGATGGTCATCGAGTGTTAAAGGCAGTACAACGTTACACTCTCGAACTGATTGATACGTCGAAAACTATCACTCTGGTGTGTAAAAACGAGGGGAGAAGGGGCCTCTATATATAGGGTCAGGGGAAAACAGACTGAAAAATATTTCCTGCATGAAGTGTGGTTCAGTTGGTCCAGCATTCGTTTCCACGGGACATGCGGGCGCACACAAGTTGCATGTAATTCGGTCTAAGACGCGCGAGCAAGAGAGAGAGCCTTCTGGTTTGATATCCTACAACGACAAGAAGGGATTTATTATATTTACTCCTCTAGTTCTTATGATTTTTTCCGATATAGGACTAAAGTTCCTCAACCCATTTTTCAGACATCAAGTGTTTTACTTTGGGAGATTATTTCTCATTCACCCCATTAACGTTTTGTGTAAGTAAATATATGATTTTGTGAATCACCTGGGGGGGGGGGGGGAGAATAGGGTGATTGTGCGGAACTAAAAAAATAAAAAATTAAGTTGCAAATTAAAAGAGAAAAGATAGAGAAAGCAAACACAGTAAGCACAAGTGACGCAGCGATATAACATAGTTCGACTCCCAGGTCTACGTCTACACCACCTACTTGTAGTAATTCTCCGCCACAAGCGTTCCACTGTACTCAAATCCTTGTACAGTGATTCTTGGATTCAGGCCGAGAGACCTATTACACCCACATGACTTCTAACACAAGCCCCATCAATCTCATCGAAGTGGAAGAAAACAAATACTCAAGATCTTTAATGATCCTGACTGAAGAAAACAAATAAGTATCACACACACTCGGATTGATTGTTAAATTGATTAGTTCAGAAGATTTTTCTCAGAGCAATAGGTGAAGAATACACAGTGGGTTCATCCAAATATATAGATTAGGACGTGTATCTATCAAAAATAAAAACGATACATTCCAAAAAAAAATGAACAGCACGAGGTATGGTCGACCGCAATTAAGGGACAGTCAACCGTTCATCTTTTCAACAAAAAATCGAAAGATGAATGGCCGAATGCTTCATTATATTGACTATAACGTGCAGTCAACTGTGGTGCTGTCGACCTGACACTATAGTACGGGCGACCGCAATCATGCTGTTCTTGACGAAACCACTTTATATTCTTACCATATACTAATCAATCAGTAATCAATCAAATACATATAAAATCTCACATATATGGAATAACAAAACTGATCTTGCTAGCTTTCTTAGGCACTAATCATCATGTACTCTTTTTGAATAACTTCTTATTTTGCTTGATTTTGCAATCCTTCTCTATTGCTTTCCTTCTTTGCCTATTCTTGAATCTCTTTTGAATCTCTTATTGATTTTATTTACTCCTGAAAATCTGTAACCTCTGTTTTCGCAAATACGTATTTTCTGTGTATTTTCGGCGTTTAAAATTTTTGTAAATTATTTTTCCAGTTTCAAATTATTTTGTTAAAATGTATTGTTGTATCTCCTATTAAAGTCTATTTATAATCAATAATTTTAATTGTAGCTATTTTTTCAATGAATTTTTATATTTTAATACAAACCCTATTATTCTTGTTATTATTATTATTATTATTGTTTCTGCTATTACTATTATTATTGTCATTTTTACTACTATTAGTATTATTATTTTTATTATTATTACCTTTTGATTTTATATTAAAAATTCTATTTTTATTTATATATTTTTCCTACCTCTTATTGGTTTTAAAACCCAAAACCCAACAACCCATTAGCCTAATTACCCTATATATATTCCATTTAATAACCCAATAACCTTATTATATTTCCCATATTGGATCCATTAAAACCCCTACAACCCAACACCCATATATCCAATAACCAATACCCATACCCACTGTCTAACCCTTACCCTAAGTACGTACTCCCTATATATATATACCATGTTTATACCTAAACCCTAACCCTATCATCTAAAACCTACAGCCGCAGTATTTTTTTTCCCCACTGTTCCATCGTCACCTTCCCTCATCTCTCATCTCTCCCTCACCCCGTCTACCTCCCGACCTACCCCATGCTTTGCCACTCCCCCTTGCGTCGCAATCAGCCAGCGACGATCCCGCAGCAAACCCCCCTTTGCTCTTCCTTGTCGCGACATCACTGCGGCAGACAGCCCCGATGCCTAGCAGCCGATGCTAGCCACAGCTCCAGTCGCGACCCCATGTCACCCTTGCCTCATGTCGTTGACAGCGCAGCCAGCGAGCCTCGGCCTTCCCCCTGACCACCGTCACCTCACTGCAACCCCGGCACTCTTCGCCGCACCACCACTCACCCTGCCGTCGTCGAACCAGAGCTAAGCCTTTGATGTTGCTGTTGGTTTGATCACTTTGATTGAAGACCGTCCGATCTTGATCATCTTGATCTTCATCATCAAGTGACTGTGGGCCGTCCGATCACCTCTTGATCATCACGATCATGATGATCATCAACTTTCTTTGATCGCAGCCGTTCGATCGATCGATCTTGATCATCATCATCTTTCATCATCAGTGAGATTTGGACCATTCGATCTTTCATCGTGATCGTGATCATCACAGATATGAGCTGTCGATCACCCTTGATCTTGATCGTTGAATCTCAGCCATCCGATCATTGTTTGATCATCTTGTTCGAGATCCGCTCGTGATTTTGTGTTCGTGCCCGAGAATCCTTCCCGTTATTCTCTTTCTCTTCGTTAGATTCGTCGTCAATTTCAATTCAAGTAACTTGTATACTTTTCTATTGCATATACAAGTACTAAATACTGCATGTAGTGTAGTTGTATTCTGGAGACAATTTTGTGCAAAACCCCTGTTATATCTTGTCTCTACGTGTGATCCGCCCGTAGTTTTCTCATTACACTCACGACATAAATTTAGACTTAGATCTAATTAATCCATGTTGCATACATGTATGTTGGTTGTGACCCATTAGTTGTTGTGTGAATCTTGCATGCTTGACATGTGACTGGTAGTATATCATATTGTAGATTTGTTAAATACCCTATACCATGTTGCTTGGACATCCAGTATACCCTATTTCACATTTTGTTATGATTTGGATGTGTTTTATATGAACTAGTTGATTTTATGCATAAAGAAAAATTTTGTCCTTGCTGTTATCCCGTTTTTGTTTAGTATTTTAGTCCCTATTAAGGTCAGTATATAAAAATAATTTGTGAATATGAATTGTAGAGAATTCTGTCTATTTTTCAAAATTTCTGACAGATCTCAGTTTCGATATGTGAGTTGTAAGTTATTACTATTTTACTACAGAGGTGTAGAAAAATTACAAATTCTGTTTTATATGAGTTCTGTATGGTTATTTATTTTTATACTGATGTTAAAGATAATATTTTAATCCAATATTTTGCTGAGTACAGCTAGAATTGATTGGGATTAACCCCTAATTTTTATGATTTAATTGATGACTTTTATAAACTATTCTATGCTTCCAAACAACTACTATACTTGAAGAATTTTCATACTGTTCAGTAAAAAAACATAATTTCAACCTGATTCTATTTGTTATTTATAAAAACTATGTGAATATGAGTTGTAGCCTAGTGTATCTATTTTATCACTCTTTAGACAGATCTGGATTTCGATTTATATTTTGTAATCTATTGCTGTTTTCGTGTTGTGTTTATGATTCGAGATTTACAAATTCGCTGTATCTTGCTGTTTCCTGATTTTATTTGACTACTAGATTTGCCCGTGGGTATGTGCCTACGGCACGTCTTCGGAACGATACAACACACGAAAAGCCCTGTAAACAGTAAAACAATAATTATGTAGTTCAAGTTTGAATAGTATGATAATAATTAGTTGTAAATAAAAGTCCATGTTTCTATTAGTATATGTTGAAAAATAATTGTAAATGAGGGTGTAAAATCCAACTTCTTAGAACTTTAAGTGTGGAAAATGATGAAATTTAACTGTTGAAGAGATATTTGCTATTTTCAATATAACATGTGCAATAAAGAAGCATAAAAATTTTGAAAATTTTACAAACCTGAAATCTTCCAATCTAAATTTCTAAGTAAATAAAGAAATAATGGAAGAGAGAGAGGAGAGAGAAAGAGAGAAATATGAAAAAGTGAAGATAGAAGAGAGAGATAGTAATAAAGTAATGAGTTTTTTAGTTTTGGGGGGAAAAATTAAATTTTGAGATTTGAAATTTTGGGCGGAGAAATATATTTTGTGAGAATCAATCTAGACCATTAATTTTAGGAAAAATTGAATGAGAGCCACTTGATAGCTTTCTTTGTAATTTATTATATAGATACTATCTATGTTGAGAAATTACGAAACTTTATTTTCTGATACTAAACATACTAGGGAATACCCCAGATTTTTCTTAGATTTAATCAGTAAATTTTTATACCGTTTCCCTGTTTATGAATACAAACTTCTGATTTCTAGCTGAACATGTTTTCTGGATACAATTCTGTTTTGAGTCATATTTTTGTGAAATATCATATGACTTATATATATTTGTTGGATTCGTCGAAAGTATTTTCCAAATTTAATGACAGATCTAGGTTTGCATATTTGTGGCAACGAAAATTCCAGATTTGGTGCAGTACTGTCTTGCTGTCCTGAACTAGAATTTTCGTTGTCCTACCCTTTTATAAGTTGTCTTTCACATATGCATATTTATCTTTCAACCTGAACCTGTTACATGTTTATGTCATGTTATTCTTATCCTGTTTTGTGACACATACAAGCCTGTTTGATAATAATAACAAAATAATCAAGCCGGGGTTTAAGGAAAAGATCTAGCAGTCACTACAAGAAATTTGACATATAGCGACAGCAAAAAACCGTGGGTAAAAGGCGGAAAACCGTAGGTATAGCCCGTAAAACCTATACCAACGGACATATTTTTCCGTAGTTTTTAATTAGCTATACCCACGACACAATGCCGTCACTATAGCCTATAGCGACGGTTTTTTCACCCTTTGGACAAAACCTCGGTGTTATACCCACGATTTCGTATCCGTTGGTATAGGTTTTAAGGACACCTCTTGCTTTCCTATACCCACGGTTGAAACTCCATTGCTATAGGTTTTAGTGATGGTTTTCGCATCCAAATATTTAAATATATACCCATCGCTCTATACACAATTTTTTCTTATTAATTACGCTTATGATAATTTAATATTTTCTTTTATAATATTAATCCAATTATAAACTAAATACACAATAAAATAGATAAATGTGTTTATGAAACAAAATTAAATTAAATTAAACTTCAATCATATTAAAAATTAATGAAGTATTACAAGCATGTCAAATTACAAAATAGTTAATAACCAAATACACAATTGAATTCATGTGTGCAGACATGAGAATCAATACTGTAAACTACGATCAACATATTCAATGGCATTATAAGATAACATTCAATTGACTCCTCACTTGAGATACGACACTAACAATTTTCTTATTTACGGCAACCAGATCTTGATTCTCTTTGCAGTAATCTTCTTTTAGCATCCTGCAAATCTCCTTTACAGCCTTCTTCACTTCATCGTCGGCAAACACAAACTCGACTGCATTTTGAGCGAGTTCAATCATTTCTCGCTTGTTGAGAGCCCTTCACAGACAAAACAAAGCAAAAAGATCTAACTTTGGTCATCAACAAATAGTCAATATTCTTTTTCGTTATCACACATTCAAATAATGGGAGTGATGCCTACCTGGAGCTCTGGGAACCTGGGCATTTCAGTCAATATGTCCATCAAAGTTGCACCTAGTCTACTCAGTGCAAAATATTCTACTGCGCGTTGTTGTATCTCAATATCAATACCACTCTCATATCTAACAACACCAGTAACACACACTAAGTTAATGCTATACCAAATGGAAGAAAATTGAAAAGTAGATAAACTAAAAACGAAATCATCTTACTTTCTAAAGATTGCTCAAATTTGTTCCTGCAATTCGGGATGTGCAGGTTGAGTGTGCATCAAAATCTTGGCATAAGTTGAAAGAAGAATAGAAACAGTATTCGTCCTGTGATAATGAGATTTTGTGATTAAAGACGACAATCCTCTCTGATTTAAGCATAACTTTTTCAGAATGCAATAAGATTCCAGCTTACGATACTGTAAGAAGCTTCTTACTTATGATAACAAAAATTTCCTTTGGGCTACAGCCAGGTGAATAACTTTAGCATAGGTGCAAAAATGACCTACACGAATGTATTGTTAAACCTATGCTAGAAGGGAGTACCTCGACATTAGGTTCCACAAGCGACTTATACCCCCATCATCACCAAGCTCAATCAAGAAATCTACGCAATACAAAAAGAAAATTACATCACAAGTTATATTATGCCAAAAGTATATAGAATTTAGTATTTTAAAATTGATAAGCACATATAAGAATGAATGCATGGTCATCACTAGACAAAACCGTCAATAAAAGGTCCATTATGAGGATCAGACCACAATTCAGGAAAAGTGAACTATGAAAATTAATTTTGGAAATAGAAGTAAACCTGGAGCTTTTGGATAAATTTTCCCAAGTTGGTAACAGCCAATCAAACCATCCAGGCGTCTAGTAAGTAGACACCCTGCTGTTGCTACTACAGATGTTATCTTTCTATTTTGTGTATGAGGTTGCACATGGATTTCTTGCAGATTATTGGATGGGAAGTTTGAACCAGAAATATAAGAAAATGGTGTTCGGATATTAAGAAGATATGCAATTCCTGAAACTGTTAATGCATAAAGCAAGTACATGTCTCCTGATGCACTCTGAAACTGCAAGAAAAATATAAGCTTAGTGCTGCAAGATAAGAAACAGATGTTCTTTTGGTGATATTAGAAAGCAGTAGACAAAATATGAGTTCAAGACACTAACAAACCTCATTTTTGCACAAAAATGCAAATAGACTAAGTTCATCCGGGAACACAAGGAAACTTCATGCAAATGGACTAAGTTCATACTGAAGAATAACATCAACAAACCTGTAGGAGGATAAAAATCCCCAATAATATAGAGATGTTTTGATAAACACAGTTATGACTGAGATTGATAATACCTCCTCCCAAGATCCCACAGATTGAGGCCAATTATATAGAGAGGGAGCATGTTACTTGTCGGCAGGTTAGACTAAAGACCCCATAAAATTACAAACAACAAATTTGATTCAATATTCTAAAAAAAACAGAGCTTACTTAATCAGGAGAAGATTTTCGCATAAATATAAACATGTACATTCTGATGGTGGAACTTCAGGTTTACTACAGCAGATAAGCCTGATATTTGTGTACATAGATTCAGCCCTTATTTTTAGCCTGTTTCATCTACAGTACTAGCACAGGTCACTTTAGTGAAATATCTGTTAATGTCTAATCCATGATTTTTTTGTACTCAGTTATATATTAAATCCCTAGTAACCCTGAAATGAGAATCTAGAATAGTTTCTAAAACAAAGATACCTTGTACAATCAACAGTTTCCTTCATAAAAGCCCCTTATTGAGATAGAGTAGGAGGGGTAAGAGAAAGAGGAATCTACTCTTGACTACTGACTAGAGTAAATTAATTAAGAGATGACAAGGATGAAGAATATATGGTGAAAGGGTTTCAAGGTCAACGTTCTCTGTTTTTTAGGCTTTGCACTGAGAAGTTAAATTCAACAATATGTTTCTTCAAATAATAGCAATTTAATCACAAGAAAAAAAAAATTAAAGGAACAAATGAAGCATACTTTTACAGACAGCTTCAAGCGACTGAGGATGCAAATTCGCTTTGACCATTACCACCGGTGCAGAACATATCATGTGTTTAAATTTCCATATCAAATTTGGAGTAACAAACTTTTCCTGCACAAAGTCCACAATAAATCAAGCAATAAGCTAAAATAGTATGTACCAGATACTTCAAGGTAAAAACAAGACAGACCAAACAACCCTAAGATTCACAATCAGTACTCAAAACATACCACCGCTTCAACACTTGCTACACCAGCAGCTACTTCGCCTTTACGGTCAAATATGTTTGTCACAATAGGAGTTGTGGCATCTGGCAACTGCAAAATTCCTACATCCAAATATGCCAATTCATTCATCTGTATTAAGATTGTAATTCAATTAATATTTTAAAATATATACAAGCTATGAAGCATGGACACTTCCACTTGGGTGGTGCTTGGATTGATGTAGAAGTTGAAATACATATTAAAAAAATCCTTCATTTAAAAGGTTGTCCAGGAAAATTTATTTTCTAGTCTTGTTTGGTTGCTTCTAGGGCTGCAATCAAGCCGAGCCAAGCCGAATACCTTCAGGCTCGAGCTCGGCTCGTTTACGAAATGAGCTCAATTTTGAGCTCGAGCTCAGCTCGAGCTCGGTTCGAGCCAAACTTTGACCGAGCTTTGACTGTATTCGAGGCGAATAGCTCGCGAGCTTAGCCTAAAAAAATTTAAAAAAAAACCCAAGCTCGAGCTCGGCTCGTTTACGAAACGAGCTCAGTTTTGAGCTCGAGCTCTATTCGAGCCGAGCTTTGACCGAGCTCGAGCCGAATAACTCGCGAATAGCTCAATTCGTTTGCAGCCCTAGTTGCTTCTATCGAAAAAAGATTTCCTTGAAAGAATTTTATTTGGATGGAAGAAAACTTTGTGGAAAAAATTAAGAAAGGTAAGAGTATATATATATATATATATATAGAGAGAGAGAGAGAGAGAGAGGAAAGGGAGCCTCAAATTTGTAGGAGGAAAATTCCCTCGTATAGGGTCTTTAGTCTAACCTGCCAACAAGTAACATGCTCCCTCTCTATATAATTGGCCTAAATCTGTGGGATCTTGGGAGGAGGTATTATCAATCTCAGTCGTAACATCAACCCAGTCTACCAAATTACCGAATAATATCTTAAAATTTCTCACGAGCATTCTCACAAACACCTTGTGTGCCTCCTTAAATAAGCAGAAAATCGATAAGATGTTTTGAGCCCCTGTTTATTTATTTATTATTTCTATGCATCAAATTACTAATCCTAGACAACCTGAGGATATCGACAAACAAAAGAATAAATCAGAAAAAAATAAAAAAATAAAAAATAAAAATAAACTGTTTGAGGAACCATACAAACCTAGAATCTAACACTAAACAATAATATAACATTATGCACCCTAGCATACTCAATTACAGAGATTAAACAACTTAATAACAACCCAAATCATCTACCATCTCAGATTTATCAAAAGTGAACAGAAATCTAAACATAAATTTGGAATTAAAAATGGGTAAAGGAAGAGAATCCTACCTTTTCAGATACGTAGGGTTTCAGAACAACTGCCAACTTTAAGAAGTCGGCCTTTCGGGAATTCCTGTAAAAATAAAGAGCCATAATTAGAAAATCTACGGCAATTGAAAGTACAAAGGGGGGGGGGGAAATATAACAAATTGGACTTCTTGAGTTGCTAGGATTTCGGGAAATCCTGCGATTTTATAATATACCCTAAAAAGAAGAAGGGCCGAAATCGACATTAGAATTAGGGGGAAATTCAAGCATTGACTGATTCACGCCATCAAAATCGACATTAGTGTTAGAGAAGATGAGAATAATACCCATGACAATCATCTCAATGTTCTCATGGCAATCTAGGATTTAATCAGTGAAGGATGGTAAAGGGACGGTGGGAAAGGGACGATGACAGGCGACGTGGCGGGACGACGACGGCGACGTGGCAGAATGACGACGGCGAAGTGGTGAGTCGGAGATTTGGGTGAGAGAGAGAGAGAGGAGAGAGAAAGGGGATTCGGGAGTGAGAGAGAGAGAGACAGAGAGGGGATTCAGTGTGAGAGAGAGAAATTGTATAAATTGGGGGATTTAAGATTTGGGAGGAAAATGAAAAAGTTTGGGGGCAAATGAAATAATTTAGGGGGTTTAATTGGCGGATAAATAACTTAAATTTTTTTAGTGGGGTGGACTATACCCACAGTGTGTTAACCTGTCAGTAAAACTTATAGTTACGGATTAAAAGATCTAAAGTTATAGGATACCTATACCCACACTTTACTACACGTCTGTAGGTATATGATGTCTATACCCACGGTTTTAGTGACCTGTCACTACAGGTGTCCGTTGGTATATGGCAATCCCTTGTAGTGAGTGGACATTATAGGAGCTTGTACTCGGAAGGGGACCAGTGTTTCCCGTGTGAATTGTTTACTGACTATGTTACCGATCAAGTTTACCGACCAAGTTAATTACATGTTATTGATCAAGTTTACCGAACAAGTTTACCAACCAAGCTAATTACATGTTACCGATCAAGTTTACCGACCAAGTTTTGTAGTCCTGTGAAAACCCGAGTACATGACCTATAGAATCCCCTACGAAATCTAAACGCAAACTTGTTTGAATGTAGAAACCATGTGGTAAATGGACGGGACGCATGAAGTGCTACCTAGATAGAAACAAATACAAGACTTGACATAACAAGACACCTGTTACATGCTCACCTGTTACATGCTTACCTGTACATGTTACTTGTTTACCTGCTTGCCTGATACTTGACATCTATTACATATTACCTGTATCTGTTAGCACACCACATTACTTGATTTTGTTTCCTGATTTATGTTAGTCATATTATTTTGTTGTCATGTCTATTCCATGCTATGTCTGCTCCGCTGTTACTTTATTCTTGTTTATCTTTTCCTGTACTTGTGCCTGCACTATAGGCGGCCCATAACTTGCATTGACAGACGTTTTGTTGTCTTTTTTTCTTTTTCCTGCAATTTGTTAAATTGGAGATTATGGTGATCAGCTGCCCGATGGAGTAGGTGATCTGAGATTTTAGTTGCTGGAGTTCTTGCTACATTTATTTTCTGTTATTCTTGAATAGATGTGTTGTTACTTGGATTATTTTTTATTGGGCAGTTTGACCCAGGATTTATAACTTGTTCTAGATCTGGCAGATAATTAAACTTTGTTTCAAGTAAAATCTTGTTGACTATATCGATTCAGTTATGCATGCGTGGTTGACTATTCTTCTTGTGTCTCTTTTGTTTATACTTGTGTTCGTTGTAAAGATCCTGACAGCTTATGGATGATGAAAATTATTCGCTGGACTTAGTCACGTATCCGTATTCCGTATCTCCTTTTTGGGAAGCGGGGCGTGACAAGGTTTTTAGTGGTATCAGAGCCCAAGTTTGGCTAATATATTAGTTTGACTAATATATTAGACAAGCTTGACTTGATCCAGGATTGGCTCAACAAGTACACAGACCATGCATACATGAATGAATAATAATCAACATTGATCTGGATCCTAGTCTTGTTCCACTCATTTTGATCCCTTCTTATTCAATCCCTTGATTCCTTGATTCTTCCGTCTTTTTTAGTCGTTCTCTTTGATTGATTTCTTCTTGGGTATGAATTCATTCTTTTCGTACCCATATTCTTCTGATTTTGGTGCCATCCATTCTTTTTATTTTCTGCTTGGTCCATCAGTCAGCATCGCTGGTTCTACTTCGACTTGTCAGCAGCTTGGATCATCACCAGGAGATGAAGTGTCATCTTTTGCTCCGAGATGTGCATGCAGATTCCTAGGATTTCAGGAAGTGTTTGGAATCTGAAGTTTCTAGGAGTTCGGACTTCATGCTAGAGAGATGCCATTTGGACACGTTAAGGATGTGGTGAGCCACGAAGCAGATTGCTGGAGCTACTGGATGCTATTGACGGAGTCTTCTGATCAGAGTGGCACAGCGGAAGCATTGTGGGCCCATAACCCACAGGTCACAGGATTCTCTTGTTGTTTCTTCCTTCCTGCATTGTTTGTTTCTTTCCATCCCTTGTACTCGTCTTCATCCGTTGACTCATTGACTGGTCTAACTCTCCCTTGTCCATCCTTTCTTCGATTCCAGCTCTATCCATTTCTTCATCTCTTTACTTTGTTATCTTGCAAGTCATGTGTTGTTTCCTCTTCTTTATACCGGTTACTTCTTTCTTGCATTCCATTTTGCCATCATGCACCAATTCATTATTTGATTCGATTCTTCCCAATCCATTCTCTTTTGATTCTAGTTATACCTACTCCCTATGAAAACCGGTCGACCGCACGGTCGACCGTAAACCCTGTAAACGCAATTTTGATGGTAAGTGAAAACAGAGAGCGAACCGGTCGACCGCACAGTCGACTGCAAATACTGAAACCCAATTTTAGATAGCAGACGAAAAACCTGCCGGTCGACCGCCCAGTCGACTGTACACCTTCACAAGCGAACAGTCGACTGTCCAGTCGACAAAAAAAAAATTAAGCAGAAATATCAATAATGTCCAATTCTCCCTTTAAAAAATGAAATCGTTTTTCATCTAAAGGCTTAGTAAAGATATCGGCAAGTTGAGAATCAGTGGAAACATAGTCAAGAATAATATATCCCTTTTGAAAATGATCTTTAATAAAGTGATACCGAATATCTATAGAATTTGTGCGACTATGTTGATCAGAATTTTTAGTCATATGAACAGTACTAATATTATCGCATTTAATCGGAATGTAATCAAAGAATACCTTGTAGTCCTCTAAAGTATTTTTCATCCACAATACCTGCGCACAGCACGATCCTGCGACAATATATTCAGCTTCGGCAGTGGAGAGAGTTATAGAGTTCTGCTTCTTGGATGCCCATGAGACAAGGCAATTGCCCAAGAAGTGACATGTGCCGCTAGTACTTTTTCTATCTGTTAAGCTGCCGACATAGTCTGCATCAAAGTACCCTACAAGTGAAAATTTTCTATGTTTTGGGTACCAAAGTCCAGTATGTAGTGTGCCTTTAAGATATCGAATGATACGCTTAACAACAACCAAATGCGAGTCTTTGGGACACGATTGAAAATGTGCCACATAAACAAACACTAAATATAATATCTGGACGAGATGCAGTAATGTAAAATAAACTACCAATCATACCACGATAAGTAGAAATATCAACATTGTTACCAGATTCATCCTTGGAAAGCTTAGTGGTAGTTGCTACAGGTGTTTTGTAAACATTTGCATTCTCAAGACCAAACTTTTTGACTATTTCCTTTGCATATTTGGATTGATTTATAAAGATGTCATCCTTTCTTTCTTGTATTTGAAACCCAAGAAAATAAGTTAGTTCACCCATCATACTCATTTCGAAACTCATCCTACATTTGCTTAGAGAATTCCTAGCAAAAATTTTCATTAGTAGAGCCAAATATAATATCATCAATAAAAATTTGAACAATTAGAATATCTTTATAAACATGTTTTATAAATAGTGTAGTGTCTACTTTCCCTTTAGAGAAGCCTATGTGAATTAAGAACGAACTTAGTCGTTCATACCAAGCACGAGGGGCTTGCTTCAAACCAAACAAATCTTTATCAAGATGGAATACATGGCTTGGGTGTGTGGGATCAGTGAATCCCGGTGGTTGTGCAACATAAACTTCTTCCGAAATATAACCATTTAAGAAAGCACTTTTGACTTCCATTTGAAAGAGAGTAAAGTCCATATAAGAAGCAAAAGTAAGCAAAATACGAATGGCTTCAAGCCGTGCAACAGGAGCAAAAGTTTCATCAAAATCAACACCTTCTTGTTGGTTATAACCTTGTGCAACAAGATGAACCTTATTTCTAGTGATAGTGCCCAATTCATCGAACTTGTTCCTAAACACCCACTTAGTTCCAAGTATGGTCCTATTGTGAGGTCTAAGAACAAGTCTCCATACTTGATTCCTTTCGAATTGATTAAGTTCTTCTTGCATTGCCATGATCCAGTCATTATCTTGCAAGGCCTCCTTAATATTCTTAGGTTCAAGTATAGAGATGAAAGCGGAAAAACACATGAAATTTTGAGCTTGTGTTTGAGCAGTTACCCCTTTTGACATATCTCTTCGTATAAAATTTGATGGATGGCTAGACATAATTTTCCATGTGGGGCACCTTTCATTGGTAGAGGGTTGATGTTGTATATGATCATCTTCCATGGCATCAATTAGTTGTGTAGGCATCTCTTTTGATTGGGATTTGGATGCATCTTCATCTAGAGGAGGCTTATGATTTTGAGAGTCCACATTTGGTTCTTGGTCAATGTGTACCTGTTTTTTTTCAACCCGAACACCTATCTCATCATCATCAACAACATGCAATATTTCTTTGGTGTAGAGATTAGTTTCATCAAATATAACATCAATGGATCCTTGAATGGTGCATCTTTTTTATTAAATACACGATATGGCTTGCTACTTAAGGAATATCCTAAGAATACACCTTCTTCATTTTTACGATCAATTTTTTCCAAGTTATCAAGAGTATTTAAAATAAACACTTTACACCCAAAGACGCGAAAATAACTTAAGTTAGGAATTTTGCCATAATAGTTCAAAAGGCATTTTCTCAAGATATTTCCTAATGATTACCTTGTTAATTGTATAACATACTGTATTGACAGCCTCTGCCCAAAATGACTTAGGTAAATCTTTTTCACTAAGCATGGTTCGAACCTATTTTTGAAGAGATCGATTTTTCCTTCAACAACCCCATTTTGTTGGGGAGTGCGAGGACAAGCGAACTCATGTTTTATTCCATTTTTGTCACAAAATGATGTAAAGAGTTCGTTTTAAAATTCTCCATCATGATCACTACGAATAGTAACAATGGTGAGGCTTTTCTCATTTTTTACTCTACGACAGAGTTTTTGAAAAACATACAATGTGTCATCTTTTTGTGACAAGAAGGAAACCCAAGTAAATATACTATAATCATCAAAAATTACAAAAGCATATCGTGCACCTCCATTACTACGTGTTTATGATGGTCCAAATAGATCCATGTGCAAGAGTTCAAGGGGTCTAGAAGTTGATACCATTTTCTTGGGCTTGTGAGAAATTTTAGTTGCTTACCGAACTGGCACAACTTATAAGGTTTATGTTTCTCAAATTTGATTTTAGGAATCCTCCTCACAAACTCCTTGGTTACAAGTTTGTTGATTATCCATGGCTGTGTGTCCAAGTCGCCGATGCCATAACCACCCATCTCATTTCTAGCAATAAAGCACCTCATATTCTCTTGTGCTAATTCATTAGAGTTTATAACGTATACATTGTTGCATCTGTTAGCGAGAAGTAAACAAAATTTATTGCTATCTAGTACATTGCATGCATTTTTATCAGAAGTAACAGTAAAACCTTTGTCACATAATTGGTTGATGATAAGTAAATTGTGTTTCAAACCTTTTACCAATAGAACATCCTCAATAGAACATGAAGAACCAAAGTTCATTTTACCTTTACAGATGGTTTGACCAGTGCTATTATCTCCAAAGATGATATCCTTCCCTCTTCCCTTAATAGTGATGCAAAGTAAATATTGTCACCTGTCATATGGTTTGAGCATCCACTATCAAGGTACCACCGATCTTTAGTCTTGATATGCTGAGGTACCTACATCAAGATTAGTAGGTATAATTTTTGGTAGCCAAGTTTGTTTTGGACCAGCATTTACATTCTTTCTTACCCAAAAAAATTAGTATTCCTTTTTAATGAGCAATTATAAGAAATATGCCATAGTCTACAGCAGTAGTGACTTGTGATACGATTATGTCTTGGGTCATGCACACTTGCAAAGTTTTGAGTTGATTTGTGATTATGTTGGTGAATATACATGTGTGTATGACGTGATGATTTAGATTTTCGATGGTGTATTGGCTTTTCGTAACCAAGCCCTCGATTATCATGATAAGATCTTAAATTTTTTGTAATAAGGTAACTGAGCTCTTCATATATTTCAACAATTTTTTCGAACTCAATTACTCTTTTACAAAGTATTTTCCTAGTCATCTCATCATCTTTTGTATTCCAACGAAGAGTGTCTAGTGCAGCATCAAGTATTCTATTTTGTTCAAGAGATTCATTACAACCTTCCACTACCTCATCAAATTTTCTTGTGCATTCTTTTGAATCGTCAGTGAGTTTAGCAATATAAACATATTTCTCAAGAATTTCTCTTAACTTTTCATCATGTTTTGCTAAGGATTCTTGAATTTGTTGTTTTAAATGTTCATTTTCCTCTAGCAATACATCATGATCTTTTCTAAATGGCTCGAATTTTTCATGATCAAAGAGTTTTTGTTTTTCAGTTTTTGATTTTTAGCAATGCAAGAGTCATGAGATTCATTTGAGATTTGTTTATATTGTCTTAATTCATGACTCAATTTCTTAGCATAATCTTTTAATCCATTACACATGTCTACTAAATCATCGTAAGTAGGTTCTTCGATTACCTCTTCTTGAGATGGTGATTGCACCTCACCATTTCCAAGAGCCATGAAGCCAACATTGTTGTGATCTTGCTCATCCTCACTTGAATCTGAGTCTAGCCATGTTGCCTTCGGCGCCTTCTTTTTCAACCCCGGATTGGAGTGGTAGTAGTCCCTAAACCTGTCCTGTGAGACGGGACAATTTACCCGGATGTGTCCAGACTTCTTGCATTTGTAGCATACGTCATCTTTGTCATTTTCTCTTTCTCCTTGGTACCTGCCATATTTTTTTTGTTTAAGGTACTTACGAAATTGCTTAGTTAGTAAGGCGATGTCTTTGTCTGACTCCTTACGATCTGACTCTGCTTTTGATGGTCGAGATTTTTCTGTTTTCAAGGCGATGGTCCTCTCTTCAATTTTTGGCTCAATCCCGATATTCTGCCTGTATCTTTAGGTTTCGGTCATCTCCATTTCGTAAGTCTTCAGTTTTCCTTGGAAGGTATAGTAATCGAATCCCTTTTCCTCAAAGGTCTTCTTCATTGCAGCAACTTTTACATCCCATTCCGGTGTGATTATGAGTTTTCCGACCTTTCGGTCATCATCCAACCCCTTACCTAAGCTCTCAAGCTCATGTGCAATAATATCGAAGCGGACAAGCATTTGATCCACGTTCTCTCCTGGCAACATACAAAAAATATCAAACTTATAAAAACATAAATTTACTTTAGCTTTTGCCTCAGAAGCGGTTCCCTTGTGCCATTTCAGCATGTTGTTCCGAATCTCATGTGCCGTCATGCAATTTTGCCTGCATCACATTAATTCTTCATTGTTTAATCCTGCATAAAAGGTCGTCATAGCTTTGGAGTTTGTTGTTCTTAGTGCTAGCTCTGCTTTTAAGAAAGCTGTCTTTCCATCGCTGATTGGAATATCTGTTTTGTTTATGCACACATTCCATAATTCTTCTCCAAGCATCTGCAACAAATGAGCATACGAACTTTCCAAACACCATAGCATTTTCTATCAAAATATGGTGAGCGTGTTAGACTTGTCCCATTGGAGATGAATGGCTCCGATGAGTACAAGTTTTCGGGAGGAGGGATTTCGGCCATTGGACATTTTGCTTAAGCTTTTAAGCTCTTAGTAAGCACCTCATTCTGATACCACTGTGAATCACCCTGGGGGGTGAATAGGGTGATTGAGCGGTATTAAAAAAATTAAAAATTAAGTTGCAAATTAAAAGAGAAGAGATAGAGAAAGCAAACACAGCAAGCATAAGTGATGCAACGATATAACGTGGTTCGACCCCCAGGTCTACGTCCACACCACCTACTTGTAGCAATTCTCTGCCACAAGCGTTTCACTATACTCAAACCCTTGTACAGTGATTCTCGAATTCAGGCCGAGAGACCTATTACACCCATAGGACTTCTAACACAAGCCCCGTCAATCTCATCGAAGTGGAAGAAAACAAATACTCAAGATCTTTGATGATCTTGACTGAAGAAAACAAATAAGTATCACACACACTCAGATTGATTGTTGAATTGATTAGTTCAGAAGATTTTTCTCAGAGTAATAGGTGAAGAATATACAGTGGGTTCGTCCAATTATATAGATTAGGAAGTATATCTATCAAAAATAGAAACGATACATTCCAAAAAAAAATGAACAGCGCGAGGTACGGTCGACCACAATTAAGGGACAGTCGACTGTTCATCTTTTAAACGAAAAGTCGAAAGATGAATGGTCGACTGCTTCATTATATTGACTTTAACGTGCGGTCGATTGTGGTGCAGTCGACCGACAATATAGTACGGTCGACCGCAATCGTACTGTTCTTGACGAAACCACTTTATATTCTTACCATATACTAATTAACCAATAATCAATCAAATACATATAAAATCTCACATATATGGAACAACAAAATTGATCTTGCTAGCTTTCTTGGGTACTAATCAACATGTGCTCTTTTTGAATAACTTATTCTTTTGCTTGATTTTGCAGTCCTTCTTTATTGTTTTCCTTCTTTGCCTATTCTTGAATCTCTTTTGAATCTCTTATTGATTTTATTTACTCCTAAAAATCTGAATATCTAATTTAAACTTATTAGTATTTGTAAGCACATTTTGTGCACACCAAACTAAGAGTCAACATTGATGTCCTCACGAAAGAGAACACAAATCCATAATGATCTCTCACTAATTCATAGTGGATCTCACTAAAAGAATTGCCTCAAAACTGGTTCGTAAAATGGTATTAAAATACTCATTTTCTAACAATAAGTAACATGACTTTCATACTAAAATTGTATTGCCGGATAAACAACCACAAATGAAAATGAAAGGTATTGTGTATTTATGAACGAATCCAATATATTAAAATTTTTGGTAAAGAGTGTTTTCTTGTGTTTTCAAACATGTTGAGCTCTAAAAAATATTCTAATAAAAAAATAATAATAAAAAAGAAGAGAAAATCGATTTGGTTAAAGATGAGAAGTTGAAACTCATTTGGATTTGGGGTAGAAATTTCACCTAAGATACCCTCCGTTTGAGATTGATCTAGTTTTAACCTACCTCGACTAACTACACATCCACTTCTTTTTTCAGATTTATGAGTTTCTCTCTCTAGAGAGAGAAGCTCCCAAAAAAATCCAAAAACAAAAAACCCTAGATCTAGAGAGTGGTTGGAGGGGGTGGCGGCCGGGATCGTGCCGCCCCCTCCCCGGTCGCCATTCACCATCGCGTCCGTCTCCAACCGCTCAATGGGAGCGCGCCGCCCCCTATCAGATCTCCGTTCGACGCCCCATCCATTGCGCCCTTCTCCCATCTTCATCTCCAGCCGATGTCCCCTTCCCCTAGACGCCTTCTCCCTCCCCGATCTCCCTACCCTTCGACGCCTTCCCCCCCTCCCGTCTCCCTTCGACACCTTCCCCCCCTCTCCTGCCGTCGAGCCGTCGGAGGCACCTCCTCTACCATTGTGCCGTCGAAGGCACCACTCCAGCTAGCCATCGTCACGATCAGCCTTCGCGCCCGGCCGTTGTGCCAAGGATGAGGGTTTGGCAGTCCACTAGGGATCCGGTTGTGTTTGGTTGGGGTATCTCGCGAGAGTATGGAAAATCTGAGATCTGGGTTATTTTTGGAGTTGGGGGTTTGGGGGTGGTTTGATTGGGGTTGGGGTTGGGGTTTGGGTTTGGGTTAGATTAGGGTTGGTTGGCCTTGCTAGATATTTGCCCGGATATTCTTCGCGCTTGCCACCATGTCGACATTCTCGGGCCAATCACGGTGATCTGCAGCTATGATTTGGTTTTTGCAAAAATTGGTAGTGCGTGTGAAGAAGCCGGGTGTGCTTCTCTATCTGCGAGTCGCTATGATGAGCGAGTTAAGACGTTTTGCATGATTGTGAAGCTTGGGTCCGAAGATGGGGTCCCTCCGTGGGGTGCGCTCACTTGTCTCCACTTTCGGGGTGCTTGTCTCAACTGTCGCGGTGAAGGTACCCTCTCCACGGCTCTCTCCAGGAGCGTGGTGTTTGGTGGGGTGAACGAGATAGTTGTTTTGTGAGAAATCGCCTGAGAAAGCGATGAAGATATCCTCTTTACGGCTATCTCTTTGGTAGTGGCAGTGGGAGCTATTTGGGTATTTGTAGGATGAGTGGTAGAGATAGTGGGAGGGTGCGGTCGCTATGCATGTGCCGTGGGGTCAGAATTCGATCTGTGGGGCTTGTGCCCAAAGATGGGGTCCCCCCCAGCGAGGTGAAGGCAGGGATCGGCAGGTGATAAAATCCTGCCAAACTTGTTTCAGGTGGGTATGCATGTGCCGTGGAGGCACTGTACGAAGCTAAACTGATGTACTTACAATTTTGCTGGACCGAGCTTATTTGTCGGCCCACCCTCCAGGGTTGTTGGAGGGATTTGTTGTTTGTACGCGTCATGTTGCTTCATGTATGTTTTATTTTCTGTCTGTAGTTTGTACTTTGGCCCAATACTCTGGGTTTGTTTCGTTAAACTCTTATTAATAAAACAGGGTGGCCAGATTCCACCTTTTTCTTAAAAAATAAAAAGGACTAACTGCACATCCTCTATTTTCACGAAAGTGAAATAAGATCTAAAAAAAAAAAATATTTCTAGCAGTCATCAATCAAATATACTTCATTCCTTGCAAGTTATGTAGAAAATAGATCTCATCAAGATCTATATAATTTTGACAGTTATAAGCCATTTCAAACAAACACAAAGTTTTAAAAGCTTCATCCAACCTACTAATTATTATTACTAGTATATTGTACGTGCGATGCACGTCTACCAAAAGTATAGTCATTAAATTAAATAAATATATATGAAATAAAGAAAGAAATAGTTTATATTTGAATGTTTTGATTTGGGTGACACATGCGGTGCACGTGTATATTGTTGGATTTAGTTTAAATGTGTATTGCACGGGTTTGTTTAGTTATAAAGTTAGGGTTTGTTTGGTTACAAACCCCAACTCTCCTATTAAAATAGTAAAGATTAGTATCTTTTTTTATCTTTGCTTTTGGGCTACAACTACTATGAGTACTCAACCCTAGTTTCTTATGTTACTAAAAATTAACATTAAAAAAACACTTTTTCTCTCAAGTAGAGTTATAATTTGACTCCGAACATGCACTATGTAAGTCTAATCAATTGTTTGTTAAGCAAAGTTGTAGAGTCAATGAAGCCATTAATTGTTAATTAAGTTTTACATATGTGGCTTCAATTACAATGGAGGTTCCTAGGGTAATACAATATGATGATTGATTAATAGCCTTGGTTAATTAATTAGTGTTAATGTTAGAACATGGGAAGTTAATTAAGGAGTGTTCCTACTAAGATGTGACTCTACAACCAAGTATAAGCAACCTTAAACAAGTCATTATCAATGATTATATCATTTAAGGATGAAGAGTGAGCACCAATGTTACGTTGCTTACAGACAAGGCCCATTTTTGCCGTGTGATCTTCTTCCCTTGATTGTGACTAGAGAAAAAAACAAAACAAAACAAAACAAACAAACAAACAAACCATGGACATCAAATTTTAGGTTGCTGAATCTTTCCCCCATTTTTTAGAGCATCACAGTCGTTGAGATCACAGTCGTTGAGGTTCAAAATATGCATAAATAGATAAATGAATATAGCAAAGTTATGTTTTGCTGCAGTCGTTGAATGCTATTTTTTATAAAAGGTGCGACGGCACTTCAAGTGCCGTCCGAGGAAAAAATTCATTCTCGAAGTGCAAATAAAAAATTACAAAAAATTATAAAAAATTACAAAAAGTTTTCAGAGATTACGAAAAAATTACAAAAAATTACAAAAAAAATTACAAAATTTTTTTAAAAATATATAAAAATTGCAAATAACCCCCTACAGGGTGGGACGGCACTTGAAGTGCTGTCCGAGGGAGTGGTGGGTTTTTTTGGTTTTTTTTATTAAAAAATTAAATTTTTTTTTTTGTTGAAGTGTTGTCCGACAATTTAAAAAATAATTTTTTTTGGTGCGACGGCACTTCAAGTGCCGTCTCTCATATATGCATATTTCTCATTCCCTCTCTCATTTATGACAATCTCCTGTAGCAATTATGCATATTATGCATATTTGGCCAACGACTGCAACGTTGTTTTTGGCCAAATATGCATATTATGTATATTTAGCAAACTACTACATATACTCTTAGGGCTTACATATTTAGCATATGTATATTGCGTGTATTTATTTCTTATGATAGTCGGAGTCTTGGTTATTTTCTTAACGCATAGTTTTTTAATATAACAATATAGATGGTAAACACATGAAATACATGTGACTAATCACATTTTATGCATTAATAAAGTGACAATCTCAAATCTTTAGCTATAGGGTAAAAGGGATATGAGCAACTTGCTCATTTAGTAAATGAGCAATTGACTATGTGGCATGCATGTGATACATTGGACAACTAACCATTTTAAGAATTTTCCAATTACATGTATGCCACATCATCAATTGCTCATTTACTAAATGAGCAAGTTGCTCATACCCCTTTTCCCCTTAGCTATAATATGCTATATATATATATATAGTAGTGAATTAAGTTCATATGCTTTCATGTGCTAGCAAATTAATTGCGTCTATCTTAACTATCCATCTTAAACTTTTCAACAAAAACTTGATTTATTATAAAACCTTAATGAATGGACTGATGTTTTGTAATTAAAGAGTTGGGGTTGGGGCTTTCCACGAAAAGGGGTTGGGGCATGCATTGACTTCATTGTGAGCACTGGATGTGTTATGCACAACTCACATGATGTATTTCATTCATTTTTAGAAAATGTTACCAGTTATGTTTAATAAAACTAGTAATTTATTCATGCGATGCACGTTTTAATAAATATATATTTTTATGGTAATATAATTTAGCACGTGTGAGATACGTCTAAATAAATATATCTATAATCTCTAATATTATAATGGATGAGTTGAGGTTGTCATTTGTAGACGACCTATAATTTGTAGACATTCAACCATCTCATTTCAACCATTCATTTTTAAGTGAGTCATATTAACCATTCATTTACTCAACTGTTAGTTACCATAATACTCTCAAAATTCAAATTTATTTACATAATTATTTACAAAAGTGTCACTTATATAAAATAAAAGTTTTGTGCCACTATGGATAATTTGTAAAGAATATGTGATGAATAAAGGAAGGTCTCAAGTTCGAAGCCAGATTACGTCTTATTATTTATTATATATATAAAAACTAATTAGAACGTGCATTGCACGTGCAGATTACTAGTATTTTAAAAAGTACTATAAAGAATTGAAGTTGTACATGTAATGCACATAAGTTGATAGATTTAAAGAATATAATGGAAGAATTGAAACTGCATGTGCAATGTACGTAAGGTGATAAATTTACGAATGACAACTCTTCTCCCATTATAGTATTATTATGCATTGAAAAAAGTAAAATAAACTTTTAAAAAATCACATGTATTACACATGCTAACTATCCAATTATCTGTAATTGGATAGATGCAATTGGATAGATGGCATGAATATGCAGGGAGCTTGTAGATTTTGTAACAAAGGAATCAATGACAAATGATGACATATAATTCCCCACTGTGTCTGGGCTTTCAGACAGTATGCAAACTCCAGTGCATGAAATTGTTAGTTGCGCAAAAGAGATTTTTCAACAAACATTATGAATTCAATCATTTGTGAACTGATACCTCACTTAGATATTCTAATTTGGGTACATCTTCCCGTAAATATTGTTCCAGTTCCAACTTTTAGGCACAAGATAGTCTAATTCTGCACAAACCCTGCTTTAATTAACATCAAACGCTCGAATTTTTATTTTTTTTATTTTTCTCTTCCTTTTCACAGCATATGGCGGTAGAATATCTTCGCTAGCATAAGACAGTATGCTACGAATTCATGACCTCTGTATATATCTTGAAACTATATAAATGATGCAGTTGATGCATGTCTCTTTTTGCTTCTTAAATCATGCATCACTTCAGTTTTAATGGTTCTTCTCAATAAACTGCAAAAGAATTTGAAATGTTTGTTAAGTCATCATTCTTGAAGTGCAAAGAATGATTACAACTTGTATATCGACATCAGGTTTGATACAAAATGACTGAATCGAAAAAACTTCAAAAAGAATGAACTGGGAGATGTTAGGGTCATGAAGCTTTACCAGTTCACTCTTTAGGTATCTCCTGAGGTATCTGGTTCTCTGGTAGGGAGAAGAATTGCTTGGCATTGCGTGCAACGTCGGCTTCCAGTATTGCTTCAAGCACGATATCTGATCCTCTAGGTTCACCTGAAAATACAGCAATCAAAGATTTCTGTAAAACACAGAACTAGGAGCATGTACTAGAGGAACAAAGAGGAAGAATAGGAAACACAAATTAATATACATACATCTGACAGCAAGAAAATGTAGTCACGGAGACCAAACAAGAACAAAGAAATCACAGAGATAAGAGACAGTTTCATGCTAGCTTCCTTGCTGTGCCAGATGATGGTGAACGAACAGAGAATTTCGTGAGAAATATTGTGTTTAGGTATGACAAGAGATCAACATAGCTCGAGAAACTACATTCCTATGCAGAACTATTCAGAACATTATGATGGTATGATCCTGAGAACAATCGAAGTCTATGACCTATTGGAAGTAAGCTCAGATCTAACTGTACCTTGAAGTGTATTATGGGTGCAAACACAGTGAATATGGGTGACAATATTCGTATGTGTTTTCTTTTTGCAGATATAGATCCGAACACAGGATATTATCGGATAACAATGTTTAATGAAAGTAATTTGAATTCGGTAAGATACATATTTTAGTCTGATAATGTTGAATGATACTAATGGTTTGTATGAAAACCGGGTTAAATTTTCGAATATTATATCAAACTGAGTTTCACATGATCTATCATATCAGAATATGTATTCGGTAATTTAGATATCAATACGGATATTCCAGATACATCTGCACTTACCTATGCAAATGAGATTCTGGTGACCCCAAATGCTACTTCCACTTCTCTGAATCGGATGGAGATAATTCTTATAGTTTATTTACAGATGCAAAATCAGATTTGGATCAGACTTTCCCCATCTGTTTGTACCCCTAGTATCCTCTGATTTCTATAATTTTGAGTGATTTACTGTGTTATCACATATAATTAATCTACATATGCCTATGATAATTGAACCCCATTTCATGAGTAGATGTTTGGGGTACCAGGCATAAATAATGAGAAAATAGGAAAAAAGAGAACAGTAACGTGTGCATTGATCAAAGATGAATATTGTTGCTGCTAATTTTTGTGTGAGAGCAAACAGATATGTGAATTCTTTTAATGAAAATAATAAAGATCAAACATTCACTGTTCATCGGTGTTGACCGCCAAAACTGTACTTGACTCTGAGATCTGATTGTCAGGAACGACTGATATTGCTCCCAAGGACCTGCAAACAAGTCTGAAACACCGGGGGTGGCTGCGACGACATACCCTCCAACGTCCAAGTCAGAAACTCGAAGATATGTGGGTTTTGAGAACAGAATTTGCAATTACCTGATTTCTGAGGAGGTCTTGAGGTATATATAGTCGCTAAGGGGGCCAGTTTTAAGATATTCATCTATCTCAATGAAGCACCGATACGGGTACGGCGACACGCATACGGAGACACGGGTGCGGGGGATACGGCAATTTTCAAAAAAGTAGGATACGGGATACGGCGGGGATACGGCTATACATACACATATATATATATATATACACACACACATATATATATATACACACACACATATATATATATATATATATATATATATTTGTTAATAAGAAAACAGTAAATATCATTCATTAAACATTAAAACGGGGGATACGGCAATTTTCAAAAAAGTAGGATACGGGATACGGCTATATATATATATATATATATATATATATATATATATATATATATATATATATATATATATATATATATATATATATATATTGTTAATAAGAAAATGGTAAATATCATTCATTAAACATTAAAAAGATAAAGTACAAAGACTACAATAATTGTTCATCAACATAAAAAATAACATAAATAAACATAGCAAAGTCGCAACCAATATAACATAAGCAGAAATCAAATAGTGGACAAGTCTGAAATTATAACAAAAGCTCCTCCATCACATCATGCCTAGCCAAGTTGATCAACATCATCATCATCACCAACTTCCTCAAATAGCACAACCTCCATATCAGGTTCATCAAGCGAAAGTTCTGCTATCTCAAGCTCCCCAACACTATCTAAAGGATCAAAAGCATTAAACATCCCCTCCTACATCCCACATCCTGGTTTCTCCTTGCATATAATGCTCATTCTTCCTTGAAAGTAGGCGAAGATTAGAGTGTACAAACACCAAATCTTCTACACGTTGTGGCAAAATTTTGTTTCTCCTAAGTGAATGGATAAATGAGTATGTACTCCAGTTCCTCTCAGCACATGAAGATGAGCATGGTTGTGCAAGTAGCTTCAAAGCTAGGGTTTGTAAATTTGGTGCGGAAGTGCCATAAAATAACCACCATCCCTTAGCATCCAGATGGGCTCTATCACTCAAAGAATCAAATGAAGAAAATCCATCTGAAGCTCCTGAAAATTTGGTGAACTCACTGATCACTACCCTTCGCTCAACAGGATCTGAAAAATATCGCTTCAAACACTTGTTTCTCTCTTCAGAAATTTCATCATCTCTATGAGGTGCAAGCCGATTAGGAGCCTCCCTAAGCCACTCTTCACTATAGTATCTGTATATCAAGAAGCCAATACTTGTGTAAAGGCAATACTTACTAAAACTTATAAATAAAGCAATCTAAGGATCCTAACATATTATAAAATGCATAAATGTGTTGACTAATTAGTAATTACCTTGGGTTCAACGAATGTGCTAAGCAATGAAGTGGCCTGCTGCTATTATTCCATCTACTTATGCTCGATGTCATAAAAGATAGATTTTTCATGATCTGCCAAGCCTTCTCTGCGAAAAATTACTTGTTTAACCTTCTTAATCATTGAATCTCACATATCATAGATCAAATGAAGAGCAGGTTTATCAGTATCTGCAAATCGAAGCATATCATAAATGGGAAGCAATGAAGGCAAGTATGTAGTCAATCTTATCCCACCATAGATCATTTGGAATCTTTTCCTTCACAAACTGCGCTTTAATTGGATCATCTTCACGGTAATTAGATCACCTATCACTAATCACCATTGTTTGCAGTCCTTCTTTTACCAACTTGAATCTTTTCAGCATCACAACAACAGAAGCAAATCTGGTTTCAACAACTGAGAGTAACTTCAAATTCACAAACTCATTAAACACTGCCAACCTCATAGAATGATTGTTGATGAAATTTCTAATTTGGACAACTTCTGAAGCAACATCAGCAATCCAGCTCAATGTTTCATGTGCCTCATGTGTCTCAGCATTTCTTTCTGAATCTGTTGGTGCACATATATTCTTCAAGGCAAGATTAAGAGTGCACGGCATATGGTGTCCAAAAGATCTGTTCAAATTGTTGCTCTACAAGCATCCCTGCCGACTTGCACACTGGGGCATTATCGGTTATGACTTGGACCACATTCTTTGATCCCACTTCTAAAATTACTTCTTTCAAAAGATTGGTAATAAAATACTTATCTTTATACTCACCTTCACAATTCACTGCTCTTAGAAACATAGGTTGGCTATCTGCTACAGCAATGAAGTTTATAACCGGCCTCCTTTGAGCATCTGTCCATCCATAAGAAACAATGTTTATCCCTTTCTCCTTCCACGTTCCCTTAATGGGTTCTAAGAGTCTTTCAATGTTTGCTCTTTCCTTCTGAAGCAATGTAGTTCTCAACGCGTTGTAGCCTGGAGGAACAAAACCAGGCAGATTGTTGTTAGCTGCATAACTAAAGGCACTTACATAGTATGGACTCCTAGCAAGGTAAAATGGCAGCTCCGAAGCATAAAACATCCCTGCTATTTCACTTCTCAATTGCTCTCTAGCTTCATTGTTGAAAGCCTTCTCTAGTAGAGAAGACTGTCTCCTCTTTGATGTATCCTGACCCGCCAACTCTCAAAGAGGCAAATGCTGTTGAATTCCCTTGACTTGAAGAAGAACTGGGTGGAAGTGGGACGGTCGAATAGTTAGACCTCTTCTCAATTTCTTCAACCTCTCTTTGCAATCTGGCTTTCAAAGATGCATCAACTTTCGAACATAGAGCTACACCAACCCCTGAAATTCTGAGCAAGTGAGCTTTGACCCGAGAATATGACCCTGTGAATTGTTTGTTGCAAAAACTACACTGCCATCTTTGATTTCCACCCTTGTCTCCCAACTTTTCTATTTTTGTAACATAATTCCAAAGTGTTGTAGTATCAGATTCTCGTTGGTTTGCGCCGGTGGGGTTCATGCTATCCATTAATAATCAACCTAAAATTGGTTAGCAGAAACTTAGCATTTATAATTGAATTCATCGTTGAATTGAATTGAAACTTAACGATTGTCTTAAATTTTAATTTTAATTGTCGCATATTTAGTATATACTTGTTAATAAATTTATGTTTTTTGTTTTTATGCAGATAGATGATAATTGAGAAACATCGGTAATGGGAAGATTTGAACCGAGCGAGTTTATTTTTTTGTCCCAAAGAAGAAGTGATTCAATGTGTTTTTTGTAAACTACAATGCGACTATGCGAGTTTATTTACAAATGTAACTTGTACCTTGTACGTGTAACTGTGTGATTGTAATTTTTGTCCAAGAGAAATGTACAGTGGTGTTCTTATTAAGTGGAAGTTGTGGAACTATGTTATACCAAGTTTGGAGAGTTAGTCTTTAAAAAGGAAGCATAAACTAACATGTCTTAAATATACAATATGGCTTAACTAGTCTTAAATAAACTAAAGCACAATAGAGAAGCAATATTGTTTTTATATGGAAGTTTATCACTTATAACTTAGAAGCAATACATACTACAGTACTCATTCACAGCAATCAGCAAGATTATTTAGGAAATATAAATCCAAATCAAAATAACTTAAGTATGTGATAACTTGTAAATACTCTATAATAAGAATGTGATCACTTGTAAATCCAAATCATGCACAACAAGATTATTTAGGAAATATAACTCCAATACATACTACAGCCTTATTGACATTTTCAGAAGGCATGCACAGAACTACAGAACTATAGAAGTAAAGAATGTGATAACTTGTAAATGAAAAGCAGAAGGCATACACAGAACTGCAGAAGTAAAGATATAAGAGTACATAACAGAAGTGTAAATAGCATATAGAAAAGAATAGCATATAGAAGTGTAAATAGCATATAGAAGTGTAAATAACATACAGAAGTGTAAATAGCATATAGAAAAGAAAAGCAAGCAGAAAACATAAAAAATAAAGCATAAATTAAAAAACAAAGCATAAGTCTACCGTCGAAGTTCGTCAACCGTAGAGGTTCTTTGCTGTCTTGCTGCATCGTTGTCGACCCCAAGCTTCGCCACCAATCTGCGATGCTATCGAGGGTAACGATTCGTCGCCGTCGAGCTACGTAGTCGTCAAGGAGAAAATGAGATTGAGGAAGAGGAGTGGAGAATGAAGTTAGGATTTGAGATTGAAGAGTTAGGGTTTCGATCGATGGGGGCTGAGAGTTAGGGTTTCGATCGAAGATGAGATTGAGGAAGAGGAGTGGATAATGAAGTTAGGATTTGAGATTGAAGAGTTAGGGTTTCGATCGATGGGGGCTGCGAGTTAGGGTTTCGATCGATCGGGGATGAGTTGCGAAAGAGATTTGGGACAGGTTGTTTTGAGAGAGGGATTTGGGAATCTGAACAGATGGGTTTTTAATGGGCCAGGCCGTATCCCAGCGAATTTTTCCCGTATCTCGCCGTATCCTATTAATAGGCACTATAGGATACGGCGGTAAACGTATCCCGTACGTATCCCGCCGTATCCCGACGTATCCCGTATCGGATACTTACAGGATACGGATACGTAGGCCTACTTGAAGTATCCGTGCTTCCCAGATCTATCTCTATTGTCTGGTGTTTGGACAGAGTCGCTCATCTCCTCCATATGAAGAGATCAAGTCAGAACTCTTCTTTTGATAAAGAGATAGAGTTTTCAAACTCTCGTGCATAGAGGGATAGAATCGGTTACCCCTTAAAAAAGGGGGTTTATACAGGATTCTTCTGACAAATCTGGACTCCTTTGTGCTAGGGTTGTTGCAGCAGTCCCTATGACAAGCTGGATCAGGTCAATGAGCCTGAAAACTGTCCAGCCCCTTTCGTCGGGCCTGTTTCAACTAAAAATTACAGTTTCACCTCTGAGAGCTTTAAGATTTGTGTCCGATTTGAACGGACCCGATTTTGTTCCATTTTTATCTATATCATAAGCCCCCACTCCCAAGGACTGAGTTTCACAGCCTTTGAGGAGTAGTTCGCTAGTTTTTAACAGTTCACAGAACTTATCGGAGTCTTCGAGGACATTTGAATTGTGTAACAGCGTTGTTGAGTTTGAAAAGTATCGATAATTATTTTTAGAATTTTCTGAATTTTTGTGATTATTTAGGAATATTCTGAATTTTTCCCAATTTTTAATCATTTTTTCAGAATTTAAATTAAATAATCTGAATTTTAAATTAGTTTATGGAATTTAAAAATAGTTTTTCTAAAATAATAATATTTTTTCGGATTTCAAAAAAATATTCCAAATTATTAATTAAATTTTAGAATTTTAGAAATAGTTTTCTAGAATTTTTAAATAATTTTTGGAATTTTTAATCAATAAAAAGAATATAATATACTTGCATGAATCTAAAAGCAATCTGGACTGTCGATTGAGAGGAGCACTAATTTCAAGGAGATCAGACGACATTGACTGCGTGAAGGAGGCAACCTCCTCGGACGACGAAGTTGGTGCTGAGGTCGGGAACCCACGTGGGGTCCACTGTTAGTGAGACAATGGCATCTAGTGGGCCCCACCGCCACGTCACCTCTCTTTCCACCCTCTTTCTCTCTTTCGTTGCACGTGCGAAGCACGTATCAAATTTTGGTGCATTGGGTGTAATATACCTAGTATCTAAGATATATACATTAGTTTTTTTTTTTTTTCCTTACAAAGAAAATATATGTATACATTGATTGTATATATATAGATATGTGTATATGTACATTATTTATGTTAATATACACTATGCCTACTTTCTTTATCTGATAAGTTTCCAAAAAAAAAAAAAAAAAAAGCCCAACTATTCCTTCTTAAAGCCCAACCCAACAATGTTCCATAGGGAAATGTAAATAAGTAAAGCCTAGGGGGGTAAAAGTAAAAAGGGATGGCACCTAAGCTCCCTAGAAGCCTCCACACTCACCCACACCTTTCTTTCCTTCTCTTTTCTGGCCGACAGCAGACTGCAGCAACTGCAGCTGTTCCCCTCTTCCTCTATATATATGAGTGCCCTTTTTACTACCTCCTCCTACAACTTTACTGCTATCCACTATTACTACACTATTGCTACTACTACTGCTGTTCAAATACTGCTGTTATTGCTGTCCATAACTACTACTACTATCTACTACTCCTACTACTACTATACTACATACTACTACTATATTACTTTACTACTACTATTGGTTTGGAACAAGGAGTAAAGAAAGCTTTTGAAACAAGGAGGAAGCAGCATATCCTTGAAAAAGAAAGTGGGTATTTTTTTTCCTTTACTTCTTGATTTTTTATTTATTTATTTTTGACTTAGAGAGATGCTTTTGTGAAGTGTAGAAGCTATGTCTGTTGAAAGTAATAATGTTATGCTAGAAGATATGCTTTTTAAATTAGTTGCTCTCATTAATATGTTATTTGTTAAAAGTATTAATACTTCAGTTCATATAAAATAAACATAACAAAAAAAAAGAGATAGAATTGGTAATATTGAAAGCTTGCTTACTAATCATGATCTAGTCTTAAACTAATTAATCAATTGTTTAAAGTTAAGATTGAATTTGTTGAAGTACTACATTATGTATGTAATAGTTACAACTCGTGTCCTATTCTAGATGATTAACCAATTGTTTGTAAGGATATATATATACATATGTAATAATAGTAAAGAATAGGATTGTTAGTATTGAAAACTTAATTAATGGTTAGTATGGGTTAAATAGTTTGTGACCTCTTATCATAATTAAATTAGAAATGACTACTTATAATAGTCACTTGTAGTAGTAGTGAACTTAAAGGGTTTAAGAAACATTAATAAAGAAGTGAATAGGGTAACTCTTTGATAATTCACTTAGAACCACATCACATTTAAGTTTATAGTCCTAATGAGTAGATGCACAACAATGGTATTAATGATTACCTATGTTAGGTTTTCTATAGGAATTTGTATGAGAAATTTAATAGATTTAATTGTGATAACTAATGCCTAGATAATATGCTTAGTTAGCTTGTAAGCAATCCATAGTAATTCAAGGTGATAGAAGAGTACTTGTTAGTTAGTAATACATGGTATAGGTTGACGAAATTCAAAGTAGAGTTAGTCACTTAGTAGCCACTTAAAAAGTAAAGTAGATTGTAGTAAAGGAAAAGATTGTAGGCATTGAAGACTTTGGTAATACAAATGGTGGTAGTATGCATAAGTGTACGCATATGGTAGTATTTGGTGCGCTTAAGCGCACTAGTGTTGATATGCATATGGAGGTATTTAGTGCATTAAGTGCCTTTCAGTTATGCATATATTGATAGTAAATACGTATTAAGTGAACTAGTTTTAGTATATGTCAAATAACAAAGTATCCAAGCTAAAACGACTCTTAGCTTAAACTAAGAATTGCATTGAACCCATACTTGAGCTAGATAACTTATTGTAAGACAAGATTAACCTTTGGATCTAGGATTAAATTACCTGGTAGCCACCCATCATTAAATAGGAAATAAAGGACAACAATGATAATAGGATCGCATGACCAATAAAATAAGGACAGGCACTAGTTGGAAGTGTACTCACCTGTCAAGGGGACACGTGCGGCGTCGTCTCGTCTGGGACACGTGCGGCGTGATCTCGACTGTTAATTCCTGAGATTTAGTGATAGAGATGTCGAAATCTAGGGGAATGGACCCTTATGAGTACGTTATGTTCTAAGTTATCCATATGAACAATGAGCTAGAGTGTGACTCTTAATCTCTGGCGGAGTAGGGAAAGGCCCTGCCGATTCGCCCTATGTTCGGATAACTTATGGTAGAGTCCGGGTGTAGAGAAGGACCACCGATTCCGACAGGATTGCAGCGGAGCTGAATGATCACCAACCTGTCGGGAGTGGAGAGAGACCACCGGTCAGGCAGAGTGGAGAGAGACCACCGATTCCGATAGATCGGGGTGATCACTGACTTTCGGGAGTGGAGAAAGACCACCGATCTGATGCAGTAGACGGAATGGACCGTATTTGCTGAAGCTCTACCAGTCACTAAATAAATGTTAGGAACAGGAAGGAGTACAAGAGTAGGATGCATGGCGAGGGATTGAACCCTATAATCTGGAGAATACGAACTCGAATTGGGAAATATGTAGTATGGGATGCATACGTTTTCAAATCAAGTTTGCATTAGATTAAGAGCATGATGTGCATATGGATTGTGCATTAGTAACTAGATCATAACATACACCAATACTCCTATTACACAATTACCACGTTTCTTTCTTTCTACATTAAAGATTGTTTGTGAAGAATTAGGAAATTGCGGTTTTCATCCGTTTTGCGTCAGTTGTATTCAGCTGACGTGCCCACAGTTGGTTTGTAGGAATTGATCGTGGGAACAAAAGAATATTGAGCTGTGGAGTATTCCAAGTGGGAAGTGAAATTTTTTCTGAAAAATGTAAGTTTTAAATTTCCTGTAATTTCTTTTCTGTGTTATGTACTCATTTGAAGTAATGATCTTGGGTTGTGTCACGAGTTTCCTGTATGTGGATCTCGGGGCGCTACAAAAGTGGTATCAGAGCATGCTTCAAATGGTAGTACTAACATAGTAAGAAATTTGGACTTGGAACTCCCTTGAGTCGGGTTCTGTTTAGATTATGGAATAATCGTTAGGTCATAGGGTTGCATTTTTCAACTTATGATTATAATTTCTTCCTATATCTGAACTAATTCCCGTATTTTTACTCCACGCAGGATGGCTAATAATGATGATGGCATACCAATCCTCGATGGGTTCTTAGAAGAAGTAAAACCAGAAGAAGAGGAAGAACCGGAAGAAGTAGAACCAGAAGAAGAGGAAGAACCGGAAGAAGAGGAAGAGCCGGAAGAAGAGGAGGAATCTATGGAGATCGAGACACCTCCCCTTATCCCACCGCCTATAGGTTCCCAGATGATCCTATCAGCTTGGAACAACTGGTCTCCCGGGCTGTACCCCGCCGACGAAACTCACCAACGGTGTCACAGGGTAGGGTCCATAATAGAATTGCCGCGTTGTGGCGGCACATGTACATGCATAAATGGAAGACCACTCAGCTCGAGGAGGAAGTTTATGGAATGAAGAAGCAGCAGCTTCTATTTAATAAAGAATTGAACCAGCTTAGAAAATCAAGGATCAGGGCATCCCAGAAGTTACATCGACTAAAAATCAAATACCGCTTTAAGATACTACGCCTTGAAGAAAAGCACGAAAAATTGCAGAATTAGGTGGCCCAGTTACAGGCGCTACTGGGGCAACGTCAGAGAGGAATAGATCCTGTTGAAAATGGTCAATAGGAATAGAATCAAGAAAAATGTTTTGTGAAAGTTTTGTGTTTTGTAAAAGCCAAAATGTTTTGTGTCTAGTAAATATTTTGGATGTTGTAAAAACCGACTTAAGGATATTATGGATATAATGAAAAACCTGATGACATGTTTTGTCTTAATACTCGTATGATATATATATATATATATATATATATAGATATATAGATTATTGCTCTGTCTCAATATACATTACTGAATATCCTTGTGTGTTGAATGTTATTTTTGTAAGATATAGTACGCGCATAGTTATGATATTTTTGTTATTTTTGTAACACAATCATGAGAAAGCTCAAGGCCTTCAAAGGCTTCAAGAAAAAGAAAATCGACAGAACAGCCGTTGTCAACCAGGATGTGACATACCTCATGGTTGGCCATGTGGAGACTAATTATGAGTGTCACAGTGGGGCGTTCGACGCCTTCTAGGTCTTTATCTGATAATGTCACCGGGACTCTTAAGGCTCTTGGCCAGGGAAAAGTTCTGTACATAATTCACTTCTCAGATGAAGGCCTTCCGGGAGGAGTTTGATTCTCCCCCATAGGCCCATCATGGATGGAGTGCATAACTGCTCCTGGTTGAGTCTTGGGACTCAGAAGGATTCTCTACCCGTTTGTTAGCTCCTCGGAGTGGTGGAGGATCGGCCCTATCCTTTCGGACGAACTTGGATATGTGTCGCCACTGGATAAGATCTTAGATTTCTTCCTTGAGAGCCCGACAGTCATCCGTGGTGTGGCCATGGTCTCTGTGAAAATGGCACCACTTATCTATGTTCCTCCTCTTCCCTAGTGTGTTCATCTTCGGGGGAGGGCGAAGTAGCCCCTCTTTATCTACTTTCATGAGAACTGCTGATATATTGACATTAAAGGGGGTGAACTTCTCAAAACGAGGTCGGCGCTGGCCATTGCTGTCCTTCTAGAACTTCTTAGGACCCTCTTCGTTTGCACTCTTCCGTTAGTTCCTGAAGAAAGGCTCCTTCTGATCAAGGGGTTGGTGAGCCTCTTCGGTCCGGATGTACTTCTCACTCTTCAGCAAGAGTTTCAACAAGTCCCGAGGAGGCTTCTTAGCAAAGGATGCCTTCATATCAGCATGGTTGACATTGTGCTTGAACGCGGTGGCCGCTACAGCCTGATCGAGGGAGGCGATAGACCGAAACTCGGCTGTGAAGCATCGGACAAAGTTCCAGAGTTGTTTCCCTTCCTTTTAGTTCAATTCAGTAAGGAAGTACTTGTCTTCTTAGTTCGGCGAGTGCTTACGAAGTGGGTAAGGAAGAGCTCCTAAAATTGATCAAATGAGAAGATGGAGTCTGGAGATAGCAAGAATACCACTCCCTTGCAGACCCTTCAATGTGGTAAGAAAGGTTTTACAGAGAAGTGTGTTTGAGGCTTGATGGATCATCATGAGGATTTTAAAACTCTCAATATGATCGTCAATCAGACTCCGTTGTAGGACTCAAAGTGAGGCAGTTTGCAGGTCTCAGGGACATGGGCTTCCATGATTGATTTGGAGAAGGGAGGTCTGCTAGGCCAAAATCTTTTGGCTTGACGGTCTTCCTCGCGGTTGATTTTGTTGAGACGATCCTCCATCTCTTGGAGGCGGCGAAGAACTGGATCTTCCCTTTGGTCGGATCTAGTCGATCCGCGGGACTCTTCTTCATGTATAGTTGTGAGGGGGCGACTGTTTACTTGTTGGGCCCTGCTTGGGGCAACGTTGAGGGCTTGGAGGATCTCATCTTTGACATTTTGGAACTCTGCCTTGGTGATAGGCGCCTCTTCATCTCTGTTAGTCCTGTAGACTAGTCGACTTGCTGCGGTTTGGCTTCTTCGCTACTGAGAGAGAAGAGACCTTCTTCGTCCCTTAGTTGAGGGAGATCTTCTTCGCCCCTTTGGAGAGGGGTTTTTGGACCTCTATCTTCAAGGAGAGAGGCTCCTCTTGCTTCCCTGTTGTTCAAGACGGTGGACTTCGTCATGAACTCGTCTTTGGTTCAGGCGAACTCGGAGCTCGAACCCCTGCTGTCGGTTGATGATAACTTGACGGAGATCTAGCTACGGTTGGGGCACCGTAGACGGGGTCATGGTACGGACTGAACCTCTGTTTTCGACAAACAACCGTATAGGGTATTGTTCGGGACGATTTCGGCAGGAGCCCCCGGTGCTGTTCCTTTGGACGGAGGCTGAATCTGCTGAAGAGGGAGCTGTTCTGGTTGAGGTTGTTGAGCTGGTTGAAACTGTTGAACCTGTTGAAGTTGTTGAGGAGAACCTCCGCAGGATGAGGTGAAGGAAGGTGGTCGGCTTGTCGGCTGGTAGCCGTCGCCTTCCCCTTCCTTCTTGGAGGCATGACCCAGAGAGTAGTTTCGGTGATGTAAAACTAACCCTAAAATAGAGAATTTTCAAGATTCTTAATAGATTAATTTTACCAACACGTAGGTGCGGATCAAAGTTGGAAATTTTAAACAATTAATTGGTTGGAATTTCCAACTTTGATCCGCACCTACGTGTTGGTAAAATTAATCCATCAAGAATCTTGGAAATTCTCTATCTTAGGGTTAGTTTTACATCATTTTGGTATCAGAGCGAAGGTTCTTAAAACCCTAGTTCTTGCATTATTTAGGCATTATTTTTGCATTTATTTAGAGTCTTTTATTTTATTTTATTTAGTTTTTTTAGATCACGTCAGATTCATTTTTAAAAAAAATTAGGACACACGACCCCTAGTTTCCACTTTTGGTGAATGCATCTTCGCAGCACCATCACAGATCATGACGAGCCTTTCTTATCCCTTCCAAATCACCCAATTAGGAACCCTAGACTTCCCCGACCTGAAATGGACGACCCTGATATCTCCGCTACCCTAGCTGCCATCCAACCAACTCTTGCCAATATCAATCAGAGGCTTGAGAAAGTGGAGTTAAATCAAACTATTGTCCCTGAGCTTCATGCCAATCGTCAGAATATTCGTGACGACCAACGTCAAGAACGTGACCCTGACGAACAATATAAGAAGAACGTTAAGGCTGACGTTCCCCAGTTTGAAGGTCACATGGAACCCCAAGCTTACCTCGATTGGATCCGTGCCATGGACCACTACTTTGTGTGGTTTGACATGAGTGAAGCCCTTAAAGTTAAATTTGCCACTATGAAATTGATGGGTAAAGCTCAACAACACTGGACCAATCTTGAACATGCCCGCAAAGGCCGAGGCCTGGCACTCATAGCCACTTGGGAAGCCATGAAAGAGAAACTCACTGAGAAATATGTACCGTTATCGTTCCACACCCGATTGCTAGATTCGTAGAATTAACTTTATCAAGGAAGTAAATCCACACAAGAATATGTTGATAAGTTTGATGACTTCCTTATTTGGTGCAATGCTTTAGGTAAAGAGAGTGAAGAATAAACTCTCTCTAGGTTCAGAGCTGGACTACGAGCTGACCTTACGAACGAGCTAATCCATAGAAATGTGGACTCAATAGCGGCAGCTTACGCCCTAGTCCTCGATATGGATTCCCTTAAAGCTAGTTCTCATTCTAGGTCGAGCGTCTCGAGAGATCATTCCTCTAGAATGATCTCTACTGACCCATCTAGACCTAAGCCTCCCTCTCAGCACCCCAACAAATCTTACCCCAGCAAACCTAATTCAAATTTCAATTCATATTGAGATGAACATAAGGGTAAGAACACCGAAAGAGATTACACTAAGATTGACCCTCTAACTAAGTGCTATAAATGTGAGGGATATGGTCATGTTGCTAGTAACTGTCCCAGCCCCAGTAGGATCAATATAATAGAGAGTACCGCTGTCATTGCTGACGACTCTGACAATGAGTTCTCTTATGAGCCTATTGAAGGCGATGACTTCGGTGAAGAAGAGGATGACCAGTATCTCCACTATATTCGGTCTATCCAATCACCTCACTTGAATGTAGTCAGATGTGCTTTGTCCCAACCAAAAGAAGAAGATGATTGGAAGCGCACTGCTATATTTCACACCTTTACGACTGTAGGTGGTAAAAACTGCAAGGTGATTGTTGACAGTGGGAGCTGTGCCAACGCTGTCTCTTCTGCGGTCTTAGCTAAGACCGGACTCAAGGCTGAACCCCATCCACGCTCATACAAAGTATCTTGGATTGATGCAACAGCACTCCAAGTAACACATCGATGCTTAGTCCCTGTGGACTTCAAAGCTTACAAAGAGGAAATTTGGTGTGATGTGCTCAAAATGAATGTGGGTCAAGTCATTTTAGGGAGACCTTGGTTATATAATCACGATGTGACCATATATGGTCGATCCAATCAATGTGTGTTCCAGCACGATGGACTAAAAATAAAGCTCATACCCGTGAGAACACGAACTAGTCCAGCTGAAACAACACCGGCTCCCTCAAGAAAGGGCGAGGAGGTAACGTATATAGGTGAAAAGAAACTTACGAAAGAAATTGACAAAGGGGCTACCATTCTTTTACTCACAGCGAGAGAAGTCCATAAAGATCCTAAATCACTCATCCCGCCCCAAGTTACTCCTGTCCTACAGGAATTTGCAGATGTGTTTCCTGCTGACCTCCCCAACCAGTTGCCCCCGTTGCGTGACATCCAACACGCTATTGATCTGATTCCGGAAGTGAGTCTTCTTAACTTGCCACATTATCGGATGAACCCGACAGAGCATACTGAGTTGAAAAGGCAAGTTGATGAGTTATTGGCAAAGGGCTTCATCAGATAATGCTTAAGTCCTTGCGCTGTTCCTGCTCTATTGACGCCAAAGAAAGATGGAACCTGGCGTATGTGTGTGGACAGCCGTGCCATAAACAAGATCACAGTGAAATACCGTTTTCCCATTCTGCATTTGGATGACATGTTGGACATGATGTCTAGTGCCACAATCTTTTCCAAGATTAATCTTAAAAGCGGCTACCACCAAATACATGTTTGTCCTAGTGATGAGTAGAAGACCGCCTTCAAGACGAAGGATGGCCTGTACGAATGAATGGTTATGCCATTTAAAATGTCAAATGCCCCGAGCACATTTATGAGAATCATGACGCAAGTACTTCGTCCCTTTATGGGCAAGTTCCTTGTGGTATACTTTGATGATATTCTCATTTACAGTCGATCCGTTGGGCAACATCTTGACCATTTGAGACAGGTCTGCGGTGTTTTGAGGAAGGAACAACTTTATACTAATCCTACCAAATGTACCTTCCTCTCCGATCAAACTATCTTTCTGGGATTTATTGTTTCTGCCAGAGAAGTATCTGCTGACCCAGAAAAGATACGCGCTATTAGAGAGTGGCATGAGCCCCGCAATATTTGTGATGTGCGGAGTTTCCATGGCCTTGCCACCTTTTATCGTGGTTTGTGCAAGGATTTAGCACGATCATGGCTCCGATAACCGACTGTTTGAAGAAAAGTTAGTTTGTCTGGTCGAAAGAAGCCACGAAAGCCTTCGAAGAGATCAAGATGAGAATGACACAGACACCTGTAATGAGGTTGCCTGATTTTACTAAAGTCTTCGAAGTAACGTGTGATGCTTCTGGTATTGGTATAGGTGGAGTCCTCAGTCAAGATGGTCATCATGTTGCTTATTTCAGTGAAAAACAGAACGAAGCAAAACAAAAGTACTCCACTTATGACAAGGAGTTCTATGCGGTCATTCAGTCACTTCACTATTGGCGACATTATCTTCTGCCGCAAGAATTTATTATCTTCTCAGACCATGAGGCCTTAAGATTCTTAATTCTCAACAAAAGTTAAATCCTGAGACATGCTACATGGGTAGAGTTCCTACAAGAATATTCATATACCATTAGGCACACAAAAGGGATTTGATAATAAGGCCGCGGATGCGCTAAGTTGTTGTCACGTGATCTTATCTACACTGCACACCGAAATTATTGGTTTTGAGAGATTGAGAGATGCATATGCCTCCTGTCCAGATTTTCACGAGATCTACACTTCTTTGAATGATGGCATAACTCGAGTGATAGATGATTATTTCTTGAAAGATGATTATCTCTTCTATCGCTCCAAACTGTGCGTTCCTAGTACATCTTTACGAGAGTATCTGTTTGGAAATTGCACGCTGGTGGCCTTGCCAACATTTTGGGCATAGCAAGACCATTGATGCTGGAGAACATAGGTTTTACTGGCCGAAGCTAAAGAGAGACGTTGTGAGACTTGTTAACAGATGTCACACCTATCAACTTGCCAAGCAACAAAAACAGAACACAGGCCTGTATACTCCATTACCTGTTCCCAGTTGCCCTTGGGAAGATATGAGTATGGATTTCGTGTTAGGCTTACCGAAAACACAAAAGAAACACGACTCCATTCTTGTCGTCGTGGACCGTTTTTCTAAAATGGCCCACTTCCTCCCGTGCTCGAAAACTTTCGATGCATCCCGTGTGGCTCAGATCTTCTTTGATAATATTGTGAAGCTAAATGGGTTGCCAAAAATCATTGTCTGATAGGGACGTAAAATTTACGAGTTATTTTTGGAAGACCTTATGGCACAAGTTGGATACAAAATTGAAGTTTTCGTCAGCCTTCCATCCACAGACAGATGGACAGATTGAGGTTGTTAATCGGAGTCTTGGCAATCTCTTACGTACTCTTGTGGGAGAGAACTTGGGAATATGAGATTTAAAATTAACGGTTGCTGAATTTGCTTATAACACATCTAGGAATAGAACCACTGACATGAGTCCACACGAAGTTGTACATGGTTATCGTCCTAGGCAGCCCATAGATCTTGCCCCCATGTTAGAACATCACTGAGTCTCCGAGTCTACATCTGCATTTGCATCCCGCATTCATAACTTACATAGAGAAATTTCTAAGAAAATTAATGAAAATAATTTTAACTACAAGTTAAGAGCTGATATTAGAAGGAAGTTTAAAACTTTTAATGTGGGTGACGAAGTGATGGTTCGGATTCGTCCAGAACGGTTTTCAGCGGGATCCGTTAAGATATTGAATGCACGTGCTGCAGGCCCATTTAAAATTCTTCATAAAATCAATGATAATGCCTATGTTGTTGACCTCCCCGAAGGCTTTGACATCAGTAAAACTTTCAATGTTGAGGATCTAGTACCCTATGAAGGCCCAGAATTTAACCCTAGAAATCCTCTTATAGACGAGCCTACCCTACAGCCTAATGGTGAGGTTCTCCCATTACCTCCACTACCAGATACTACTTACCCATCGACAGAAGAATTGGATAATATTTTAGATGATCAGATAATCTCTACTAGAGATGGTGGTACTCATAGATATTTGGTATGTTGGAAAAACAAGCCGGAGTCGGAGAACACTTGGATAGATCGTGGAGAGCTCCAGCGCTTGGATCCAGATCTTTTAGAGCACCATGACAGGATCACTGGTTTTGACTCGACTGGGTCGAACTCTCCCACTCGGAAAGAATGATGAGGACATCTATTTTATTTAGTTTAGGATTTTATTTCAGTACCATATTTGTTTTTGGCAATTATAGCCATATGTAATCTTTTTTTATATTTTTGAGATTTTTAGAATCTTTTGAGATTTGTATCAAGATTTGTTTTGAGCCTATTTATAGGCCCTGAGATTAATGAGAAAGATATGCTATTCTTGATTAAAAATATTGTGTTGAGTTTTTGCTCTTCCTCTCTCTCTTTGTGTGATACAAGTGAGATCCAAATTATTAGGATTTGTGATAAATCTTAATACAATTTTAGGATTTGTGATAAACTCTAAAATCTACCCCCAAATTAAAAAAAATCCACCAAACAAAATTACCCAAACCTTAATTTCCCAAATCCCGACCAAAAGAAAACCCTAATCTCACCTTCTTCCTCTTCCCAAATCCCGACCAAAAGAAAACCCTAACCCCCTTCAGAACCATCCCGATCCCCTCCTCACTTCGCACTCTCTTTCCCTCTCCCCACTGCCGCAGCCCTTCGACCTAACCCCTCTCACCTCCACCCCAAATCGTGCCACCCCTGACGCGCGCCGCCTCACCGAAACCCCCCTCCTCTGACTTCGACGACAACAGCAGCCAAACCCAACCAACGCTACTGTCGCAGCTTTCCTTCTCGTCGACGCAGACCACCCCGATGCTGCCCTGCATCGCTGCCGTTGACGCCGCCCCCGTTCGCCGACGCCAGCCCAGATCCGCCAGCCTCGCTTTGCTGCCATTGCTCTTGAAGTTGTTGCTGCCATTGCTGTGCTCTTCCAAGATCTATGCTGGTTTCTTCACACTCGGTATACTCTTTCCACTATTAAATATTTGTGTTCTACTGCTCTATTATCTATTATATTATTTGATTTGCCTGTCATTCACATAAATAATTGAGATTGAGTGTTCCACATGCTTGATTAGAGTACAAATCAATATTGAATCTATTACTTGCTAAGAACACTTAGAGATTTAATTATTGATTGTAGAGTGAATTATTAATTGGGATTGTTAACATGATTCAGTTCTTGAAAATCCATCCAACCAATTAATTGTTTAAAATTTCCAACATTGATCTGCACCTGCGTGTTGGTAAAATTAATCCATTAAGAATCTTGGAAATTCTCTTAGGGTTAGTTTTAAATCATTCGGTCAGACGAAGTTCGATCAAGGATCTTTTATGTTTTCCACAGACGGCGTCAATCTGTTGCTGCTAATTTCTGTGTGGGAGCAAACAGAAATGTGAATTCTTTTTAATGAAAACAATAAATATCAAACCTTCGTTGTTTGTCGGCGTTGACCGCCAAAAACTGCACTTGACTCCGAGATCTGATCGTCAGGAACAGCTGATATTGCTCCCGTGGACCTGCAAACAAGTTTGAACACCGAGGGTGGCCCCGATGACAGATCCTCCGATGCCCAAGTCAGAAACTCGAAGATATGGTGGGTTTTGAGAGCAGAATTTGCAATTACCTAAGTTTCAGAGGAGGTCTCGAGGTATATATAGTGGTTGGGGGGGGGGGGGGGGCAGCTTCAAAATATTCATCTATATCTACTTCCCGGTGTTTGGACAGAGTCGATTATCCCCTCCATATGAAGAGATCGAGTCAAAACTCATTATCTTGATGAAGAGAGAGTTTTCAAACTCTCTCTTGTGCATGGACGGATAGAATCGATTACCCCCTAGAATAGGGGGTTTAAACTAGATTCTTCCGACAAATCTGTACTCCTTTGCGCTAAGCCTGTTGTAGCAATCCCTATTACAAGCTGGATCGGCCTAAAAACGGCCCAGCCTCTCTCGTCGGGTCTGTTTCTACTAAAAATTACCGTTGTAGTCCTGAGAGCTTTAAGCTTCGTGCCCGATTTGAATGGTCCCGTTTTGCCCATATCAACTATATATATATATATATATATTAAAGTTAAAAACCTTTGTATGACCATATTAGTATATATTGGTCAATTTAATCCATTTAGCAATGGTGTAACATGGAGATAATATGTCTTGCAACTATTTTTCAGCTAAAAATCTCTATATATGACCTTATTAGTATGTACTGGTCATTTAACCAATTTAGTCATGGAGAAATACAGAGAATCAAAATTCAGCTGTTTTCTAATGTTTGTTGTTGTTGTTGTCAGGCTGGTGGGTGGGGTTTAAGGGTCACTCCTCCAGAAACGGAGCATACAGGACTATTTGGCACTAGCAGAAGTACATGACACAAACACATGACAACTAAAAATGAATAGGATGCATATAAGAGACCTTAGCATATCAACATCAAACCGAACACATACAAAAAAAAAAATTAGGCTCAAGTATGTACTTAAATCAAAGGCATAGACATATACAAGAGAAATCACAACATAATTTACACATTCATTACAAAAAGTTCAACCTTATGTAATCAATGAACTGAAATATCTGCATAACAGAGATAGTCAAGTTTCATATATTTATATACGTTAATAGATTCAAGTATTCAACATCAGCTAAGTTCTTTTTAAGTATACTCTATTATTCTAATACACTGTTATTATAGTTATCATGAACCAGGAACAAATATGTGTCATATGATGATATGAAATAAGGACACTTAAGAAATTTGTGGTGTTAGATACACTATACATGTTAGACAATGACATAGCTTAACATAAAGGTGTATATAGAACACATCAAATTTGACAGTTCATAACAACACTACTTGGAGGAGTTTTAAGTGTAAAAGATGTCTCAAACAAACAAAACTGAATGTGATTAACTTCCACACCTCCATAACACAGGATACGCAATGAACAAGCTATCTAAAGGCATTGAACACTCATTCCAACTATGATAAAAGAATTCCACCATAATATATTAAAAATAGACAGCAACCAGAATAATCTGTAAAGTCGATGTGCAGAAAGGAATGTCTACATAAGAGATGGCTACGATGACAAAAGATCTGAAAAATTGTATTGAGTACTTAACAAAGAGAGGGCACAAAATGCAGAATCGAACTACAAGGTAAATTATTGAATGGTTGTATTGCAGCACTTACATATTTTGACATACATCTTCTACCGAGAACAAATATCTGTATGAGGTGATTCTTCAATAGAATGCTTGGAATCACTCAGTGGCACACCCCATGGCTGATCCACACCATTTTGATTTTATACCATAATATTTATGCCGATAAAATATCAAGTCGTTTAGAGTTCTCCTATCCATATAAATATGGTTGCGAAATGAACAGGGTTTCAATTATATAACGAATTGGCATCACTTAAAGCATGCGTAAAAAGCCTCCAAACAACTTGATTTTTGTACACACATACATTTAATGGCATAAGAACATGATGAACGTTGTGGATCATCCATATAGGATCTTACTGATGGATTACAGGGACTCTGAGGAAATTTTCCTTGTACAGATCTGAGTCTCCCTGTACTCAGGAATTTTAAATTTTGGATATGTAAAGTCCAAGTCTAATTAACATATTTAAGTAACTTAAACAATAATTTTTCATCAATATAGAGATACTGCTTAAAATGTAAGAAGACAAAACTAATAAGAATGCGTACTGTTGCACTTAATATTTTGACATACTCCTACTAGGAGAACTAAAAATAGACATTTAAATTTGAAAATGTAACATCCAAAGCCTAATTCAACATATTTAAGTAACTTAAATAATTACTTTTCATCATATAAAGAATGCATAACTTAATGTAATAAGTAGATGCTAATAATAATGTGTTCAATTGTTTAGCAAATGGTAAGAGGAAAATATTTCAATTGGAACTAAATGAAGATGGGTGCTCCCTTAAAGCAGCAAAACCAGAGGTAATCATTTATTCATTTCAGTTTTATTTGTAGTCCATGAGATTCCGAACCTTAAGAAGCAAAACGGGGTAATTATAATCACGTCACCATAAACAATGAAAGAAAGAAAAATACCCTCACACTTTGGAAGAAAACCTGCTTTTTCAGCAGAGACTGGCAGAACAGCTAAATGATCACCACTTTCTTCACTGACTTTCACTCTACTTTCAACTAAACCTGATTTTATGCATGGTGCTTCAGCCAACCTAGCATATGCTGTTGCCTGGCTGTGCAGTCTCGAAGAAACTGGATTCATAGAACTGACATCCTATGACAAGACCTAAACAAAATTATATCCTAAAAATTGATTGGCTTATAGATGAAAGTGAAAAAAAATTTAAGTGCAACCTTGGGGAAGTCCATTGGAGGCTCATACTGCCCCTTAGAAACCTTGGGGAAGTCCATTGCAGGCTCATACTGCCCCTTAGAAACTTTGGGGATGTCCATTACAGTTTTATACTGTTCATTCGAAATCCCATTAGCATTAACACCAGTACCTGGCATTAGTATAAAAAAAAGAATCACTTAGTAAACAAGAACAATTACCATTGTTCAATTTCCAGCAACATCAGATGGGTTCATACTATCAATATTATGAGACTGAGGGTCTGCTGAGTCCATCCTCCTAGTGAATGGAGCAGGATTCATAATTGATATGCTTCTAATCTCATAACGTATGGCTTCTAATTGCGCCATTGTATCTTGAAGTTCTTTGTGCACCTGTTTCATGGGAAAATGAACATGTAATAATTTCCATACTAGATAGGAAGCGGTAATTTCAAATGGTAGTTTCGCTGCTTTCACACCTGACAGGCCTGAGATTGCTGCATTACACTGTCAAGCTGACCCCGAGCCATTTGAACGTAACCTATGGATCTGCCAGCTAATCGCCCTGCTGTTCTTGCAATCCTCGGTAGGTCTTTAGGGCCTGTATTTAATTTAGAAATTATAAACGTACAGTAGAAATATACATGGATGCAGATAACATATTTGTGGAAATCAATAAGTATACCAATGAGAGCAGCGGTGGCTCCGATTATAAGGAAGAGCTCTCCGTACGAAATTCCAAACATGGAGGCAAGTCAAATTGCAGGTCTTTGGATTTTTGCTCTCCTTGTGAACTTGACAGACAGGTTGGAATTGGTATTGGTATTAATCGTACGAACTTGACAGGTTGGAATTGGTATTGATCATTAATTATTCACAATATCGATATTGAGGATGGAGGTAGCCAATACCATTGTTGGCCTACAGTGTCAAGGCCCACATATGATATATCACTCCTGTAACCTTCCTACATTCTACTTATCTAGTCAAAATACAAGTATATCCAAGAGAAGAAGTTCAATATTTTATTTATTTATTTGATTATTTTACGTATAAAGACTGCGTATCATCATGACCTTTATATCGACTACAGCTATTCAGGCAAAAAATGAATCAAATGTTGACCCCACCCACGCAAAATGCTAATACTTCAAGAAAACAAAGTGAATGCTAGAGCTCAAGCGAAATTCCAATATACCTTGAATTAAATGAATAATGTAGAAAGCTTACAAATTGTAATCTCCAACAATATTATTTCAGTTTCAAAAACAAAGCTCTACTGGTAAATTTTAAACTTAACCATATACCTAACTAATTAACAACTAAAGTTTGTGGGTTTTCCTGGAGTTTGTATGTATGTAAACTAGACTTCCACTTTAACTTGAAGATAACAAGAAATTCTATGTATCCAAACAACAGATAAGCCTGAAAATTTTCTGAATATTCCTTCTTCTTATTATTTTTTTGATAATTAAATTCTTACATAGAACCAACAATCGACTAGTACTACACTGGATACAATATGGAAAAGCAAAATAGAACAATCACCTTAACAATAGATAAGCTATAATACCAAATATAGAACTAAAAACTAAAAAATTATACTAAAAGTTTCATTTCTAATAAAGCAACAATCACTAGTTTTGGCTATTCAAAAACATATTTATATCTAATTTGGTTCTAATCACATGAGGAAATCATAGTTGTTAGTGGGGAATTAAGATGGGCTGATTGTTGAGAGATATTCTGAACTGGTTGGAAAAAAATAAGGAGACAATTGCTTATGGGGTGTAGAGGGTAAGTGTATAGCCTCTATACAAATATGATGGGATTTCCATCAGAAGAATACACAAGTAACATACACTTAAAGAACCTCAAAAGCAAAACTACCAAAACCTTCACAAAACATATCTTATCTCTAATAGTTGTAACCACATGAGAAAATCATGGGTTGTTAGTCAGGAAATAACAAGGCTTAGTTGTTGAGAGATATTCTCAACTGGTTGGAGAACAATAAAGAGACAGTTGCTTATCGGGAGGAGTGGGAACATGCATAGCCGCTATAAATAAGATGTGTTTCCATCGGAAGATTACACACACAACAAAGTAACTTACACTTATGAAACCCCAAAAGCAAAACCACCAATATCTTCACCGGTAGAGCTAGCCCGGAGGTGACCCTCTTCTTTCCGAAGAACCTTCTCTTTCAGCAATCATCCCTCTCGTGAGATCTCATCTCCGGAAGTAATTTTCATGTGCTACTCTGGAAGCAATACTCATCTGCTACTAAGGTCCTGTGATGCTGGTTGGATCTGCTTCAAAGCTTCTCGTGAGCTCATTCCTTAACTTTTTCGGTTTCATCATTTTTGGTAACATCTTACAGTTTTGTGTTTTCTCCTAGCTTATACAAGCACTGTAGATATAAACCCTACAATCATATGTATGCCTAATTATAATTGATGTTATAGTTGATTTTTTTTCAGTGTCGTGTTTACATCATGCTCGCATGGCCTACATATACACATCAATGCATAGTTTTGTTAATATTGATGTTCTCATGTCTTACTGTGGCCCTCTGCTAATACTTGTTTCAAAGCTTCTTGCAAGCTCATCTCCTTCACTTTTTGGGTTTCATCATTTTGGTAACATCTTACTATTTAGTGTTTTCTCCTAGCTTGTACTGTAGAAATAAACCCTACGATATCAATGTCATCTTACGATATCAGTGCCTAGTTTTGTTAATATTGATGTTACCGTAATCGTAGATTAATGTCATAGCTTATTTTATACATTAACCACATGCTATTTCATCCATATCATTAAAATTCGATCTCATATGCCTATATACTTTCAGTCTATATCTTCTATATTATTATACAATAACATTATTATATTAGCTATTTACTTTATGCACATGCCAGCCCTAGACTGTATTATGTTACTATTAGTCTATCAGGTTCATACATATAGATGTGCATATACATGCTCTAGGTTGTACTGATTCAATATATATATTTCCTTTTCAAACTCAACAAACACTCATTTTTTGCTTTCTGTTTACCCAAGTCACCTTGGAGTACAACCAAGTTATAGACACTTATCTTGACTCTTTGGTATGAGCTTATATTTAAAACAAAACTATATAACCCACAGTTATGTACCACTTGAATATTCTCAGTGCATCAGAATTTAGAGTATCATCCATTTTATTTTGTGGGTCTAGAATAAAGATGTCATTTTACCCTTTATTGTTTACTTCAACGGTTCAACCATCATTAGTTAATGATTGATTTGTTTCAAAATCCATTTTCAATGTATATATTATAATAAAAGGTTATCTCTTTCTCTTCATAGTGCATGATATAACAGTATTTTATTAACATGCTAGCCGATAGAGTTCCGGTAGAAGCCCACACTTGCTTTATAAATTTTTGATGCACATACCATTATTTTTTTAAGGTAAATTCTTGATTATGAACACTTAATGTTATATTTAGTTTGCATCTCATGATCATGCTAGCTACTCGTCTTATTTTTTTCAAACTATATATTCCTTCTTCCATATTCCATAAGTTTACACACAATTCGTACTATGAATAGTCTATTACACATGTTGTATGTTCACACACTCCTTACATGCTCATGCTCCACCACATTTAGTAGATTATGTTTATTAGCATCATTCTTGATATTATTCAAATTGTCATTTTTTTCCTTCTGTTACCATGATTATATGTAGTAGTTTTCTTAATCTGTTAGGAAATTGCATCTTTAATTATTATTCCATTATCCATATTTAATTAGAAACGTTAGATGTTAAAGTCACTTTGTCACTTTCCTATTACAAACACACTAAACAACATATTTTGTGTTCGTTCTGTTTTTTAATCTTTATCTATAGTAGACTATTAACATTTGAGCTGGCTAAGAAAAAGTAAGAAACAAGATTATTAGCACTTGCAATGGACAAGTTATTCATTTATATAGTGTGGATGAATGTGATTAAAGGACACTTTTGTAAAGTACATTTTGAAGATTTAGGTTTCTGTGTTAATAATCTATATATAACACAGAAATTGTGAGATTTAAGTATATGTAAAGTACTACTATATATATATAGTAGTGCTAATATGAAATTGTGAGATGAAAATATTTTTTGAGAGATGAGCGATTTGAGTCATCCATCGATCACACTTTTCACGTCACTCTATATGTTATCAAGATGATGTGTACAAAATTTCAAACAATTCAGAAACCTCTAGCCTATGCATCAAGGCGTTCAAATAAATGCATATATATATATATATATATATATATATATATATATATATATATATATATATATTTCGCACCATCTTCATGACGTTTGATGCACAGGCTAGAGGTCTCCAAATCGCTTGAAATTTTGTACACACCATTTAGATGACATGTAGAGTAATGTGAACAGTGTGATCAAGATTCGGATGATTCAAATCGCTCATCTCACAAAGAAAATTCTAACTCACCATCTCATATTAGCGCTACTCTCTCTCTCTCTCTCTCTCTCTCTCTCTCTCTCTCTCTCTCTCTCTCTCTATATATATATATATATGAGTAATGTGAGCCTCATATTTGTACGAGAAAATTTTCCTCATACAAAGTGATTATACTCACTTGGTGGAGCCTTTATGGATGATCCACTCCGTCCATCATGCTAATGGATGTATGTGTAGAAAAAATCAAGTGGTTTGGAGGTCATTCACCCATGCATCATGTGGGTCCAATTTGTGGTTCGATTTGTATTACTGTTGAAACCGTTCATTTTCAAC
>CM030362.1:148859002-149025369 GCA_017893485.1 Hemerocallis citrina
CATTTGTCTATTTCGACTGATATTTCCCCAATTTCGGCTTCGGTAATTTCGGCTGAAATCAACACATTTCGGTCCAAAACAATGTAGAGTATAAAATATGTGATTTCGTATCGGCAAGCTAGCCGAAAAAAAATTTCGGCCGTATCGGAGGAAATTTAAAACACACACACACACACACACACACACACACACACACACACACATATATATAGGGATTTCTTCCATTGCAAACGGAAATGTTGTGCAAACGGGTGCACACCACTTAACCCGTCATTGGCAATGACGGGTTAAGTGGTGCGCACAAATATTTGTGTTTGCAATGAAAGAAACCTATATATATATATATATATATATATATATATATATATATATATATATATTGCTTCTCTTAGAGTTGCTTTGTGGTTGTCTTTAAAGATTTTATGTTTGTTATTGAACCCAATATCATGGTATCCATGATATTGTAGAAAAGAAAGAAGTAAATGTGGCTTATATTGCAAATGATGGCCGATCCCTTGACTAAGTGAATAACAACATAAAAGTTAATTAAACATGTTAGTTTGATGGGACTTAGGAATATGTGATAGTAAATTGTATCATATTGAATGGATAGTGGCAATGATGAGATGTCACGAATAGTGGGAACATGAGCAATGCCAGGAATTGGTATCGATGGGACATAGATATATGTGATCGTAAACTACACATGCTGAAATACATATACCCAAAACAAGCCGCAAAATCAGAGACTCAATTTAGCAATCAAATTGGCAAAAATTAACCAACTTCAGAAGTCAACACGATTAATAGAAAACTTCAAGAATATAATGCACAAGAGAAGCACACAGATGAATAACTTGAAAACTACACAACAAAGAGATTGCATAACGACTTCATAGAAATTTTAGAACTGGCCACAAAGTTGATTGTTATATTTACCTCATGCCACCCTCACTGTGGCCAGGCTTATTGGTGTTGCAAATATTGCACTTTGTCTGCTTTGCTCAGTTGATATTGCTGCACCTGAAACATACAAACATCAGATGAATCATAAATCAATAAACTAACAAGTCAATGGACATCAACTAGGGACAAAAGTTCAGAAAAGCATCCTTTGAGATGTGGGAGTTGCATCGGAAATGAAAATTATACAATCTGCTAAGCCTTAAGTGCACAATTTTCTACAAAGCGTGTTAGTAAGTGTATCAATCAACTGTCAGAGTTTTCACATACTTGATACATCATCTCTATTGGTATACTTCCTCAGTTCAAGTATCTTGAACAGTTTCCTAAGGGATAAGGTATATCCATCAAATATTTCCGAGTGCTCGAGGCAAAATCTCTGTGTATGTTTCCTCCTTAAACATGCATGTTTCATTCTTTCAAGTATCAATAAGCACGAGACACAAATACTATGGAAGATTTTTCACACAAGTGTGAACAAATATCAATCAACATATATTCTCAATCTATTACCCACTAGTAATTTACACGTGCAATGCACGTCTTAATAAATATATATTTTTAAAGTAAAAATTTTGACGTAGTCTGGCCTCGATCATGATACCTCCTTTATATTAGTTATGCACGAACAATGCACGTAAGTTGGTAGATTTACAAACGACAACTCCAACTCTCCCATTAAAATAGTCATTTTTATATATTCTCAATCATAATTTTCTGTCGTTGAACTTGTAAAATAATATGGCTAAAAATAGAACTAAATCAGGACCGTTCAAATCAGGCACGAAATCTAAAAGCTCTCAGAGGTAAAAACGGTAATTTCCACTACAAACAGGGTTCGAAAATGAGAACTGGATCTTTTTCAAGCCCAATAACCCAAAAACGGGTCTGTCTTACTGGGTCAGGGTGACAGTCCACTATAAATAAACTCAGATCATTTAAAGAGTTACTTAAATTCATGATTATCCCTAAGTGCCGGTTTAAACCAAATCTCTTACCATGAAGAAATTTAAACTCTATTTCTTATCCAAAAACACCAGAAAGTAGAGATAAATGATTATCTCGAAACTGTTTTCAAAGGCGACTATAAATACCCCTCTACTCCCACCATAAAAAAGGTAATCAGTATTTTATCCACAAAAGCTCTTTCATAATCTTCTTAATTACTGACTTGAGCGTCGGAGGGTTCATCGCTAGGAACAATCCCGGTGTTTCGAACTTTTGAGCGGCAGCATCGAGAAATGGTCAACACCTGCAAGAAGTCAGTAGGTTTGCTTTTATTGTTTCTAGAAGAATCTACATATCATCTGCTTGCACCCACACCGAAAATAGCAGCAACAGATTGGCGCCGTCTGTGAGAAGTCAAAAAAGGCAATCCGACCATATTTCACCGGTGAAAAGTGTTTTCCTAGCCACGCCTCCCAAGGGTAAAGGGAAAGCGGCGGCGGCCGGCTGAAGAACCACCCCTCTTCCTCCTTCACATCCACTTGAGAATGTTCCTCCTCAACAAGATCAACGGGTTCAGCAGCTTCAACCTGAATAGCCGCCTCCCCAACAGGCTCGCCCCATGTCCAGGAGGGCTGCGTCAGGGGCCTCCCGTCGAAGCCGTCAAGAACAGCATCCTCTCCATGACCACGTCTTGGTCCACAATCCTTCCACTGATTCGATGGCCTCGCAAGGTCCTCAGGAGTCAAGAGACCTCCGTCAAATCATCGTCAATCACCAACGAGGGGTCGACCCCCGAACCCGCTTGGATGAGAGACGACCCCGTGACGAGATCCCTCATCCAAAACACCAGAGAAGTCAGAGGAGCCCTTCTCCTCAAAGGCCGAGATCCAGAAGGCCCACCACCCCAAGGGAGCGAAAGGGGTCTCCCCCCGATTGATAGCGAAGAAGCCACACCATTGCAAGCCGATCAGCACCCAGGGTTCACCATAATAGAGGGACACCGGTCACCCGGCAGAATTCCAAAATTTCAAAGAGACATCCTGCGAGCCCTTAACATCGCTCCAAATCACGACCGACAAGCGCATAGCACTCGCCATGCCACCACCCTAAAGGAGTCCCAAGGGTCGACTAGATCCGACCAGAGGAACGACTCGGTTCATCGTCGTCTTCGAGAAATGGACAGGTGCCTAAGCAAGATCAATCTCGAAGAGGGTCAATTAACCAAGAACTTCCGCCTGAGCAGACCCCCACTTCTCCAGGACCATCATGGAAGCTCGTGTCCCCAAAACCTTCAAGCCGCCTCATTTTGAAACCTACAACGAGGAGTCTGACCCAACTGATCATATTGAGAGTTCTAAAACCCTTATGATGATCCATGATCCATCTAGCCTCAGGCGCGCTCCTCTGCAAGGCCTTCCCAGCAACATTGAGGGGACCAGCGAGAGATTGGTACTCCCATTTATCTCCAGCCTCCATCTCCTCATTTGACGAGTTTGAGGTGCTCTTCCTCACCCACTTCGTTAGCAGCCGCCGAGCCGAGAAAACAAGTGCATCTTTGCTATCTCCCAGCCAAAGAAAATGTGAACGTCTAAGAGATTATGTTCAGTGTTTTACAGTCGAAGCCCAGTCTATTGCCTCTCTCGACCAATCAGTAGCCTCTGCAGCATTCAGACACAACATCAATAACGTCGACCTCAAAGCGTTCCTTGCCAAAAAACCTCCTCGGGACTTCTTGGAACTCCTGCTTAGAAGTGAGAAGTACATCCGAACGGAAGAGGCTCTCAACCTTCCTAATCGAAAGGAGCCATCTTTCGGGAGCAAACAGAAGAATACAAACGAAGAAGGGTCCCAGAAATTTCAGAAAGATGACAATGGCCAGCGCCTCGCAACTCCTCGTTTTGAGAAATTCACCCCCTCAATGCCAGTATATCAGTAGTTCTTATGGAGGTGGATAAGGAAGGGCTACTCTGCGCTCCTCCTAGAATTAATACCCTAGCGAATAGGAAGAACATAGAAAAGTGGTGCCGCTTTCATAGGGACCACGGCCACGACACGAATGATTGTCGGGCTCCCAAGGAGGAGGTCGAAGAACTCATTCAGCAGGGACACCTAGCCAAGTTCGTCAAAAAGGACGAGGCCGATCCTCCAGTCCAAGGAGCCAACAAGTGAACCGAAAGGCGCACCAAATTCCAAGACTCTGAACCTGGGGCCATCCTCCACCTTATCCATGGAGGTCCAATGGGGGGAGAATCAAACTCCTCCCAAAGGTCTTCATCTGAAAGGTGAGTTCGGTCCAGAAATTTTCCCCGACCAAGAACCCTGGGATCTTGGTGACATTCTCGAACAAAGACCTAGAAGGCGTCCGAATGCCCCACTGTGATGCGCTCGTAATTAGTCTCTACATGGCCAACCACTAGGTGCGCCGAATCCTAGTTGACAATGGCAATTCCGTCAATATCCTCTTCGTGGAAGCCTTCCAAGGCCTCAAACTTTCTCAAGATCGTCTCAATCCTGCCGGATACACAGTCCACGGGTTCTCTGGGGCTCTAGCCCCAATCGAAGGAATAGTCACTCTTGATGTGACTGCAGGAAAACTCCTACTACTCGGACAGAGGCAATGACTTCATGGTCGTTGATGTGAAGACCGCTTACAATGCTATCCTAGGGCCGATCAGGCCTAGCAGTACTTCATACCGTACCCTCAGCCTTTCACATGAAAATGAAGTTTCCAACCTCTGCAGGGGTTGGAGAAGTCAATGAAAATCAAGAGACAGCTCGGACGTGCTACACAATCACAATGGGGGGCTCGATCCTCCCACTTGAAGCATTAGAGCTCCCCAACAGAATAGTCAAGTCCTTCCCGAACTAATTAATGAACTCAAGGAGATCCTCCTCTTCCGAGAAAGGCAGGACTTAGAATACTGAGCATCAAATAAATTACCACGAGGGTGCCTAACACCATCTCATAGAAATAGATTTTCAGTTTTCAATAAGGCCGCCGCTAGCGATATGGTCAAAGCATGTAATAAAGGCTCGCACCATTGAAGCGGCCACTTAGTTTGTTTCAATAAAGCTCAGTTTTTTTCTTTTAAAAAATTATTGCATTGGCCTCATGTCCATCTCCCTGAGTTATATCTACGACTCGTTAAATGGCAAGTTCGGAGTCCAGCTTCTCCCCCAGGGCTGCTCCCACGACTTGCTAGACTCAAAAGATGAGTTTAGAGTCCAACACTTGGTTCGACATTGCTTTAGCCACTTGCAAACAAGCGAGCATGAAGCAGCTCACCATTCGGAATTGCTCCTACAACTCGTTGAAATCGCCAAAAGACGAGTTTGGAGTCCAACACTTCGTTCGATGCCGCTTTAGCCGCATGCAAACAAGCAAGTGCGGAGCAGATCACCATTCAGAATTGCTCCTACAACTCGTTGAACCCCCAAATAACAAGTTTAGAATCCAACACTTGGTTCGATGCCGCTTTAACCGCTTGCAAACAAGCAAGTTGGAGTAGCTCACCATTCAAAATTGCTCCAACTCGTTCATAATTCCGAAACAACTAATTCGAAGTTCACAATCATGGTTTGAATTGCCCTCACAGATTGCAAGTATGAGATTTCAGGGCTCAAAACGACTATTCATACTACTTTCACTGCTAGTTAAATTTTGCAACAAGCAAGTTCGAAGACCAGCTCTTTCCTAGGGCTATCTCCAAAATTTTACTCGAACATACTAAATTTAGGGCCTAGCTCGCCCCTGGAGCTGCACCCTCGGCTCGACAACTCTCAACTAATGAGTTTCATGCTTAGCTCCTCTTCCGAGCCACACCAGCCACTCTCAGACTCAATGCGATGGTGCTGGAGTTCAGCTCTTCCGAAGAGCTTCTCCTGCAACCAGTTCAGCTTCAAGTATCAGATATGACATCCAACCCGCTCCTCGAGTTGCCTTTATAAGCTTGCTGGATTCAAACAACAAGTTTAGAATCTAACCTCCTTTTCGGGTCGTTTCTACTAGGCTGTCGGTTCCAAACGGCAAGGTCGGCATCAACCCCTTCATCAGATTTCTTCTACAAATTTGTCAGGCTCAAACATCAAATTCGAAGCTCAACTCACCTCTAGAGTTGCTCCTCAAACTCGCCTCCCGAACGGCTCTCTCCTAGAACCGGAGATGCTCTTCGCCCTACTCGTCTTCCAAGTGGCCTTCTTCCCAACGAGTTCGGAGCTCAACTCTCTCCTAGAAGTTCTCCTCAAACTCGTCTCACAAGCGGCTCTCGCCTAGAGCCTGATAATGCTCTTCGTCTCATTCGCCTCCCGAGTAGCCTTCTTCCCGATGAGTTCGGAGCTTAACTCTTCCCTAGAAGTTCTCCTCAAACTCGTCTCACAAGTGGCTCTCCCCTAGAGCCTGGTGATGTTCTTCGTCCCACTCGCCTCCCGAATGGCCTTCTCATAAACGAGTTCGGAACTCAACTCTCCCGTAGAGTTGCTCCTCAAACTCGCCTCCCAAATGGCACTCTCCTAGAGCCTGTCAATGCTCTTCATCTCCCTCACCTCCTGAACGACTCTCTTCTAGAGCTCGATGAAACTCTTCATCACGCTCAAAACCTCGCCAATCTGCACTACCATGCTTCACACCACCGAGCTCCAAGCAAGAATCTTCGCCGAGCTCAAGATCGTTCGCCGAAGCCATAAAATCATTCACCGAATCAGCCAGGTAGTACGCTGAACACGCCATCATCGTTCGTCATGAGCTAGAGGAATCCCGCAAATCGTTCGCCAACATTCGCCAAATTCGTTTGACGTTCGCCGTCGCTCGCCGAGCAAATAAAGAACCGAACGTAACAAGGACAAAATTGTTCGCCAACGTTTGCCTATTCGTTCACCAACGCTCGCCAAGCTGTTCGCCAAAACACGCCGAGCAAACGAAGAACCGATCGAAAAATGAGGAAAAATACTCTCCTCCCGATCCGCGCACAATCTTGATCGACAGCTGAAATTCAGAAAAAAAATAAGTCAACAGTCAATGTTGACCGAGTCAACGGTCAGACGTTGACCGCCACGTGTCGACTGGGCGAATGATCTCAGCGTTCGCTGGCTCAAGCCAAACAAAGAACCGCTCGAAAAATGTGGAAAAATACTCTCCTCCCGATCCATGCCCAATCTTGATTGACGGCTAATATTTGAAAAAAGTCAACGTTCAATGTTGACCGAGTCAACGGTCAGACATTGACCGCCACGTTTTGACTGGGCGAATGATCTTAGCATTCGCCGGCTCGAGCCGAATAGACGCAATACCGAACAAAAATGAGAGAAGTGGCCCTTCTCCCGATCTGCACTCGATGGTGATCAGCGGCTCAGATCGAGCGACATGGGCCCCTCTCTTCCCAAGTGCATCAGCACGTGAGCTCGATGGTGATCAGCAGCTCAAATCGAGCCACGTGGCCCCCTCTTTTCCTAAGTGCATCAGTGTGCGTGCTCGATGGTGATCAGCTGTTCAGATCGAGCCACGTGGCTCCCTCTCTTCCCAGGTGCATCAGCACGCGAGCTCGATCATGATCAACGGCCAAGAATTCACCACGTCACCTGCTTCCCCTCACTCCTCAGCGCATCAGTGCACGAGCTCAATCATGATCGACGCCCCAGATCGAGCCACGTCGCCTCACCATCAAATCCCCTCATTGTGGTAGCTCAATCTCATTAGTGCAGGAACCATCTTGTGATCAACGGTCGTGATTAAATAAAGGTAATTTCTTTTATTTAGTTCCTTTATTTAATTATTAAATTGAATTAATTATTCAAAAAAATTACGAAAAAATATTTTAAATTTGAAAATATTAATTAGGAAAATTACTTTTAAAATTCTAAAAAATAATTATTAAATTAGAATAATTAATTAAAAATTCAAAAACTAATTATTAAAATTCGGGAATTGAATAAAAAATTCAAAAAATGATTAAAAATTGGAAAAAAAATTCAGAAAAAATCTGGAAAAATCACAAAAAATCCAGAAAATTCTAAAAATGATTCTAAGTATTTTACAAACTCAGGAAAGCATCGTTACACTCTAAGCGAGATCTAAACGTCCCTGAGAATGCTGATAAGTTCTGTAAGCCATTAAAAACGGGCAAACTACTCCTCAAAGGCTATGAAACTCGGTCTTCGGGAGTGGGGGGGCTTGTGATATGGACTAAAAATAGAACTAAATTAGGACCGTTCAAATCGGGCACGAATCTCAAAGCTCTCAGTGGTAAAAACGATAATTTCCACTACAAACGGGTTCAAAAATGGGAACTGGGTTTTACCAAGCCCAATAATCCAAAAATGGGTCTGTCTTACTGGGTCAGGGTGATAGTCCATTATAAATAAACTCAGGCCATTTAAAGAGTTACTTAAATTCATGATTATCTCTAAGAAACGATTTAAACCAAATCTCTTATTATGGAGGAATTTAAACTATATTTCTTATCCATAAACACCCGGAAGTAGAGATAAATGATTATCTCGAAATTGTTTTCAAATGCGAATATAAATACCCCTCTACCCTCACCATAAAAAAGGTAATCAGTATTTTCTCCACAATAGCTCTTTCCTGATCTTCTTAATTACTGACTTGAGCGTCGGAGGGTTCGCCGCCGGAAACAATCCCGGTGTTTCGAACTTTTTGCAGGTCAGCGGTAGCACCGGGAAACGGGCAATACCGGCAAGAAGTCAGCAGGTTTGTTTTTATTGTTCTAGAAGAATCCACACCGAAATTAGCAGCAACATAAACAAGATAGAAATTTTCTTTTTTTGCACGCAAGTAGAGCAGAGGAATCATCGCTAATAATCAATGAAGCATGGATTTTAAGGAAACAGTAAATATTATGCATGGTATATGCATGATGTAGGTATCATGAGGATAAGGCATCAAGATCTGGCCAAAGTAAACACACCTAGCTAGCATAATAATCAACAAATACTACTAAAACTACCACAATATGACAAGCTTAAATTACATATACACTCAGAACATATATATGAGCTTCGATTAACCAAAATCCTATGAACTCTTACAAACACATCAAATTAGAAGCAATGAAGCGAAATGCTGGTTTAAAATATCTATAGATCAGATCTCTCTTAAAACGAATTCCTATAAATTAAGCCATAATGCACACAGTGCTACAGCAAGCTAACCATAATGGAAATAGGAACAAATTTTGGCTAAAAGACATTACTTCAGTCTCTTAACATTAGTTACCTAATTAACTTAAATGACAAAAGATTAGGGTGGATGGTGACAAAAATGGTAGTAATTTTAAATATATCAAATGCCCATATTCAGGTGATGGTGACAAAAATATGAGTAAGCCTTAAATTGGAAAAGGAAAAGATGCCACATTATACGACAGGAAAGATAGAATATTTGTTCCCTTTGTTTGATGAATTCTATTGAATCACTTAAAACTGGATATCTCTTTGTTTTTTAAATTCGTATTTTGGCTGAAATATGAAATTATAAGTTACATATTTTTCATCTGTGACTGTGTATCAATCAAACATTTTGTTATAATAGTGTCTTCTACTCTTATGTATAGCTTCTAAGAGCATCCACAGTCGTCAAAGGTAAAAAATAGCAAAATGCATAAAATAGATATAGCAAAGTAGATTTTCCAGCAGTCATCAAATGCTATAAATTAGCAAGGTTGAAAAAATTTGATCGGACGAACTTGAAGTTTCGTCCCGTGAAAAAAATTATTTTTTAAATATTTTTTTGGGCTGAATTGAATATTTTAATAATTTAAATTGGCAGACAAAACTTGAAGCTTCGTCGGAGCGAAATAAAAAATTTAAAAAATATATTTCCCCCACGGACGAAACTTGAAGTTTTGTCCAATGGGGAGCAGTCACTTTCAAACACTAATAACCCACTTAACCCCCTAATTAATTAGTTAAGTGTATTTAATTAAACCTAATTATTTATTAAATGACCTAATTAATATACTAAGTATAATTAACTAATTAATTATTCAATTAATTAAGTAACTTAGTAAATATCCTAAATCTACGGAAGTTTCGTCCCATCGTTTTTTCACATTTTTGGGGTTTATTAATTTAAAAAATTCCTATATTTTGATCGGACGGTTAAAAAATTCGTCTGATGGTTAAAAAAATTATAAAATATATCGTCCTGTACAATATGCATATTGCTAAACGATATATTCTCTCTCGTATATAGCAATCTACTGTAACGACTATGGCAAAATATGGATAAATAGCAAACGACTACAGCTCCCTCGGAGCTAAAATATGCATATTTGCATAATATAGCAAACGACTGTGGATGCTCTAAGAAAATCTGACACCTTGCAAGTTAGTATAAGGGACAAACTTCTTTGTTTGCATGTAAGTTTCTTTGTCCTATAATATGCACTATGAATCTTCCTATACATTGTTTTAAATTAGGAATTTCAAGTACTAGCTCCATATAAAACAAAATGCAGCGCGCTCCAAAAACCTCGAGCTATTCGTTTGTCAACTAAACCAACTAAAATTTTCACTGGTACACAGTTCTGTGTTTTGATGAAATCGCCCGTAACATGCAGAACTAACAACTGTATAAACACTCCCAACACCATGGATCAAACACCAATACCTTTATTTAATGAATACTTTTTATTTGAGTTAACTTACCTAAAAAACGTATATCGTAAGATACAGAATATATACTAAAACTAAAGATAAATTCCCTTGTAGATAAACCTTAAGATACCTACATAAAGCACTCCACCTATAGTATCAACTAGAAAGAAACTTATAGCATACTAATTATAGTAAGATCATTACAACTAATGCTTGTCAGACTAGAATAAGCTCCAAACACATCAAAATGCAGTGTATGCCATCAAATTCAACTACAATCTTCACATAGATAAGCAAGAGTGAGATTCATTGTTTCGTGTTATGATGAAATAGCTCATTACTTTGAGAGCATTCCACAACTATACCTTTGTGTATGGCGTACTTGCTGTTCAAATGATTCACCACAGACAAGTTGAACTGTGCATACCTACTCCACCCATGCTGCAACGTTGAAGAAACCGCAACCACAAATGGTCCACATTATTCCCCTTGGGAAATATCAACACCCTCCTACACCAACCAACAACAACAAAAAAGAAATTAATCCCCCTAACCATAAATTAATCAAAATAGGGAAGATGCTGCCCATTGTGTTCATCAATATCATATTGGCATTCTAACAAACACCTTATGTTCTACAATCACAACACATTAAAAGATTGCATCTTTAATCAAATTAATGCCGTCAGATAATCAAATGGAGAAAATAACCCCTGCTACCTTGAAGAATGAATCAACTGAGCAACCAATCGAGAAAACCAAGAAAGCGGCCAATCTCTTAGAGCCCCAAAAACCCTAGATCTAATACCTGAACAAGAGAGACAGACAAACCCTAGATCTGAAGCTTACGCGTTAGGTGGCGCAGACACCGGAGGAGGTGGCGGGCAATGGCGGCGATGAGGAAGGAGAAGAAACGAGGAGAGAAATGGTCGACGACTACTGGGGTTTGGGGGTTTTGTTCAATGGGGTATTTGTGTCTTTTCACATTTTAAGTTATTTTGGATTTTTGACTTTTTTTTTTTACAAAAAAAACTTAAAATTTTACTTCTCTTTGAAAAAAAAAGAGGCTAAATATAAATAATAATAACACTCGCTAAGTATTGCCCATTATAAAAAAAACCACACAACTTTTTTATAAAAAGGTAAAAACTAAAGTATCTCTCAACGTTTGGCCTAAGTACAAAATGCTCATATAACATTTGAAAAAATACATTATACTCATTCATCCGTTAACTTAACTCATTTTGTTAACTTTAAATTATTAAATTACATTTATACTCTTACATTTTCATATCTCAATATCTGAAAATGATTTGCAGGCCTAACTGAATGTAATGGTGAAAAGGAAGTCTCTCGAACTTGGATTAACTTTGGCTCGTGGAAATGCTGAAAGTGTCATATTTTCTTTTCTTTTTCTTTCTTGCTTAAATATTTGCATATATTATAGAGAGATTACTAAAAGCGGGACTAGTATCCAAAGCAGGAAAAGACGGTTACACCATAAATAAGGAGGTTAACGAAATTAAGAAATTACATCTTCCCTTTGTTATTCTCTCTTTTTATTTGCTAATAGAACACTCTTGTATCAGGAGGGCAATCACAAATTCACAATACCAATGATATGAAGAAAGAGGTGGAAATGCAAGATGTCCCTCAAATTGAGAAATTCAACAAAAAGGTTAATGAGGATTACATGTATATGAAGGTAAATTTCATATCATATGCATACTTTCGCAGCATTGAATAACGACAGTTAATCTAAACTAATTCCAACTAGGATTCAGGCTCTGTATCACGCACTCCCCGTGGACTACGTGACAGTAACAAAGCTTCAGAGCAAACTGATGAAATTTACTACCTTTTATATTCTCTGGTCTTTGATATTTGAGTTCTCTAAAAAGATTTTGCATTTCTTTCACAAAGTGAGAAGCACAATCTGTTATTATCATTCAGACTGCTATTAAAACAAATGTAGAACAATTGAAAAGCACAATCTATTTTTGAGAAGATAATGAAATTGAGATTTGATTTTATTTAATATTCGAGAATGAAGAAAGGGGAGAAAGGAAAAAGATAATGAGATATGAAAGGGTAGAAATGTAATTTAATAATTCAAAGTTAACGGAATTGGTTAAGTTAACTGATAAATGTGTATAATGTATTTTTTCAAATGTTGTATGAGCATTTTGTACTCATGCCAAATAGTGGAGGGTACTTTGGTTTTTGGCCTTATAAAATAAAAACCCCTCAACTATGTTTTGAACACAACTTTTTCAAAAAAAAAGGTCACTCGCCCATAACTTGAAAATATAGTTGATGGAGGTTTTTTTATTACAAAAAGAGTTGAAAGCGATTTTTTAAAACTGGGCAATTCTTGAAGAAGATTTTTCATATTTAGCTAAAAAAAAGTTTACAAAATAACTTCTACATACGAGAAAAGTCATTTTAGAAACCAAATCAAACAACTAACTAGTTCTCCAAAGTCATTTTGGATTTGAAAAGTTATTTTGGGACAAAATTAAGCTCAATCAAATGGAGCCTTTGTCTAATTCTAATATCAGTATTCGGTTTTACTTTGAAACATGACACTCAGGATGGTAAGAAAACTGAAGCTGTTTCAGTCTATTGAACTTACACAAGTTGCATTATAATGTATCTGTCCATAGAATCAGTGTTTAGCTAAAGTAATTTTGGCTATGAATCGAGTTGTGAAACACAACTGAGAAGTTTGATTCAAATTAATACTCACCTAATGTGGTTAGAATATGTACATAACGTCTCTCTCAGATGTTTTGGAAACGTGTCTCTCAAAATGTACCTAACATAGGGGTGGCATTAGGGCCGGGCTAGCCCAGGATCGGCCCGGCCCGGCCCTTGACCTGGCCCGGCCCGACCAAATTTGGGTTGAATCAGGGCCAACCCTACCCAAAAAACCGGTCCAGTCCAATCCCCCAAAAAAACCAAAAAAACCCGAATTCAGCCCGGCCCGCTCAGATCAGGGACCGGGTTGAACCGGCCCGGGCCGACCATTGGATTTCCCTTTTTTTACGATTTTTTTTAAATATCGTGTTTGTGTAATTACTAAAATACCTCCCAACGGATCTACACTAGCTAGTTTTGGGAGGTATTTTGGAAAATTCAAAAAAAAAATGCGTATTATATATATACAACCTCATTTCATTCAATTTTCTTCACAAATTCACTCAACTCTCTACTATCTCTCATCTCTCTCAATAAATCAACAACATTCAACTAGTCTCTTTCAATAATCAACATCAACAACATCCAACAATAATCAACAACATCAACAACAACACTACAAACTCTCAACTCTCTCAACCTTCTTTCTTCAATCTACATTCTACCACTACTAATCGGAATGGATATAACGGCATATCTATCCCGGCGTGTACTCCCAAACGCCGCGATAGATCGTCGTTATAATATTTTTTTTAATATCGGATGTTATAACGGCGTTCTTATATTACGCCATTATATATATAATATATAACGGCGTCTATGAACATAACACGCCGTTATAGACGTGACTAATCGCTATGGAATACATTCCACGGTGCTTTTATTGAAACCGCCGTTATATGTGAATAATTCCCGTCCCGCTATCTCCACTATTCATTTCCCCCCCAAAAAAACCCTTCCAACCCTAACTATTCACGCCGCTCACTATCCCGTCCCGCTCCTTCTCCAAAATCTCTCTCTCTCTCTGACCACTCGCCCCTTCTCCTCCGTCTTAACCCACTCCCCATTCGCCTAAACCACTCTCCCCTTTCCCCATTCGCCTAACCCACTCGTCCCCTAACCCATAGCAGAAGTCTTGAAAGTCGCCATTCTCCATTCGCCGCCGCCCTTCCCTTGCCGCCGCCACTTAGTCCGTCGCCGCCGCCTCTCCCTCCGTTGTCGTGCCTCCCTTGCCGTCGCCTCCATCATCGCCGCTGCCCCTTTCTCCGCTGGTATAGACTCAAAATTTTATATATTTTAGGGCATTTGATTTGTTTCAAATTTTCCATGCTCCTCAGTAGATATGGTTTGGTGAATGATTTAGGGCATTTGGAAATTTTACAGATTTTGGTATAGACTCAAAATTGATTTTGGTGATTCTTTCATTTGTCCTTAGTCTTTTATTTTGGAATGTTTGTTCTATTGTTGTGAGGATTTATGTTAGGTTGACAAACAACCTGTTGTACAACTTAGTCAGATTTTCATAGCAACCCCATTTTTTATGGAAGAATGGTGAAAATTCTCTTAGATGGGTCTTTGGTGGATGAATTTATGATGCATTTTGTTTTTTATGATTTAGATTTATTTTAAAGAGTTTTAGTTTTGAATCTAATAGTGGAAATAGTAGATTTTGAATACTATTTCAAAGTGAAAAAAGACTTTCAATTTTTTTTTTTTTGGGGACCAGGGAGCATTCAATTTTTATTTGAAATAGGGATTTAACTTTTGATTATTCTATTGGTGGAGCGGAAGTCCTTTATTAACTTATGATAGGTATCAACTCCTAGGTACTCTCATTTCAGATCAGCAGTTCAAATCGAGCCATGTGGCTCCTTCTCTTCCCAGGCACATCAGCACGCGAGCTCGATCATGATCAACGGCCCAGAATTCACCACGTCACCTGCTTCCACTCACTCCTCAGTGCATCGATGCGCGAGCTCAATCTTGATCGACGCCCCAGATCGAGCCACGTCGCCTCACCATCAGATCCCCTCATCGTGGCGGCTCAATCTCATCAGTGCAGGAGCCATCTTGTGATCAACGGTCGTGATTAAAATAAGATAATTTTGTTTATTTAGTTTCTTTATTTAATTATTAAATTGAATTGATTATTTAAAAAAAATTACAAAAAAATATTTTAAATTTGAAAATATTAATTAGGAAAATTACTTTTTAAAATTCTAAAAAATAATTATTAAATTAGAATAATTAATTAAAAATTCAAAAACTAATTATTAAAATTCGGGAATTGAATAAAAAATTCAAAAAATGATTAAAAATTGGAAAAAAAATTCAGAAAAAATCTGGAAAAATCACAAAAAATTCAGAAAATTCTAAAAATGATTCTAAGTATTTTACAAACTCAGGAAAGCAACGTTACACTCTAAGCGAGATCTAAACGTCCCTGAGAATGTTGATAAGTTCTGTAAGCCATTAAAAACGGGTAAACTACTCCTCAAAGGCTATGAAACTCGGTCTTCGAGAGGGGGGGGCTTGTGATATGGCTAAAAATAGAACTAAATCAGGACCGTTCAAATCGGACACGAATCTCAAAGCTCTCAGGGGTAAAAACGGTAATTTCCACTATAAACGGGTTCAAAAAAGGGAACTGGGTTTTTCCAAGCCCAATAACCCAAAAATGGATCTGTCTTACTGGGTCAGGGTGACAGTCCATTATAAATAAACTCAGACCATTTAAAGAGTACTTAAATTCATGATTATCCCTAAGAGACGGTTTAAACCAAATCTCTTATCATGGAAGAATTTAAACTATATTTCTTATCCAAAAACACCCGGAAGTAGAGATAAATGATTATCTCGAAACTGTTTTCAAATGCGAATATAAATACCCCTCTACCCTCACCATAAAAAAGGTAATCAGTATTTTCTCCACAAAAACTCTTTCATAATCTTCTTAATTACTGACTTGAGCGTCAGAGGGTTCGCCGCCGGAAACAATCCCGGTGTTTCGAACTTTTTGCAGGTCAGCGGTAGCACCGAGAAACGGGCAATACCGGCAAGAAGTCAGCAGGTTTGTTTTTATTGTTCTAGAAGAATCCACACCGAAATTAGCAGCAACATAAACAAAATAGAAATTTTCATTTTTTGCAGGCAAGTAGAGCAGAGGAATCATCGCTAATAATCAATGAAGCATGGATTTTAAGGAAACAGTAAATATTATGCATGGTATATGCATGATGTAGGTATCATGAGGATAAGGCATCAAGATCTGGCCAAAGTAAACACACCTAGCTAGCATAATAATCAACAAATACTACTAAAACTACCACAATATGACAAGCTTAAATTACACATACACTCAGAACATATATATGAGCTTCGATTAACCAAAATCCTATGAACTCTTACAAACACATCAAATTAGAAGCAATGAAGCAAAATGCTGGTTTAAAATATCTATAGATCAGATCTCTCTTAAAACGAATTCCTATAAATTAAGCCATAATGCACACAGTGCTACAGCAAGCTAACCATAATGGAAATAGGAACAAATTTTGGCTAAAAGACATTACTTCAGTCTCTTAACATTAGTTACCTAATTAACTTAAATGACAAAAGATTAGGGTGGATGGTGACAAAAATGGTAGTAATTTTAAATATATCAAATGCCCATATTCAGGTGATGGTGACAAAAATATGAGTAAGCCTTAAATTGGAAAAGGAAAAGATGCCACATTATACGACAGGAAAGATAGAATATTTGTTCCCTTTGTTTGATGAATTCTATTGAATCACTTAAAACTGGATATCTCTTTGTTTTTTAAATTCGTATTTTGGCAGAAATATGAAATTATAAGTTACATATTTTTCATCTGTGACTGTGTATCAATCAAACATTTTGTTGTAATAGTGTCTTCTACTCTTATGTATAGCTTCTAAGAGCATCCACAGTCGTCAAAGGTAAAAAATAGCAAAATGCATAAAATAGATATAGCAAAGTAGATTTTCCAGCAGTCATCAAATGCTATAAAATAGCAAAGTTGAAAAAATTTGATCGGACGAACTTGAAGTTTCATCCCGTGAAAAAAATTATTTTTTAAATATTTTTTTGGGCTTAATTGAATATTTTAATAATTTAAATTGGCAGACAAAACTTGAAGCTTCGTCGGAGCGAAATAAAAAATTTAAAAAATATATTTCCCCCACGGACAAAACTTGAAGTTTCGTCCGATGGGGGAGCTATCACTTTCAAACACTAATAACCCACTTAACCCCCTAATTAATTAGTTAAGTGTATTTAATTAAACCTAATTATTTATTAAATTACCTAATTAGTATACTAAGTATAATTAACTAATTAATTATTCAATTAATTAAGTAACTTAGTAAATATCCTAAATCTACGGAAGTTTCGTCCCATCGTTTTTCACATTTTAGGGGGTTTATTAATTTAAAAAATTCCTCTATTTTGATCGGACGGTTAAAAAATTCAAGTTTCATCTGATGGTTAAAAAAAATTATAAAATATATCGTCCTGTATAATATGCATATTGCTATACGATATGTTCTCTCTCGTATATAGCAATCTACTGTAGCGATTATGGCAAAATATGGATAAATAGCAAACGACTACAGCTCCCTCGGAGCTAAAATATGCATATTTGCATAATATAGCAAACGACTGTGGATGCTCTAAGAAAATCTGACACCTTGCAAGTTAGTATAAGGGACAAACTTCTTTGTTTGCGTGTAAGTTTTTTTGTCCTATAATATGCACTATGAATCTTCCCATACATTGTTTTAAATTAGAAATTTCAAGTACTAGCTCCATATACAACAAAATGCAGCGCGCTCCAAAAACCTCGAGCTATTCGTTTGTCAACTAAACCAACTAAAATTTTCACTGGTACACAGTTCTGTGTTTTGATGAAATCACCCATAACATGCAGAACTAACAACTGTATAAACACTCCCAACACCATGGATCAAACACCAATACCTTTATTTAATGAATACTTTTTATTTGAGTTAACTTACCTTAAAAACGTATATCGTAAGATACAGCATATATACTAAAACTAAAAGATAAATTCCCTTGTAGATAAACCTTAAGATACCTACACAAAGCACTCCACCTATAGTATCAACTAGAAAGAAACTTATAGCATCCTAATTATAGTAAAATCATATACAACTAATGCTTGTCAGACTAGAATAAGCTCCAAACAGATCAAAATGCAGTGTATGCCATCAAATTCAACTACAATCTTCACATAGATAAGCAAGAGTGAGATTCATTGTTTCGTGTTATGATGAAATAGCTCATTACTTATGAGAGCATTCCACAACTATACCTTTGTGTATGGCGTTCTTGCTGTTCAAATGATTCACCACAGACAAGATGAACTGCGCATACCTACTCCACCCATACTGCAACGTTGAAGAATCTGCAACCACAAATGGTCCACGTTATTCCCCTTGGGAAATATCAACACCCTCCTACACCAACCAACAACAACAAAAAAGAAATTAATCCCCCAAACCATAAATTAATCAAAATAGGGAAGATGCTGCCCATTGTGTTCATCAATATCATATCGGCATTCTAACAAACACCTTATGTTCTACAATCACAACACATTAAAAGATTGCATCTTTAATCAAATTAATGCCGTCAGATAATCAAATGGTGAAAATAACCCCTGCTACCTTGAAGAATGAATCAACTGAGCAACCAATCGAGAAAACCAAGAAAGCGGCCAATCTCTTAGAGCCCAAAAACCCTAGATCTAATACCTGAACAAGAGAGACAGACAAACCCTAGATCTGAAGCTTACGCGTTAGGTGGCGCAGTCACCGGAGGAGGTGGCGGCAATGGCGGCGATGAGGAAGGAGAAGAAACGAGGAGAGAAATGGTCGACGACTACTGGGGTTTGGGGGTTTTGTTCAATGGGGTATTTCTGTCTTTTCACATTTTAAGTTATTTTGGTTGGATTTTTGACTTTTTTTATTACAAAAAAACTTCAAATTTTAACTTCTCTTAAAATTTAAAAAAAAAAGGCTAAATATAAATAATAATAAAAACTCGCTCAAGTATTGCTCAAGTATTGCCCAGTTAAAAAAAAACCACACTCAACTTTTTTATAAAAAGGGTAAAAACTAAAGTATCTCTCAACGTTTGGCCTAAGTACAAAATGCTCATATAACATTTGAAAAAATACATTATACTCATTACATTATACTCATTCATCTGTTAACTTAACTCATTTTGTTAACTTTAAATTATTAAATTATATTTATACCCTTACATTTTTATATCTCAATCTCTGAAAATGATTTGCAGGCACTAACTGAATGTAATGGTGAAAAAGGAAGGGTGTGTTTGGATAGTTGGTTTGACCCTTTTTTTTGTTTTTTAAAACCAAAAAGCGTTTGGTTACCCTCTTTTCGAAGCGATTTTTTGCTTCTCTTTTCAGAAAAATCCAAAGGGGTCATTTCTTAACCCTTCCTCTCTCTTTTTTGATATACTATTATTATAATATATATTATTATTTCATATATACTATTTTATATATACTATTATAATATATATTATTATTATTATATATTACTATTATATATTATTATATAACTTATTATATAATTTATTATTATCATATTAAATTATTTAATATATTATTATAATGTATTATTATTACATAAATATTATTATAATTATTATATGTTATTATATATATGTATATAATTAAATATGTTTATTATAATAAATTATTTCATATTATTATATAATATACAATTATTATAATATATTATTATTTTATATATACTATTTTATATATACTATTATTGTTATTATATTATTATTATATATATTATTATTTTATATATCTATACTATTATTAAGCAAAGCCCCATTTTGGCGGTTTTTTACTATCATGCCCCCATATACATAAAAGACTAAAAAATAATATAGGGTTAATTCTGTCAATTTTTGCCCCTGATCCCTCCACAATCAGAGGTCGGAAATGTAATGTAATTTTCACTTCACATTTACTTCACATATGAAAACAACTCTCCAACTTCTCCTCAATTTAAAAAGTTGCTAATATTTAAAACACCTCTTCAATAGCACGTTTTATTTTAATTATACCTCTTACGTCTCGATCCTCCTCCTATTCTTCCTCTTCAACCTAAACTCCACTCCCTCTCATTTTCTCCAAAAAAGGAAAGAAGGGAAAAAGAAATATATCTATACTATTATTAAGCAAAATTTCATTTTGGCGGCTTTTTACTATCATGCCCCATATACATAAAAGGATAAAAAATAATATTGGGTTAATTCTGTCAATTTTTTGCCCATGATCCCTCCACAATCAAAGGTCAAAAATGTAATTTTCACTTCACATTTACTTCACATATGAAAACAACTCTCCAACATCTCATCAATTCAAAAAGTTGCTAATATTTAAAACACCTCTTCAATAGCACGTTTTATTTTAATTATTCCTCCTTCATCTCGATCCTCCTCCTATTCTTCCTCCTCAACCTAAACTCCCCTCCCTCTCATTTTCTCAAAAAAAGTAAAGAAGGGAAAAAGAAATATAGGGTTAGGGTTTTGAGATGGCGGCGACTTCTTGATTTCGAGATCCGACCAATGAGATGCGTCCTCGAGAAAGGCGCTAGCGACCCCTCCCATCTCCCCCTCCTCGCCACGTGTCATCCTCACGGAGATCACAGTCCTTGGTGGCCAAGGTTGAGGCCGGTGCTGACGTGGCAGACAGTGTCACTGTTGTTGTTGTTGAAGATGCGGATGATGCGGCGATGTCGGCGACGGTGGCCGTGTTGGTGGAGAAGCCGAGGAGTAGTGGGAAGCACGTGGGGAGTAGTATTCCGATGCACGTGAGAGGGGAGCAGGTGGCGGCGGGGTGGCTGGCGTGGCTGTCGGCGGTGGCTGGAGAGGCTGTCAGCGGGTGGACCCCACGGCGGGCCGATACGTTCGAGAAGATTGATAAGGTGACAGGAAAGATCAACATCATTATGTACTTCACAACCACGATGTCGGCGGCGGCGGCGGCGGAGGTGACGGAGGAGAAGCCGAGGAGGAGTAGTGGGAAGCACGTGGGGAGTAGTATTCTGATGCACGTGAGAGGGGGCAGGTGGCGGCGGGGTAGCCGGCATGGCTGTCGGCGATGGCTGGAGAGGCTATCAGCGAGTGGACCCTTCGGCGGGCCGATACGTTCGAGAAGATTGATAAGATAACAGGAAAGACAAACATCATTATGTTCTCTCTTTCTTGTGATCTTTCATTCTTGATTATTTGAACAAGTTTAGAATTTTGGATCATCATTAAAAATGGAAATCATTATACGATGAACGAGAATGAAGAAAAATGGTCAAGAGATGAGCAATGCGTCGTCAATGGATACGATTTGGGTATTATGTTTTTAAAGTTGATTATGCAAGACGAAAAGTTTTGAGATTGTATTGTGGTTGTGAAGTAATACATAATGATGTTGATCTTTCCCGTTACCTTATCAATCTTCTCGAACGTATCGGCCCGCCGTAGGGTCCACCCGCTGACAACCTCTCCAGCCACCGCCGACAGCCATGTCGGCCACCCCGCCGCCACCTGCTCCCCTCTCACGTGCATCAGAATACTACTCCCCACGTGCTTTCCACTGCTCCTTGGCTTCTCCTCCACCACCTCCGCCGCCGCCGACGAAATTGCCGCATCATCCGCATCTTCAGCAACAACAACAACGAGGACTGTGATCTCCGTGAGGACGACATGTGGCGAGGAGGGGGAGATGGGAGGGCGTCGCCAGTGCCTTTCCCGAGGACGCATCCCATCGGTCGGATCTCGAAATCAAGAAGTCGCCGCCATCTCAAAACCCTAACCCTTTTTCCCTTTTTTTCCTTTTTTTGAGAAAATGAGAGGGAGGGGAGTTTAGGTTGAGGAGGAGGATCGAGACGAAGGAGGAATAATTAAAATAAAACGTGCTATTGAAGAGGTGTTTTAAATATTAGCAACTTTTTAAATTGAGGAGAAGCTGGAGAGTTGTTTTCGTATGTGAAGTAAATGTGAAGTGAAAATTACATTTCTAACCTCTGATTGTGGAGGGATCAGTAAATTGACAGAATTAACCCTATATTATTTTTTAGCCTTATGTATACGGGAGCATGATAGTAAAAAGCCTCCAAAATGGGGCTTTGCTTAATAATAGTATAAATATATTTTTCCCTTCTTTCCTTTTTTTGAGAAAATGAGAAGGAGGGGAGTTTAGGTTGAGGAGGAAGAATAGGAGGAGGATCGAGACGAAGGAGGAACAATTAAAATAAAACGTGCTATTGAAGATGTATTTTAAATATTAGCAACTTTTGTAATTGACAAGTTGGAGAGTTGTTTTCATATGTGAAATAAATGTGAAGTGAAAATTACATTTCTGACCTCTGATTATAGAGGGATCAGGGTCAAAAATTGACAGAATTAACCCTATATTATTTTTTAGCATTTTATGTATATGGGGGTATGAAAGTAAAAAGCCGCCAAAATAGGGCTTTGCTTAATATTGTAACGACCCGAAAAATAGCATATGGCTATTTTGCATCAAAATGTGTGCGCGATTGAGAATTTCGCGCGAATATGTATTTTCCGATAATAATTATTTTTATAGAGAAATATAAGATATATTGTCTACTTTATTTTATCATTATTATTTTTGAAAATGAAATTTTTTATACGGATTATTACAAGTCGTTTTAATGTATTTTGTATTATTGGTGCTATTAAAGAATAGAGTTGGGATTTGTTTGAAATACTTTGGAGGTCTGGGGGCCTAGTTGTAATTATTCCTTATATATATATTTATATTATATATTTTTTATAAAAAAACCTCCCACCCCTTCTCTCCTCCTTCTCCATCTTCTTCCTGTTCTTTCCATCCCGAACCCGCCGAAACCCATTCGGCCTCCCCCCTTCTCCCGCTCAATCCACTTCGTTCCTTCACCAAATCCAAATTAAATTGAGGGATTGACTAATTGGAGGGTCCTCTACGTCGTAGCGGAGTCCGTTTTTCGAAAGAGTTTCGAAAAGGTAAACCCTAGATTTTATTTTTGTATAAAATTTAGTGGGGTTAATTTATTTGGAGTAAGAGGATTATGGTAGGGAGATTAGAAGATGTTAGAGGTAATAGAGGCGAGAAATTAGCATATTATTAAAGAGTTTGCAGGTTGTTAATAAATTAAGGTTTTGGGTTTGTAAAAGAAAATTATATATGTGAGAATTATCTCCCTTATGGTAGTAGAATTTTAGTAGAACTATTCTAATAAGTTGGGGGTCATTTTGGTAATTGTTTGGGGAATGAAAATCCCTTAGACATTAGATTTTTACGTGCATCACACGTGTATCCCAGACATTCAATAAAACGTCTGTGTGATAGTAAGATAATTAGTATTATTGTTTTCCCGTGGCTGGTTTGAATGATTTGAGCCTTAATTGCGTTGAAATTTGATAATAGGATATGTTGGCGACTTTGGATGCGGGGTGGCGCTTCAAGTCTTCGCGGGATAATTTGTGAGTATGAATTTATTTATGTATTTTGTGTTTTAAGAAAAAAATTATAATAACCTGAATGGTTAGTATGAATTACGGATAAGGCGTGTTTGGATCGAGGGTATCAGAACAACGTATATGTGTATATGGGGATGAATTATATTTATATGATGATATCAAATATGGTGAGTATGATATCTCTTATTTTTACGCCCATGGTGCGTTATGAAGGTTTTAAATTACGATTCGCTACGTACTTCCGATTTCGTATCGTAGTGTAGCATGGATGTTTTGAGCTAAGAATTCGTGTGGACACTCTTGCATGAGTCCACCACTATAGCTTATATTTCACAAATTTTCGAGGTCGTTGATACCTCAAAAATTGTGGAGTGCATCTGGTCTGAAAAGGGCAGAGCTGAAGCCGGTTGCTTTTGGACTGAAGTCCAAAAGGTCATAACCAATTGTATATGTATGATATTGCTATGAACCTTGAGAGTAGCTCTGGGTATGAGTTTATTTGATGATTCTCAAGTTCTAGAAATTCTAGAGTTCATTAGTAAAGGGTAGTGAACGCTCTGCTGGAAGAGTGGCCGAATTCGTGTGCTATGATGGAAGAGTCATAGCTCTTTTTGTGAGATGAATTTAGACGAAATGGTATGTGTGTAGATTGAGAATCTCAAATTTCATGAGCACGGAACTCAAGGTCGACTTATTGTTGAACTTCGAGGTGGACTATGTTCAGCCTAGTATAAGTTGACTAGTTGGTGAAGATGAGAGACTGTGAACTATTGTTAAGAATTTTGGGAGTTTGACCAACTAGAGAGTCGTAGTAGGGAGTCATAGCTTTCTAACCCATCTGGAGTTTTGTAATTCCAGTCTATAGGTTGAGAGTTATGATTTTCCAAAGACGGAACAGACCCAATCTTAGTTAAAGTATTATTGGCTAAGAAAAACCAGTTTCTCTATGTTTGTACACCTGATGGAACTTGTGCTTTCGAGAACTCAAATGATAGAGTCTGAAAGAGTCAAATTAAGAAGTCGAAATAGACACTCCCACCTTTCCATAGGACCCGGAATCGAGAGTTTCCGATGAGTGAGCAAACTCTTATGATATTGGAAAGGTGCAGCGAGTGCAAGAAGAATGTACTATTGAGACTACATGAGGTTTTATAGTATCAAGTAATTTTGTATTGTGTGTTGGAAGTTATGGACGTGCAAGCTAGCAACCTGTTGATTAGACTAAACTTCAAGTTTAAGTTGACTGCAGAACGGTGGGACCGTTGTCTGCCATACGGTGGGACCGTATATATTTATCGTCATAGCTGTTGACTGCAGAACGGTGGGACCGTTGTCTGCCATACGGTGGGACCGTATATATGTTTATCGTCACAGCTGTTGACTACAGAACGGTGGGACCGTTGTCTGCCATACGGTGGGACCGTATATATTTATCGTCACAGCTGTTGACTGCAGAACGGTGGGACCGTTGTCTGCCATACGGTGGGACCGTATATATTTATCGTCACAGCTGTTGACTGCAGAACGGTGGGACCGTTGTCTGCCATACGGTGGGACCATATATATATTTATCGTCACAGCTATTGACTGCAGAATGGTGGGACCGTTGACTGCCATACAGTGGGACCGTATATATTTATCGTCACAGCTGTTGACTGCAGAACGGTGGGACCGTTGTCTGCCATACGGTGGGACCGTATATATATTTATCGTCACGGCTGTTGACTGCAGAACGGTGGGACTGTATATCCTTATCGTCACGACTGTTGACTGCAGAACGGTGGGACCGTTATCTGCCATACGGTGGGACCGTATATCTTTATCATCACGGCTGTTGACTACAGAACGGTGGGACCGTTGTCTGCCATACGGTGGGACCGTATATCCTTATCGTCACGGCTGTTGACTGCAGAACGGTGGGACCGTTGTCTGCCATACGGTGGGACCATATATCCTTATTCGTCACGGCTGCTGACTGCAGAACGGTGGGACCGTTGACTGCCATACGGTGGGACCGTATATCTTTAAGTTCGTCACAACCATTGACTGCAGAACGGTGGGACCGTTGACTGCAACCTCATTGCCACGATCTATCGGGAACAGGAAGTAGACCAAATTAGAATGCATTGCATAGCGAGGGTTCGAATCCCTAAACTTAGAGACAACGGCTTGATTTGGAAAGTGTGTAGTATGGGATGCATACATTTCCAAAGTCTCGCTTGCATTAGACTAAGTATGTTGGCTTGACCTGGGCCACATGTAGTATGGGATGCATGTGCATCCAGAATCTTGCTGACATTAGATTAAGGGCATCTGTTCTATATTCGGTATTGTTGCATTAGACTTAGGTCAAGGCATACACAACACTAGGAAATTAGGATACACGTTTATTTTTCCATTTAAGATGAAGTATGAGTGTGGAAGTGATATATTACGAGACGTGATGATATATGTTGTAAGAAATGAATGAATGCGGTGTTATGTGATATAAGATTGGGAAAGAAGATAAGTCGTGAGGTTGTAATTGCAATGAATGGTTGCTTAAGGTGTAAAGTGATGGGCCTTAAGCGACAAATCGGAATGATTTCCAAACTTGTGATAAGTATGCTGTGAGCAGGCATGGATATGCATACGGGAAGTGATGCAGTGAGTATTTGATGTGAAATTCCATTTATGATATTTACATGTTCAAGTTATCTTGGTATTCATAAGTTTGTTATGTTTACTTATAAAGTTTAATTTAGTTGCTTATTAATAAATCATACTCATACCAGAAATGGCTAACCCCTTAGTGTTTGGGGGTTAGGGGGTCCCTGGACTACCCTAGGCCCCTACTGTTACAGGTCATCAGCGGTGCAGAGGTGAGGTATAGGTTCAGGTTCCGGTGGAGTGGAGCTTCACTTTACTATTTGTTGTTATGATTTAATTGTAAATAGTAAAGATTTTATACTCTAAATTGTATTTCTGTTGTATAAGTATGTGGATGATGATGGGAAGTAGAGTGTGGAGTGGCATGATATGGTTTGGACCCGTACCCATCTCGTTGTGGAGTACCGGGCGCTGTGGTAAGCTTTTACAAGTTATTTTCTAAAAACTTACTACGTTTTCAAAAGGATTTATGGTTTTTAATTGATAATTGATAAACCGTTATGAGTTTGGCCCCCAGAGCATATATATATATATTGCCTGTGTGATGATGCTCATTTTGGCCTGGGGAGCCCGTGATATTATTGCCTGTGATGTGAGCTACGGAATTTAGAGCAGAATTCCGTAAGCTTTTTGTGTTTCGGGGTAGAAATTACATGGGAGACTCTGCCGAAATTTTCCCTGAAACACAACTATCTTAGTTTATGGTTAAAGTGATATAGAAATTGGAAGAATTGAGTTTGGAGTCAAAAAGGAAAAAGGGCAGGCGCTACAGTTGGTATTACAAACTGATATTTGTAATTACTGCGGGGTAACTCTGTATTGAATAAAAGGTTTTAATTTCCAGCATTTTGTGTGTCGTGACTAATTGAAGGAAAGATCTTGGCATGTGCCACGGTTTCCCAGTTATATGGAAATCTGGGCGCTACAAATATGTTGATCTTTCCCGTTCTTTCCCGTTACCTTCTCTCTTTCTTGCTGAAGATGCAGATGATGTGGCGATGTCGATGGCGACGGCGGAGGTGGTGGAGGAGAAGCCGAGGAGGAGTAGTGGGAAGCACGTGGGGAGTAGTATTCCGATGCACGTGAAAGGGGAGCAGGTGGCGGCGGAGTGGCTGACGTGGCTGTCGGCGTTGGCTGGAGAGGCTGTTTTTTAAAAGATTTTGATAAATTTTTAGTTTTTGTTTTTAATGCTAGGTTATGAATGCATTACTAATCTATATGAAATTCTGATATCAAGGAACAATTGGGAATGTTCATATGGAGTCTTATTTTTATATTATGTTAGTTATGTATTACCGAGGAAACCAAAAGGTGGAGCAAAGCAAACAAATTATGTGGCTGAGGGGCAGGGCAAGTGTTTGAGGAACTTGGTAGTAAAGGTGTTTCAAAACATTAAGACATACAATAAAAATCATCAAATTTAAAAAATTATAATAACATCTATACAATTATTAATACACTTACTTCACATTTATCATGCCCCGTACATATGAAAACAACGCTCCAACTTCTCCTCAATTTAAAAACTTGCTAATATTTAAAACACCTCTTCAACTTCTCACCTTCCCCCCTCCAACTTCTTCCTCTCTTCAAATTCAACGACCAAATAATCCAAAATCAAATCACTCAAAAAAAAAAAAATCCAAAAATGTCCAGTTCCCTCACTCTGCCAATCTTGCCGGCGGCCTTTTTCCCCTCCCGCCTCCCCCTCATCCCATCCGACGGCTCCCCTTCTTCCATGTCACCACTCAACTCCCCCTTCCAATCAACAACCTCCCGCTTCTTCACCCCCACCCGCTCCTCTTCCTCAATCAACCCATTTCCTCTTCTCATCCGAAAGCGGCCCGCTAAAATCGCCCTTCCGATAATCGACGCCACTTTGGGATTCGCGCTGGCTGGATCGGACGGTCCGAACGAAGTCGAAAGGGATAACGTCAGGTGTTCCGTTTACAGCAAGAGAGGAAGGAAAAGAATGGAAATGAAGGACCAGTTTACCGTCGATTTTGATGTTAACAACAATCCGCAAATGGTTGGTGTTTCTTAAAGCTTCATGTTTTTTCCAAATTAATGTTTAAATTTTTTTTATTCCAAAAAAATTAAGGGGTATTTACTATTTTCAAGCATTCTTCTGCATTTTCGCTGGCCATGGTAGTACCAAAGCGGCTGAGTTCGCGTCGAAGAATATGGGAAAACACATTGTAGAAGAGGTCATGAGAGGAGATGATGAATGTATTTTAGAAGCAGCAGTGGCAAAAGGGTATCTGAAGACCGATTCGGAGTTGTTGACAAAAGAGGTTTCCAGTGGAACTTGCTCTGTTCCTAGATATTTAAAAAAATAAAAATAAAACGTGCATCGCACGTGCAGATTACTAGTACTATTTTATATATACTATTATTATATTATATTATTATTATATATATTATTATTATATATTACTATTATATATTATTATATATATTAATATATAATATATTACTATTATATATTATTATATATATTATTATATAATATACTATTATTATAATATATTGTTATATATATATTTATAATGCATTATTGTTACATAGATATTATTATTATTATTATTATTATTATTATTATTATTATTATATATATATATTATTATATATATTATTATTTTGTATATACTATTTTATATATACTATTATTATGTTATATTATTATTATATATATTTTTATTTTATATATACTATTTTATATATACTATTATTATGTCATATTATTATTATTATATATGTTATATTATATTATTATTTTATATATACTATTATTTCATATATACTGTTTTATATATACTGTTATAAAAATCTATTATTATTATAATATATATTATTATTATTATATATTACTATTATATATTATTATACATATATTATTATATAATTTATTATTATTATAATAAATTGTTTATTATATAATTTGAATATTTTATTATTACATATATATTATTATAATTATTATATATTATTATATATATGTATATTATTAAATATGTTTATTATAATAAATTATTTTATATTATTATATAATTTACAATTATTATAATATATTATTTTTTTATATATACCATTTTATATATACTATTATAATTATTATATTATTATTATATTATTATTATATATTATTATTATTTTACTTATACTATTTTATATATACTATTATAATATTATATTTTTATTATATATATAATTATTTTATATATACTATTTTATATATACTATTATTACATTATATTATTATTATATATATTATTGTTACATATATTATTATTATTATTATTATTATTATTATTATTATTATTATTATTATTATTATTATTATTATTATTATTATTATATTATTATTATTATTATTATTATTATTATTATTATTATTATTATATTATTATTATTATTATTATTATTATTATTATTATTATATATATATTTTTTAATATCTATATAATAAAATACAAAGAAAGCAATCAAGTGGTTCTCCTTCAATCCCCAAAAAGTTAAAGGTCAAGATCTAACCTCACAAAATATATTTTCCCCCCCAAAAATTTCTCCCTAAAACTCAAATTCAAATCCCCACCCAAAACAACTCCTATATTTATTTAATTTTTTTTTTCCGTTTTCTTTCTTAACCTCCCTCTTCTATTCAAAAAATTAAGTAAATAAAAATTTTAAAAATTCTAAAAAATTTAAAAAATCTAAAAACTAAAAAAATTAAAAATTTATTATTGTAATAAATTGTTTAATATATAATTTGAATATATGATTATAATTATTATATATTATTATATATATGTATATTATTAAATATGTTTATTATAATAAATTATTTTATATTATTATATAATATACAATTATTTTGATATATTATTATTTTATATATACTATTTTATATATACTATTATAATTATTATATTATTATATTATTATTATTATATATTATTATTATTTTACTTATACTATTTTATATATACTATTATTATGTTATATTTTTATTATATATATAATTATTTTATATATACTATTTTATATATACTATTATTATATTATATTATTATTATATATATTATTGTTACATATATTATTATTATTATTATTATGCTTATTATGCTTATTATTATTATTATTATTATTATTATTATTATTATTAAAATTATTGTATTATTTTTATTTTTTAATATCTATATAATAAAATACAAAGAAAGCTATCAAGTGGCTCTCCTTCAATCCCCCAAAAGTTAAAGGTCAAGATTTAACCTCACAAAACATAATTTTTCCCCCCAAAAATTTCCTCCTAAAACTCAAATTCAAATCCCCCACCCAAAACAACTCCTATATTTATTTAATTTTTTTTTCTTTTTCTCTCTCAACCTCCCTCTTATATTAAAAAAATTAAGTAAATAAAAATTTTTAAAATTCTAAAAAAATTTAAAAACAAAAAATTTAAAATTGTAAAAACTTCAAAAATAATTCAAAAAAATCAAAAAAATCATATAATATGTTTTTTGCTGGACCCCAAAAGCTTTTCATATAATATGTTTGCTACTTCAATTAATTTGCTGGACCTGCAAAACTATTTTATATGATCAAACAAAGTGCACCATTCCAAAGACGTGCCGTAGGCACGTGTCAACGGGCAAATCTAGTATACATATATATACTATTATTATAATATATATTATTATTTCATATATACTATTTTATATATACTATTATAATAATCTATTATTATTATAATATATATTATTATTATTATATATTACTATTATATATTATTATATAATTTATTATATAATTTATTATTATTGTAATAAATTGTTTAATATATAATTATAATATATTATTATTACATATATATTATTATAATTATTATATGTTATTATATATATGTATATAATTAAATATGTTTATTATAATAAATTATTTCATATTATTTTATAATATACAATTATTATAATATATTATTATTTTATATATACAATTTTATATGTACTATTATTATATTATATTATAATTATGTATACTATTATTATATTATATTATTATTATTTATATATTATATTATATTATTATTTTATTTATACTATTTTATATATATTATTATTTTATATATACTATTTTATATATACTATTATAATAATCTATTATTATTATAATATATATTATTACTAGGTTTGTCCGTTGACACGTGTCTACGACACGTCTTCGGAACGGTACATCTGTTTGAGCATATAAAATAGTTTTGGAGGTCCAGTAAATTAATTGAAGTAACAAACATATTATATGAGAAACTTTTGGGGGTCCAACAAAAAACATATTATATAAATTTTTTGAGTTTTTTTTGAATTATTTTTAAAATTTTAAAATTTTAAAATTTTAAATTTTTTTTGTTTTTTAATTTTTTAATTTTTAAAATTTTTTGTTTTCTTAATTTTTTTGAATAGAAGTGGGAGGGAGAGAGAGAGAAAAAAAATTTAAATAAATATAGGAGTTGTTTTGGATTGTGAATTTGAATTTGAGTTTTGGGGGGGAACTTTTGGGGGGAAAAATATGTTTTGTGAGGTTAGATCTGGGTCTTTGATTTTTGGGGGAATTGAAGGAGAGCCACTTGATAGCTTTCTTTGTGTTTTATTATATAGATTATTATATATTACTATTATATATTATTAAATATATTATTATATAATTTATTATTATTATAATAAATTGTTTAGTATATAATTTGAATATATTATTATTACGTACATATTATTATAATTATTATATATCATTATATATATGTATATTATTAAATATGTTCATTATAATAAAATATTTTATATTATTATATATCAGTATGTATGTATATGTATACAACATATATGTATCAGAGAATAAATACTATATACAGTATATACATACAACCAAACCTATACATACATAATACTCTTATTTTCAAAAAACTGTTTTAAAAAAAATTACTTACCAAACATCTTTTACACTATCATTTTCAGAAAATAATTTTCAGAAAACTCTTTTCAGAAAACTGTTTTCAAAACAATTAACCAAATGCAACCGAAGTCTCTAAAATTTGGATCAACTTTGGCTAGTGGAAATGCTGAATGTGTCTTATTTTCTTTTCTTTTTCTTTCCTGCTTAAATATTTGCATATATTATGGAGAGATTACTGAAAGAGGGACTAGTATCCAAAGCAGGAAAAGACGGTTACATCATAAATAAGGAAGAGGTTAACGAAATTAAGAAGTTACATCTTCCCTTTGTTATTCTCTCTTTTTATTTGCTAATAGAACACTCTTGTATCAGGAGGGCAATCATAATACCAATGATATGAAGAAAGAGGTGGAAATGCAAGATGTCCCTCAAATTGAGAAATTCAACAAAAAGGTTAATGAGGATTACATGTATATGAAGGTAAATTTCATATCATATGCATACGTTCGTAGCATTGAGTAACGACAGTTAATCTAAACTAATTCAGTAATTCCAACTAGGATTCAGGCTCTGTATCACGCTCTCCCCATGGACTACGTGACAGTAACAAAGCTTCAGAGCAAACTAGATGAAATTTACTACCTTTTATATTCTCTGGTCTTTGATATTTGAGTTCTCTAAAAAGATTTTGCATTTCTTTCACAAAGTGAGAAGCACAATCTGTTATTATCATTCAAACTGCTATTAAAACAAATATAGAACAATTGAAAAGCACAATATATTTTGAGAAGATGATGAAATTGAGATTTGGTTTTATTTAATATTCGAGAATGAAGAAAGGGGAGAAAGAAAAAAGATATTGAGATATGAAAGGGTAGAAATGTAATTTAATAATTCAAAGTTAACGAAATGAGTTAAGTTAACTGATAAATGTGTATATTGTATTTTTTTAAACGTTGTATGAGCATTTTGTACTCATACCAAATAGTGGATGGTACTTTGGTTTTTGCCCTTATAAAATAAAAACCCCTCAACTATGTTTTGAACACAACTTTTTCACAAAAAAAAAGGTCACCCGCCCATAACTTGAAAACATAATTGAGGGATGTTTTTTTATTACAAAAAGAGTTGAAAACGATTTTTTTAAACTGGGCAATACTTGAAAAAGATTTTTTTATATTTAGCTAAAAAAAAGTATACAAAATAACTTCTACATATGAGAGAAGTCATTTTAGAAACCAAATCAAACAACTAACTAGTTCTCCAAAGTCATTTTGGATTTGAAAAGTTATTTTGGGACAAAATTAAGCTCAATCAAATGGAGCCTTTGTCTAATTCTAATATCAGGATTCAGTTTTACTTTGAAACATGACACTCAGGATGGTAAGAAAACTGAAGCCGTTTCAGTCTATTGAACTTACACAAGTTGCATTATAATGTATCTGTCCATAGAATCAGTGTTTAGCTAAAGTAATTTTGGCTATGAATCGAGTTGTGAAACACAGCTGAGAAGTTTGATTCAAATTAATACTCACCTAATGTGGTTAGAATATGTACATAACGTCTCTCAGATGTTTTGGAAACGCGTCTCTCAAAATGTACCTAACATAGGGGTGGCATTAGGGCCGGGCTAGCCCGGGTTCGGCCCGGTCCTTGACCTGGCCCGACCCGATCAAATTTGGGTTGAATCAGGGCCAACCCTACCCAAAAAACAGGTCCGGTCCGGTCCCCCAAAAAAACAAAAAAACCCAAATTCGGCCCGAGCCGCTCAGACCCGGGACCAAGTTGAACCAGCCCGGGCCGACCGTTGGATTTCCTTTTTTTTACTAATTTTTTTTAAATATCGTGTTTGTGTAATTACTAAAATACCTCACAACGGATCTATACTAGCTAGTTTTGGGAGGTATTTTGAAAAATTCAAAAAAAAAAAATGCGTATTATATATATACAACCTCATTTCATTCAATTTTCTTCACAAATTCACTCAACTCTCTCTACTATCTCTCATCTCTCTCAATAAATCAACAACATTCAACTACTCTCTTTCAAGAATCAACATCAACAATATCCAACAACATCAACAACATCCAACAATAATCAACAACATCAACAACAACACTACAAGCTCTCTCTACCTTCATTTTTCAATCTACATTCTATACTCATATGGAATTTATGTATTTGTATAATTTTTAGAATTTGGAGATGTTAGTATGTACCGAAGATTGGATAAAAGCGGAAGAGAGAACATAAGATTTACATGAAGCACATAATGGCTCAACAAGTAGCGACGAATGAACATCTAGTACAATGAAGTTTGGATAATGTATTGTAAATAATTGGAAAAAATTATGGGGATGAGATTCTATATTTAGGTTAAGTAAAAGTGCACGACAATAGTCTACTGCCTTCTCTTCAATCTAAATAGAGGTCATCTCGATCTCTAAATACAAATGTTTTCCTCATATTGTAATTTCGATAAAATTTGTATGAAATGTTACTAATCTATTTGATTATATATTAAACTTTGTAATTCATAAAAATAATTCAATTTATGAATATCTCTTTTATCTATTTGTTCTTGACAATTCTTAACAATTTTCCCTTCTTTTTTGTCTTTGTTAAAAAAATAATAATAAATAAATAAATAAATCGTCCCCGACCCCGGCCCGCACCGGCCTTGGCCCAGCTCCCGAGCCAGGGGCCAGGTCCTGGAAAACATTTCCCCGCCAAGGCCCGGCCCGGCCCAGCCTGCCATTTCTTCCAGCCAGACCCGGGTCAAAACCCGCAGGCCCGGCCCGGCCCTAGGCCCAAATGCCACCCCTAGCATAACATGTCTCTCTAAATGTACATAAGGGTATATGTAGTCGTTCAATCTAAAATTTTGGGTATTTGGCATATAGGAATATAAAATTTGGGTTTTAGTTGTAGTCGTTTTAATTCAAATTTTGAGTTTTAATTTTAAAAAAACAACGGACATAGAATGATTTCCCATCTATTAACTTTTATTTTTTTTAAATAAAAAAACCAACGGATGGGGATTCATTTCATGTCTGAGAATTTTATTAGAAAAAATTAACTCTTAATTAAATCCTAATTAAATCTTATTAAATCTTAAATAATTCTTAATTCTTAATTAAATTTCAATTAAAACCTAATCTATACACATAGAAATGTTTATAGGATGTAGTCTCTATGATTTTTTCCACCAAACTGGAAAAAAATGTTATGGGACGGTAGATCATGTCCCGTCAGAGCTCGATTTTTTAAGGACGGAAAATGATGATCTTACCCGTCCGATATATTTACATTAAAAAAAAAATTAAGCGACGAAAGATTATTTTTCGTCTGATTGAACGGACGAAAAGATCATCTTTCGTCGACTATTTTTTTCCAAATTTCTATATCTTCTTCCAAATATAGTAAAGCACTATTCTCCTAGAACACAATTTTTGGGTATATAGCCTACGACTACATCACAATTTATTATTTATTGGTTTATTTATCTATTTTTTGAAATTTTGGTATTTTAGCCAACGACTACAGATGCTCTAATGTGGTTAATACTCACCTAATCATTTAAACAGTCTCTTAGATGTGTTGGAAAATAGACAGTGTTATCTTCAGCTTCTACGTCCTTAGTCCTTACCAACGTGTGTGTTCCACTTTGTTTTTAATTTCAGCTAGTACCAGACCAGCGAGTGAGGTAGTATTGTAGTTAACGAAGATGAACGGTTAAGGTACGTAATTATATCATATTATATCTATATATTATGCTAATAGTAGAGATAATGTACCCCTCTCTCTTCTCTATTTTGAAATAGAGAAAGGAGAGTAAAAGTAGGAATTCACACATACCTTAACACGTTCACACGCCTAGCCACCACCTTCGCACAATTTTCGATCGTCCGATTGTCCAGATGCGCGAAGACGTGCATAATCGATGCTCCCGATCGTGCCACTTCGCCAACTAATCACTCCTGTCCAATTCACTCATTGGGCGAGCCTATCACGTGATCAACAACCCAGGTTGCGCCACATCACCACATCATCCTGACACCTTATTCCACTCAGCGGAAGAGCACAAGCTCGATGGGCGGTCCAGAACGCTCCAAAAATCACGCCAGCTCGATAAATCAATAAAAAACCACTGAAAATGATTTAAAATTAGGAATTAAATTAAAATTCCCAAAATTATTATTACATACAGAAATTAAATTAGAATTCTGAAAAATAATTATAAATTTAGAATCTATACAATATATTATGCTAAACCACTTTTGTGAAGGATTTTTCTCATTTGTTCTTTTTAAAATAAAAAATTTGAGGGCAAATGTAGGAGATAACTCGCCATTCTTACTTCATCCAAACTGAAATTGGAAACCTTAAAAATCGTGTATTATTATATACATGTTATTAGATTATTTTTTCACAAAAAAATTCTTATTTTCTCATTTTAAAAAAAAATATGTTCAATATTGCACGGGTTATACTACATATTATATTATATTATATAAGTTTTTGCAATGTTGCACAAGGGTACACGAGTTATTATTATATAGATGTTAATAAATGAATTTTTCAAAAAAAGTTTTATTATTTTTTATTTTTAAAAAATTATGTGCAGTATTGCATAGGTTATACTACATATTATATTATATTATATTATATTATATTGTATTGTATAAGTTTGTGCAATATTGCACAAGGGTATACTAGTCTATACCTTATACTAACAAGTAACTTAGACGTCCGATGCACGTCTTAATAAACCTTTTTTAAAATAAAATTAAAAGCTCTAACGTTGTGAGGACTCGAACCTGAAACCTCATTCATATTAGTTATGTACATGCATCACACGCATTGATAGATTTACAAATGACAATATGGCCTTCTCCCACACGCATTAATAGATTTACAAATGACAATATGGCCTTCTCCCATTATAATATTAGAGATTGGAGAGAGAGTCTATCCCTCTCTCCTTTCTCTATTTTGAAATAGAGAAATAAGAGCAAAAATAGAAATTATCATTTAACATAACATGTGCAATTCACACTTTTTTTATAAAATAAAGAATTAAAAAAAAAACCGAGCCCTCCAACCAAGCCACACATCTCTTCCTTCCCACTTTCAAAATCAAATCCCCCCTTCTCCCCGCTCACCTACCAACCGCCTCACGCCACCCCTCCACCAACCCTTCGTTGCCCTCCCACGCAGCTTCACGCCAACCCTTCATTGCCCCTTCCAACGTCATGCCTCCGCTGCCCTCCCAAGCACTTGATGGCGCCCAGCTGCTTCACGCAGCTCGCACATCGCCCCTTCGCTACCCTCCCACGAAGCTGCAGCCGCCCCACCGTCTCTCCTTCCACGCAGCCGAACGCCGCTTCTCACGAAGGATGATTTCAAAATTTTAAACTCTCTCTTCTTCCTTTCATCTCGCACAAACTTCAAATCGGATTTCAAATCAAATATAGCGCTCCCTCCTCTAACCCTTTCAGTTATCTCTCTCAATCTTTTTCTTTGTGATTTCTAATTATATTTAGATATTTTTAATTATAAATATTGTGATTCCTCATTATACGAATTTCAATCTTGTAATACTTGGAGATCATCTTAGCAAAATCAATTGGTAAACCATTCTACATTTGTTGTGACTGCTGACTTCTAATTTTTATTCCACTACATGTAATTTAATGTGGGTATGAGTTTTTATCTGCATTTGAGTTCATGGTGGGTGATTGTGTATGAATTTATGATTTTTTTGTAGATGAAAATATTACCTATTTATTGGGGGGCAAAGATAACGGGAAGAAAAGGATAACAACAACTGTAACATGAGAGGTTAAAGAGAATTCCTTACAAGGGGGAGATGCAGAATGTAACCCCTATTTCCGTAAATACGTATTTTCTGAGTATTTTTCTGTATTTCAAGATTTATAAAATTGTTATTGTTAAATTCGTTTTGAGTTCTTAGTTAAAACATTTTGTAAACAATAGTTATAATTATTTCAAATAAATCTTATCCCTATTTCTACTTGATCAACTATTTGCATTTTAACCCTCAAAGAATATTATTACTGATTGGAACTATTTCAACGAATTCATATTTTTATATATTGATATTATTATTCTGATGATTGATATTATTATTGTTAGTATTTTTATTGTCATTGTTCTTATTATTATTCATGTTATTATTAGTAGGGTAAAAGGGATATGAGCAACTTGCTCATTTAGTAAATGAGCAAGTGATGAGGTGGCATGCATGTGATACATTGAGTATCTAAACTTTTAGGATTTTCCAATCACATGCATGCCACCTCATCAATTGCGCATTTACTAAATGAGCAAGTTGCTCATACCCCTTTTTCCCTTATTAGTATTACTATTTTATTGTCATGGTTATTATTTATATTCTTATGGGTATTATGATTAATTATTATTATTATTTCAATAATTGTGTTTATAATTGTCTCAAATAATTAATGTAATACAAATTATATTTTATTAGATATCTTATTTCTTGTATTCGGATTTGTATTGATCAATTGTATTATATACAATGTATTTTATTTTATTGGATCAATACCCAAATACCCAATAGCCCAATATCCTATCTTTTTCCTATAAATACCCTAATCTCCTATTAACCCCCTAACCCTAATTACCCTAGCCATCATTAACCAAATCAAACAACTAACTAGTACGCAATGAATAATAAGGTAGAAAAAAATAAATCATATACTTTCTTTTTTATTTTTATTTTAAGAATTCAATTGAAATTGTATTTGTGTTGCATTTTGTAGTGCCCCGGATCCCCATTACCGGGTATCCGTGACACTCTCCAGAATCTTTGCCTTCAAATGCATCTCAACACAGTAATAACATGGAAATTTAAAAACTTTTTAATGCCAAATGAGTTATTACATCATTGATTACAACCAATGTCTTGTTCTTGCCAAGAATACAAATTACATAAACTCAGTACATCTTATTACAACATACATCACTTCTTTCTATAAAGTTAACAACTTCTCTCTCTCTGAATGGCAGTCGACGGCTCACTGCCGAGGCTCTGCTGAACAGTCAATTTGCTTTCCTGGGACTTGCTTCTCGGCTTGAGTCTTCTGCTGCGCTACTCTGATATCTCTGCACCTGCTCGAAAGGTAGAAGTCGATACCTAAAAGGTGGAAAACGTCAGTACTTCGACTGACGCAAAGCTGGTGATAACAGCGATCCTCTAAAATTCAATCACAACCCATCTTGAATGGAAAAGGGAAACGTGCATCCTAAATTATGTGGTGCTCGTGTATGTCATGATCTAACAACTAAATGCACCAATCACAAGCCTATTCTAAAGCAAGCAAGACTTGGGAATCTAGATCTGCATGCATCCCATACTACATGCGTCCAAGATCCAAGCAAAGCCTAATCTAATGCACAAACAAGAATGCACACGATGCACCTACTCTAATGCAATTCAGTTGGGACGTATGCATCCCATACTATATACTTTCCCAAAATCAACTTCGATGGAAATGTATGCATCCCATACTACATACCTTCCAAGGAGTTCGCCTCTCCTGATTGTAGGGTTCAATCCCTTGCCATGCATCCTACCCATGTACCCATCCAGTTCCCAATAGACTGTCCGTCGCCCAAGGAGATTGCGGCGGTCGGTCATATTCCACCCTGCAGTGCCCAAGTGGTCACCGCCAGTTGGTACCCGCGCACGGACCTCCTTAGAAACCGCGGTGAACCTGGTCCTTACGACCCTTGGTTCCACATGTCCACTCATGGACTCTCGCATGCGTGTTCACCCCTGGCCCGGGTTATGAACAAATATACACCAAACACAAAACACAACCCACACTTTAGGGACGTGAGCACCACGGAAGGTCAACTCCTTCGGGCCTCCCGCACCTTACTCCGGCAAACTTTAGGAATCAGCAGATCGAGATACGAGTCGGGGACTCAATCCATGAGCGGCCGAGAACGTATCCCTACGACTAGAAGATACAACACCGACTATGGCTTACTAGGACTAATGCAATTTCCCAACCCCTTAATAAACCATTCTAACCCCTACCTTACTCTAAGTATTTCGTGTAAGAATTACTGCTTCCGCACTTGCCTATCAACCTCTGGCCCCTAGCGACACCGGTCCGGTCCGCCACTTCCCCGACTTGGACTCGTCCAGCAAAATGGCCTACGCCTGCCGCTATCCCGGCTATAAATATAAAATTGCCCTGTGAGCTCCACTCACTGGCATGCTTGGACGTCCTACGCTCGGCAGAAGTCTAATAATATAGGCTTGATAGGTGCAGGGTATCCTTTACCCTAGTGACTAACTCGAGTCACACATCCCACTCGGGGAAACAACAACCTCAATAACAGAGATCGACCATCCCTAGCCACGAGTCACCGATTCGGCTCACACACAAGGAAAAGTTGCTTTCACAATCCTTAGTCCTAACCCAGACTAAGCAACCTACGGGTTTCCGCACGATCTCAAAATGGTCATCCCTCTCTCGATACAACTCCGATTGGAGTGTATGGCCCAACCTGGAAAGGTACGATCCTATGCTATAACTACCTAGTTGATCACAAGCTTAGACTCAACCGTCTAAGTCCTCAAATTAGCTTTTCAAGCTCCAACCTGCGTGCTTCCTGTGCACGGGCTGCACCTTACCAGTAACACAAAATCCTACTCGTTCATCAGAACGACACAAACTCAAATTCTGTAGAAGGGTGTGGGTGTCCTCAAAAACTCTCTAGTTGGTCATGAGTACAAATTACACCATTAAGTCACCCTAACACACTCATCTATCATCGATACACCCATTACACAATTGGTCTCTCCAATTCAGAGCATTCAGCTCTACTATCGTCCTCTGTCCAGTCTTACAAAAATCATAAAAATTCAACTGTTTACTGAATTTGTCTCAAATTAGTTTTGTTGGAAAGGTCTAGGTGTCCCCTACAACTCTCTCCTGGGTGATGATCCTCAAAATATGCCTCTAACAGGTCTCAATTTCCCAATCTTTACAGAGTGTCGAAACTGGCTGAAAACAGCACAGTGCTCAATCACAAATCACAGTAAATTGCACACTTGTCCAATTGACACAAAATTTATGGTGGTGACACTAGACATCATATCCAACATCATGCAAAAGACCTAATGTCAAAATTCTAATTATTCAGTGAGTAATAGCTACTGCAAGTGAGCACAGAAACCATCCAGTTTTCTAATTCAACATCAGATACTGATTAGAGATAGAATTTTCTCATGCCTTTAAAATCATCCAAATAATCTACTGATTTTTGTAGATAATCAACATGCATTCAAGAATAATGAGTAAAAGTTTCAGATCAAAATCATGCTTCAATAATTCACGAAAATTCCTACAATATCAACCATTCTGTTTTTCTTTTCCTGAGTCTGCCTTACGACATATATCCATCTCACAATTTTATTAGCACATCAAATGATCATATAAAAAACTGAAATAATTCATGGATTATCATAACACATAAATGAACAAACCCTTTTAATTTTGTGGTCTAATTCAACATATTGTGCTCTCGAAAAAATCCACAACATGGCACTCCGAACCAGCTTTCTCTAGTTCCATTCTGACTTCTACTTCTAACTTTAGAAAAAGCAATCCTATGCATTCTAACACATATGCATGCAACCAAATTTAATTAAGAGACAAGAATTCAAGTTTAGAGAAACTTCCCACCTTAGGTTGTAGTAGTAGAAGGAATCTCTTCAAGCTCCTCTTGGAAATCTCCTTCTCCTTCACTTCCTTTTTCTTTTCTCTCCTCCTTCTTTTTGGGGTGTTCTCTTCTGAAAATTCCAGAGCAAATGGGAGAAATGAAGTGGAAAATGAGGGTGATGGGAAGGGGTGACCGGATTTGACAAGGGGTGGGAGGTAGGTTAGATCTTAGGTGGTTTTGTAGGCCCCAAAACCATGGCTAGCCCATTGGTTTTGTGTTAGGTGTGTTGGCTGCCCAACTTAGCTCTTAACGAGCTCCAACGAGTGTGAGACACGTGTTTTAACGAGCGCACGCAACCTATATTCACTGTAGTACCATACCGTGTTATATTTGCATGTGCGTCGTGTCGAAAACTAGCAGTTATACTAGTATCGGTCCGTCTCGTTCTCGTGCATCTTTGGAATGCAACTCTTCCAAAATTCGTCCCGTAGCCCTAACCATCCACCACGATGTTACAATCGACCCATAATACTACAATAAATTGCACGCATACTAACAATATACATACACATATGCATATCTTTAGGTATCGTACAAAAACGGGGTGTTACACTTTTGTAGTAATTTTATTAGAGAGAAGCAAGCGGCAACATCATTGAAAATCAAGCGTCAACATCATGGTGTTATTAGTATTAGGTTCGACTTATATATTTTTGAAACTTTTTTGTTAGTTTCGAACCATTTAAGTTTTTCAATTGGAGAAAATTTTGTCTCTCCCCCTGTAGTGCCCCGAATTTCTAATAAATAAAATTAAAAATAAGTGGCACAATTTTCAGAATCAACTTCAATTGCAATCATAAACACAGTATCAAATACATAGAAAATTAAAACTTTTTATTACATACCTTTTTTTTACAAAAACACAACGAAAATTAACACATTAATTACAATTCTATTACAACACGCTGAATTTTCAACTTTCATTTATACTCCAACCTTTACTTGAACCAATGCTATCTATAACTGAAATCCCTGCAAAAGTCTATTGAAAGTGGGAACGTCGGTTAAATGCAACTGACGTCAACTATAATAATAATGATACTTCTAAATCTCACAATCACAAACTTGATGCATATTAATAAACAATAATAAATAATACATAAACAATAATATATGAAACAAGAAGTGAAACATATTAACACAACAATAATAAATGGAACATGAAACAATGATAAATGAAGCATAAAACAACAAGTGAAGCTAGGCTAAGTGTCAAGCGTATGAAATGAAAACAGAAAATAAGCATGCATAAAACAAATCAAGAAACACAAATGCATATGATGATTTCTAATGCATATTTGTCGGATTCTATGCATCTCATACTACATAGATCCAGTGCAAGCCCTTATCGTTATCCACTTTATAGGGTTCAATTCCTCGTTATGCCACTAACCTACTACGGTAACTACTTTAAGATTTAGATTATTCTGTGAGTATCTAGTGCCATGCCCTGATCATTCTTGAGAATCAGCTTCCCACCGCAAGTGATTTTGGGTACTCCCTCACACCCCGATCATTTTGGAAATTGAAACCCACACCGCAAGCCAAATGGTACCTCATCACATGAATATCACATGAGCGTCGCCTCGTCCCAATAATTCTGAAGACGCATCCCACACCGCAAGTGATCACACCCCGATCATTCTTGGGAATCAATTTCCCACCGCAAGTGATTTTGGGTACACTCCCCCACACCCTGATCATTCTGGAAATTGAAACCCACACTGCAAGTGATTACACCCCGATCATTCTTGAGACCATATCCCACCACCAATCATATAAGGCCCCTTACCAATGTATCACATGCATGCCACATAATCAATTGCTCATTTACTAAATGAGCAAGTTGCTCATATCCCTTTTACCCTATATATATATATATATAGACACACACACACACACACATGATGAAATCTACGATATAGCATGTGCATCTTGTCCAATCTACCTCATTTCATACATCAATCAAATCCATCATCAAGAACAAACTAAATATGATCATCACATATTAAAAATTTGGCTTTTATCTCATGGAATCAATTAACTCTATTTAACCTTCATCACAATAATCAATTCATGGTAGAATCAATAATACATGTTTTAAAGCAATCAAAGATCCACATAAAAATTTCTAGCATGACATCTGCTCAACCATGATCCAAGAACATATTAAGGGAGTCAAAGAATCACTCACTAATGAAGGCTTTTATTCATGAAGAAGTTATTTGACTACTTATTCATTGAGATTTTTCCTCAAATAGATCTACATCAAGTTTAAAATCATGCGAGATCTTAATATATCATACTTGATCAATCATCATCATATTCTACAAGCATATAACAAATCAAGAGATGAGAAGTACCACCCACCTCAAGGAAGATCAAACGAAGATAATAATAATAGAAAGACGGTTTTTCCTCATTGTGAAAATCCAAAGATCTAAGCTCCAAACTCAAAGAATAATAATAAAAATAATAGTATTTTGTGAAAAAAAGAAAAGAGATGGTTGCTGATGTCTATTATAGGCCGGGATCAAGTTTTTAGGGGTTTTTACGAAGATTTTACAGAAATATCCCTTAGGAAAATAATTTTTTACATATATGGATCCTTCCAAATCAATTAGTTAAATCAAATCCAATCAGTTATAGTAAAAATATAATCCCTTAACTCCCCTGATCTGGTCAGTCTCAAAGTGGAGCCCAGAAAACAACTTTCAAAAAATTTGCCTCCAAGTGGCAATTTTACATAAACGTCCTTCACTTTGAAATATTTGCAAATATGCCATAAATTATTCATAAAAACCCAGAAAATTTAGAATTATTATCTACTAATAAATATTAGATTTTCTAAATAAATTTTCCAACTTTTTATTTCCCAAAAAAATATTTGCACGTATTTTGGACGTGCAAAAAGATAAATTTCAGAAAAATGCTTAATAATCACAAAAATATTCATCACAAATCATTTATTAATTTCAAAAAAAATATTTAAAATTTCTAGGATGTTACATTACTCCCTCCTTAGAATAGTTCTGTCTTCAGAACTATCGCTAATAGGGGAAAGAAACAACTTCAAGCAAAATGGTAAAATTACACAAAGAGTTCAGGAAAATCATTCTTCATGCGGTCCTCCGGCTCCCAGGTGGCCTCCTAGAACAACTGATTTCTCCAAAACACCTTGACCATAGGTATGACCTTACTCCACAACACCTTCTCCCGCCGATCAACAATCTCCACATGCTGCTCCCTATAGCTCAAATTTAGCTGTAATCCATCGGGCACTTTCGTCAACTGATGACTCTGGTCAGACACATACTTCCTCAAAATCGATACATGGAATACATGATGCACTTGAGCCAACTCTTTCGGCAATTCCAACTTGTACATCGTCTTACCGATTCACCTCAAAATTTTGTATGGTCTAATGTACCTCGGTGCCAACTTGCCTCCGTTCCCAAATCTGATCACTCCCTTCTTCGGAGATACTTTGAGGAAAACTGCATCCCCAACCTCAAACTCCAAGTCTCTACACCGTGTATCTGCATAACTCTTATGCTGGGTCTGGGCTTCGACCAATCTCTTCCGAATCAGCTTGATCTTCTCTGACGTTTTCTACACAATTTCAGGCCCAAACAATGTCTCTCCCCAACTTCGTACCAATAGACAGGTGTTCTGTACTTCCTCCCATAGAAAGCTTTATAAAGTGTCATACCGATACTTGCATCATAATTGTTGTTGTAAGCAAACTAAACCAATGCCAAAAACCTCTCCCAACTGCCACCAAAATCCATGACGCAGGATCTTAGCATACCCTCCAATACTCGATTCACCCTCTCTGTTTGACCATTAGTCTGTGGATGAAAAACAGTACTGAAGTCAGTCCTGCTACCCAAGGTTGTTTGTAAACTCCTCCAAAATCTCGATGTGAACCTCGCATCCCTGTCGGAAACAATGGACACAGGAACCCCATGAAATCTCACAATCTCTTTGATGTACAGTTCTGCTAGCTTCTCTAAAGACCATGTAATCTTCATAGGTAATAAATGAGCAAACTTGGTCAAACTGATCCACAATGATCCAAATCGAGTCGTTGTCCTTCGGACTCCTTGGCAAACTAGTGATAAAATCCATACTAATATTCACCCACTTCCATTCAGGTATAGGCAATGGCTGCAACAAGCCCTCTGGGCTTCTGATTCTCTACTTTGACTTGCTGGCAAGTCAAACACCTTGCCACAAAATCTACAACATCCCTCTTCATTCCTAGGCCACCAAAAGTGCTACATGATGTCTCTGTACATCCTCGTACTTCCAAGATGTACTGATAACAAGGTACGGTGTGCTTCCTGTAAGATGCTCTCCTTCAAATCTGCACTATCCGGCACACAGAATCTCTCGCCCATTCATAGAAATCTAGTTTGGACACAAAATTCTGATAGCTTACCATCGGAAATCTACTATAATATCATAATTGCTCTTTTCTGACCCTCTATAATCTGCTCCCTCAATGAAGGCTAAAGCCTCAATTGTGCAAATGACGCTCCCAATCCTTGCAGTACCACCTTAATACCTGCCCGATCTAACTCTACAGTCAACTCCTTCTGTGCCGTGATCAAACTTGACAAACTAGTCTTCCAACTGAGTCCATCAACCACTACATTCGCCTTTCCTGGATGATACTTGATATCAGGACGAATGCCTTCCAATACTTCCCACCACCTTCTTTGCCGAAGATTCAGATCTCTTTGCTGATAAATGTACTTCAAGCTCTAGTGATCAGTAAACATATTGAACTTCTCTCCATATACATAGTGCCTCCACTGCTTCAAGGCAAAGATAATAGCTGCATGCTCTAGGTCGTGCATCGGATAGTTCTTCTCATGAGAACGCAACTGCCTCGATCCATAAGCAATAACTTTTCCCTCTTGCATTAAGATGCAACCCAAACCTCTGTGCGACACATCACTGTAAATATCATAGTCTTTCCTAACTGGCGGCAAAGTTAGAATAGGTGTTGTCGTCAACCTCTCATTCAACTCTAGAAAACTCGCCTCACATTTATCAGTCTAAATGGAACACACATTCTTCCGGGTCAATCCTGTCAATGGGACCGCAATCTGAGCATAGCCTTGAATGAACCGCCTGTAGTACCCTGCCAAACCTAAGAAGCTCTTGACCTCCTTCACAGTCGTCGGTCTAGGCCAACCCTTTACAGCTTCAATTTTCTGAGGATCAGTGGTCACTTCCTCCTTAGAAAGGATATGACCAAGGAATGCTACCTCTGACTTCCAAAATTTCACACTTTGATAGTTTGGCATACAAATCCTCTTCCTGCAGCTTCTTCAATACCTCTGCTAAGTGCTCAACATGCTCTTCCTCCGACTTCGACTAGACCAGTATATCATCAATGAATACCACCATGAAATAATCAATCAACGGTCGCAAAATCTGATTCATCGTATCCATAAACACTGCCGGTGCATTCGTCACCCCGAATAGCATCACCAAAAACTCATAAAGTCCATGGCGAGTTCTGAAAGCTGTCTTGCTCACATCCTCCTCCTTAACTCGAACTTGATGATACCCTGACCGCAGATCAATATTTGAAAATACTGCCGCCCCTAGAGCCTATCAAATAGATCATTAATCCGTGGAAGTGGATACTTGTTCTGAATGGTCACCTTGTTCAATTCTCGGTAGTCAATGCACATCCTCATTGACCCATCCTTCTTCCTTACTAGCAACACTGGCGCACCCCATTACGAAGTACTCGGCCTGATGAATCCCTTGCTTAGAAAATTCTCAATCTGCTTCTTCACCTCATCTTGCTCTAAGGTGTCATCCTGTATAGAGCCTTAGAGTTTGGAGCACTTCCTAGCTGAACATTGATGCAGAACTCAACATCTCGCTGCGACGGTAACCCCGGTAGATCTTCCAAGAACGCAATAGAAAAATCTCAGACAACTGGAATCTCCCTGGCCTCATTTGGAATCATCAACTTCGATATAGCTGCAATCACCTTCCAGTTTCCTTTCTTTCCTTGAAAAGTCACTGCGGGTCCTCCCGGTGCCTTCACTATAACTTCTTTGTTCTTGCATTCAATTGTAGAATCATAAATTGCCATCCAATCAATGCCTACAATCACATCCACTCCCAAAACTTTTACATAAAAGTCCTTCACTTTGAAATATTTGTAAATATGCCATAAATTATTAATAAAAATCCAGAAAATTTAGAATTATTATATACTAATAAATATTAGATTTTACAAATAAATTTCCTGACTTTTTATTTCCAAGAAAAAAATTTGCACATGTTTTGCACGTGCAAAAAGATAAATTTCAGAAAAATGCTTAACAAATCACCAAAAAAATCATCACAAATCATTTATTAATTCCAAAAGCATAATCAAAATTTCTATGATGTTACACCCCCTTTTTAGACAAACTTGATTGGAAATGACTTTGTTTTATTTTTAGAACTTTATTAGTTAGATCAATGTTAATGTTAGAGTATCATATAGATAGTTATGACTGAGTATTTATTTTATTTTCACTTTTAGGGGCTTAAATTGCTTGATTATTTGTTTTTCCTATTAAAAATTCATATTCGAAGGTCAAAGGTTCTCACGCATCATTTGGTTAGTGTTTATTTCATTGATATGCTAAATGTACATTGTAGAATACTAAATCCCATATATATATATATATATATATATATATATATATATATATATATATATATATATATATATATAGTCCCCTTCCGTTGTGCACTAGACCTCTGTGTGCACTCGGCCTTCCCGCCTTCAAATTGACGATCCGAACCGTTCACATTGATATACAAATCTAAATTAGTCTAAATATGAAATCAAATCATTTTAAATTCATTTGCCCATCCATTGAAGTGTTACAAAATTGTATGGCTGAAAATTGTTGTTTTTTACAGTTACATAATGGATGGGCAAATTAATTTCAAATGATTTAATTTTACATATTTAGACTAATTTAGATGTGGAGATCAATGTGAACGGTTCGGATCGCCAATACGAAGGCGGGAAGGCTGAGTACACACGAGTGCACAACGGAAGGGGACTCTCTCTCTCTCTCTCTCTCTCTCTCTCTCTCTATATATATATATATATATATATATATATGAGAAAAGTGAGCCTCATATTTGTATGAGGAAATTTCCTCATACAAAGTGATGTGTCAAAATAAGAGCCTTTAGATCATAGTTTTAATCAAAGGGCTTATTTGCAAAAATAAAATTGACAATTATTGATTAAATTCCTAAAATTAATTGATGTGATTTCCCCAAATCCGCTCCTGCATCTTTTTCACGTCTTTCTCCCTCCTCTACCTCTTGCGATGGCCAAGCCTATCTCGCACTTGTTGTTTGCTGATAACTCCATTTTGATGGGCACCGGTACCATGAGTGAAATTTAGATTTTTCATAGATTATACAATCCAGTTGTGAGTGTTAGTGGTAAAAAAAAAATCAAATAGCCCAAGTCATTTGTACGTCAACTATAAACAAGTCACTCCAGATTTCCTTATTCAATTATTGTCATCGTCTCTTTAAATGCAATGCTGCATCTCATATTAGGATTTTGGAGTAGTATTTCGGTGCTCCCATTCCATAATTGAAATAAGATGCCTTCGTCATCATCACAGACAACTTATTTTATCCTCAAAAAATCATCTAGCATCATCGAAATCATCAGAGCTTATCTCCTTTGCTGGATCGTACAGTACAACCCTCCTCAGACAATTTATACATTTTGCTCCACCTTCATGTATCTCCTTTGCTGTTTTTCAATAACGATGTGGAGGAAGTGGGATTGGAGAAAAAAATTCATTAATTTTAGGAATTTAATCAATAATTGACAATTCTATTTTTGCAAATGAGCCCTTTGATTAAAACTATGATCTAACGGCTCTTATTTTGACACTTCACTTTGTATGAGGAAATTTCCTCATAAAAATATGAGGCTCACTTTTCTCTCTCTCTCTCTCTCTATATATATATATATTTCAATCTTTTACATTTTTAACAGCCCCCTGGATCTATGTGTAGTTAATTTTCAGCCTTGAACACTACAAAAGATACTCAATTTTCCGGCGTTTTTTTACGTCTTTACCGGTGTTTTTTACGCCGATGAAACTTTCACCGGCGTTTATAATAGCACCGGTCCAAATGCCGCCGAAGCGAGCGTCGCGGAAAGAAAAGGGTATACACCGACGGTTTTAATGGACGCCGGTAAATGTTGCAACTACACCGGCGGTCAGAAAACGCCGGTGTATGGGGGTCTCTGAGTGCCGTTCTTTTACACCCCATATACATTCACCGGCGGCCGTAAACCGCCGGTATTTATACATTCACCGACGTTTCTATAAACGCCGGTGTAGAATGAAAGTATACCGGCTGTCATAGAGCACCGGTGTATGTGCATTTATGAGTGCCCGGTTTTCCCTACTTACAAGCACCGGCGTGACCAAAAATGCCGGTGTAGTTCGATACACCGGCGTTGTATAAAATGCCAGTGTTCGACGGTGCCATTACAGCTGACGACATTCACCGGCGTGTGTGGGAACGCCGGTATATCGCACACTCCAACAAATTGATTAGATAGACCGGCGTTTTTTGAGACGCCAGTCTAGCTATGCCCGTTTATTTTCGATACTCCAATTTTTCGTTCGATTTCAATTCACAGTTTCATTTACAAAACCTGTAAACTAATTCACAACTGATTCAACCAATTTCGTTGCATATTACTGCGCAAATCACAACCAAACACAAGAATAATAAAGTTTCACACGTGTCATATCCCAAATATCTCAACAAACTAATTAACAGTGTCATAATCACAACCAATCACAACCAAATTCACCGCAAAATTAACAGTGTCATAGTTAACAAATTAATATAGTGACGAACATCCCAAATATCTCAACAAATCAGTCTGACAAATATCTCAAATATCCCAAATTAACAGTCTGGCATAACTCTCATAAATAAAAAAACAGTCTGACATAACAGCAAGGAGGACATAAGAACAACAATCATACAGCAAGGAGGACATAAGAACAGCAAGGAGGACCACGGATTCATACCCCTCGAGTAGCTTCAGTTCTGATCATCAGAATTTCCTTCATCTGGGCGACTGCTCTGTGAAAAAAAACAATAGTTTAATTCAACAGTAGACCACAATACAGAATATGCATATTTTTTGAACTTGCAAAAAATCTACCTGTATCTTAAATTATAAGATCAAAGTGCCAATTGCAAATGGAATTGTTAATGATATACAGAGGTAAAATAATTACATTGCAATGCTAAAAATCTAGTACTTAATTTTGTTTTTAAATATATCTAAAATAACAAAACAAATGAAAATTCAATATCTAACTTGAAACCTTTATATTCTCCTCTGATTGGGAATATCCACTATCTAAATCAGTAAAACAAATGAAAATTCAGTATCTAAGCTTGTCTTTCATGGATTGTTCAGACAATCCATGAAACTGTCATCGTGGACGGAAACCAAATATAAGAAAAATAAGAAAAATAAGATAGGGCTCATATCAAGTGTATTTTTAGGGAACTGTCATCGTGGAAGGAAACCAAATATAGAAGCCAGAAATGGAAACAGAAGGAAGAATGGTAGAGACTTTGGATACACCAGGCTAACATAGCGGCATTTTCCTCATCTCTCTCTCATCCCTTATTTCCCTTTAGCACACGAACACAAAGAGACATCAGCAACAACAGCAAGAGCGACAAGAACAACAATAATAATAAATTATTATGAACAAGATGTCTCTATATGGGTTTCCAGATCTCCACTCGAGCCCTCTCTTTCTAATCACAGCCCAATTAAGAACATAGACAACAGCCACTAAACAATCCAATCACAGCCCAATCAAAATTTGCCATCCTGGATCTTAATGAAATAAGCTTCATTAACAGTGAAAGAAAATGAGGATGCTAGCAGCATACTTAGTTTGGAAGTGAACCCATTTTTTGTTAAAAAATCATGCCAAAGATGGCAATCAGCTTCATTAACAGTATCTGAAAATGAAAATTTCCATTATCTGAGCTTATATGTTGCTCTACTAATTCACTGTGCCCAACTAAATCTAAAACCCAATTGTTGTGCATATCCGGAGGATTTTGGCATACAGCTATAGCATCCTCAGTTCACAGTGAACCCATTTTGGTCAAAAAAACATGCAAAGAAGACAATCAGATGCATGAAATAAGCTTCATTAACAGTGAAAGAAAATGGGGATGCTAGCAGCATACTTAGTTTGAAAGTGAACCCATTTTTGGTTAAAAAATCATGCCAAAAAGGGCAAACAGGTTACTTTAACAGTATCTTAAAATGAAAATTTCCATTATCTGAGCTTATATGTTGCTCTACTAATTCTTGAGCCCAACTAAATCTAAAACCCAATTGTTGTGCATATCCGGCCGGAGGATTTTGGCATACGTAGCTACAGCATCCTCAGTTCACAGTGAACCCATTTTGGTCAAAAAAACATGCCAAGGAGACAATCAGATGCATGAAATAAGCTTCATTAACAGTAAAAGAAGATGAAAATTCTAGCAGCATACTTAGTTTGGAAGTGAACCCATTTTTGGTTAAAAAATCATGCCAAAGAGGGCAAACAGGTTACTTTAACAGTATCTTGAAATGAAAATTTCCATTATCTGAGCTTATATGTCGCTCTACTACTTCTTGAGCCCAACTAAATCTAAAACCCAATTGTTGTGCATATCCGGAGGATTTTGGCATACGTAGCTATAGCATCCTCAGTTCACAGTGAACCCATTTTGGTCAAAAAATATGCCAAGAAGACAATCAGATGCATGAGATCAACTTCTTTAACAGTGAAAGAAAATGGGGATGCTAGCAGCATACTTAGTTTGGAAGTGAACCCATTTTTGGTTAAAAAATCATGCCAAAGATGGCAATCAGGTTACTTTAACAGTATCTTAAAATGAAAATTTCCATTATCTAAGCTTATATGTCGCTCTACTACTTCTTTAGCCCAACTAAATCTAAAACCCAATTGTTGTGCATATCTGGCCGGAGGATTTTGGCATACGTAGCTATAGCATCCTCAGTTCACAATGAACCCATTTTGGTCAAAAAAACATGCCAAGGAGACAATCAGATGCATGAAATAAGCTTCATTAACAATAAAAGAAGATGAAAATTCTAGCAGCATACTTAGTTTGAAAGTGAACCCATTTTTGGTTAAAAAATCATGCCAAAGAGGGCAAACATGTTACTTTAACAGTATCTTAAAATGAAAAATTCCATTATCTGAGCTTATATGTTGCTATACTAATTCTTGAGCCCAACTAAATCTAAAATCCAATTGTTGTGCATATCCGGCCGGAGGATTTTGGCATACGTAGCTATAGCATCCTCAGTTCACAGTGAACCCATTTTGGTCAAAAAACTTCGCCAAGGAGACAATCAGATGCATGAAATAAGCTTCATTAACAGTAAAAGAAGATGAAAATTCTAGCAGCATAGTTTGGAAGTGAACCCATTTTTGGTTAAAAAATCATGCCAAAGAGGGCAAACAGGTTACTTTAACAGTATCTTGAAATGAAAATTTTCATTATCTGAGCTTATATGTCGCTCTACTACTTCTTTAGCCCAACTAAATCTAAAACCCAATTGTTGTGCATATTCGGAGGATTTTGGCATACGTAGCTATAGCATCCTCAGTTCACAGTGAACCCATTTTGGTCAAAAAGACATGCCAAGCAGACAATCAGATGCATGAAATCAGCTTCATTAACAGTAAAAGAATATGGGGATGCTAGCAGCATACTTAGTTTGGAAGTGAACCCATTTTTGGTTAAAAAATCATGCCAAAGATGGCAATCAGGTTACTTTAACAGTATCTTAAAATGAAAATTTCCATTATCTGAGCTTATATATCGCTCTACTACTTCTTTAGCCCAACTAAATCTAAAACCCAATTGTTGTGCATATCCGGAGGATTTTGGCATACGTAGCTATAGCATCCTCAGTTCACAGTGAACCCATTTTGGTCAAAAAAACATGCCAAGCAGACAATCAGATGCATGAAATCAGCTTCATTAACAGTAAAAGAAGATGGGGATGCTAGCAGCATACTTAGTTTAGAAGTGAACCCATTTTTGGTTAAAAAATCATGCCAAAGATGGCAATCAGGTTACTTTAACAGTATCTTAAAATTTCCATTATCTGAGCTTATATGTCGCTCTACTACTTCTTTAGCCCAACTAAATCTAAAACCCAATTGTTGTGCATATCCGGCCGGAGGATTTTGGCATACGTAGCTACAGCATCCTCAGTTCACAGTGAACCCATTTTGGTCAAAAAATCATGCCAAAGAGACAATCAGATGCATGAAATAAGCTTCATTAACAGTAAAAGAAGATGAAAATTCTAGCAGCATACTTAGTTTGGAAGTGAACCCATTTTTAGTTAAAAAATCATGCCAAAGAGGGCAAACAGGTTACTTTAACAGTATCTTGAAATGAAAATTTCCATTATCTGAGCTTATATGTCGCTCTACTACTTCTTTAGCCCAACTAAATCTAAAACCTAATTGTTGTGCATATCCGGAGGATTTTGGCATACGTAGCTATAGCATCCTCAGTTCACAGTGAACCCATTTTGGTCAAAAAAACATGCTAAGAAGACAATCAGATGCATGAAATCAGCTTCTTTAACAGTGAAAGAAAATGGGGATGCTAGCAGCATACTTAGTTTGGAAGTGAACCCATTTTTGGTTAAAAAATCATGCCAAAGATGGCAATCAGGTTACTTTAACAGTATCTTAAAATGAAAATTTCCATTATCTGAGCTTATATGTTGCTCTACTAATTCTTGAGCCCAACTAAATCTAAAACCCAATTGTTGTGCATATCCGGCCGGAGGATTTTGGCATACGTAGCTATAGCATCCTCAGTTCACAGTGAACCCATTTTGGTCAAAAAAACATGCCAAGATGACAATCAGATGCATGAAATCAGCTTCTTTAACAGTAAAAGAACATGAAAATTTCCAGTATCTAAGCATATATTTTTCTATTAATTCTTCATCCCAACTAAACCATTCATGGTAAGGAAATCAAGATGCATCTATCTGAAAAAACATGCTAAGTTTGAAAAATAAGGAAAATCAAGAGATGATACCGAAGAGAGAGAGAGAAAGCGGGGCGACGAGCGCGCGGGGGAGGAGATAGATCAAGAGCGGGGCGACACGGTGGTTTCCGATCGCCGATTCACCTCCAAATAGAGTGAAGGAGGAGGGAAATCGAAAATGACGAATAGGGCTCATATCAAGTGTAGTTTTAAGGAATTGTCATCGTGGAAGGAAACCAAATATAGAAGCCAGAAAGAGAAATGGTAGAGAATGAGGATACACCAGGCTAACATAGCGGCATTTTCCTCATCTCTCTCTCATCCCTTGTTTCCCTTCAGCACACGAACACATAGAGACATCAGCAACAACAGCAAGATCGACAAGAACAACAATAATAATAAATTATTATGAACAAGATGTCTCTATATGGGTTTCCAGATCTCCACTCCAACTCATCTCTTTCTAATCACAGCCCAATTAAGAACAATTGTTCACAGTCACTATTAAAGAAACATATATGCTCAGATAATGGAAATTTTCATTTTAAGATACTGTTAAAGTAACCTGATTGCCATCTTTGGCATGATTGCCATCCTCATCTTCTTTTACTGTTAATGAAGCTTATCTCATGCAACTGATTGTCATCTTGGCATGTTTTTTTGACCAAAATGGGTTCACTGTGAACTGAGGATGCTATAGGTACGTATGCCAAAATCCTCCGGATATGTACAACAATTGGGTTTTAGATTTAGTTGGGCTAAAGAATTAGTAGAGCAACATATATGCTCAGATACTGTTAAAGAACCTGTTTGCCATCTTTGGCATGATTTTTTAACCAAAAATGGGTTCACTTCCAAACTAAGTATGCTGCTAGCATACCAAAATCCTCCAAATCAGTACAACAACACGGCTGAACAAACCTTATTTGCAGGTCATACAATGTCATCTAAGCATGTTATGTGCCAAAGTGGGGTTGGTCATACAATGCATGAACGACACGTATTAGTTGTTTGTGAGTATGCAATAGGGTGCAGCTATGAACAGGACTCATATCAAGTGTAGTATTACGGACTGTCATCGTGGAAGGAAACCAATTTAATATAGAAGCCATATATGGAGCCAGAAAGAGGGATGGTAGAGAATGAGGATACACCAGGCTAACATAGCGGCATTTTCCTCAACTCTCTCTCATCCCTTCATTCTCTTCAACACACGCACACAAAGAGACATCAGCAACAACAGCAAGAGGGGGTTGGTCCAACAATAAGTATAGATTATAATAAACGAGATGTCTCTATTTAGGTTTCCAGATCTCCACTCCAGCCCTTTCTTTCTAATCACAGCCCACTTAAGAAACATAGACGAAATGCTTATAGACGACAGCCACAATGCAGACTCACAAACACTAGTACGTGTCTTTCATGCATTCAAGACCATAATCTCTTTAAAAATACCAATTTAAAGACTTACTGAGGGTGGGACTTGGGATTGCTGCCCTATTAAATTGGTCATTTGTTCTTGTAGGAGTGCAACTTGTGCCTTTAATGAAGTCATCTCCTCGTCCCGATTGGCACTTGAACTAGATTCACTCCGTCCGAATAGCCGCGAGGGGGTTGGTCCTAGTCCCATACCACGGACACGTCCATGCCTCTCCTTTCCCCTAACCTCGGTCAAGGCAACTCTCTGCCGGGTACGCCAATCTGTACGTGGCGCCGTAGGGTCAGAATCTGAAGCGGAAGAGATTTCATCATACCTTCTCCGAGCGTTAGTCTGTAAAAGGACATAACAATCAGAGTTAAAAGAAGATGAGATTTTGACTACTCATTAGATATTAGTTCACAAATTACCAGAATCCGTGCTGCCTCAGGGCTCGCATACGTCCCATCCTTCGATTTGTGGGTGGCATCGAAAAAGTCAATGTCGCCACTCCATAGGGCCCCCCAAATCTTCTTCCTATATATTAGTAAGATGAAATGGTTATAAACAAATAACTGTAAGTAAAAAATGTTCAATACGATTGCGCCTACCAATTCTTCCCGAACCAGAGCAAAGCTCTGTGTACCAGCGGTGTGCAACACTAGCTGCTTTGACCGACTGACAACTCCCACCTCCGTCCTTTTCTGTACATGCCACAATGAAGTTAGCAGAAAAATTCATTACAGTAGCCATACAACCACATACTCATTAGATTTTTGTGCCTTTAATGTAAATACCTGACCGATCGCCGAACTCCAGTAGTGCACAAGAAATTGCCAATCTGAAGGCTCCACATTTTCTGGCACATTCATTGCATTCTCCTCCTCTGAAAGGTCTTTGTCATAAAACTTCGCCTTCAAGTCACTCTTGTAGTCCCTCCACTTTTTGGAGAGTGACTTTTCAACCCAAGGCGTAAGGGAGTCGGCGAACGAGAAGTATTGCTGCAAAATTTATTACCCATCACTAAAAATACATATTTCAATAATATATTTGCGCCTACCAATTATTTATTTTAGTTGGGAAATACCTTGATTGTCGTAATAGCAGTGGCCTTTGTCGTGGTTGGCACCTTCGGTCAACTCTCGTATGACAAAGAAAGTATCCGGGGGTTCCTTGCTATAACCCCAATAAAGGAAGAAAATTTGCTGGCATTATCGCCAACCGGTTGCCCGACACCGTTTACCTCCACCACGATCCTTTCGTCATTCTGAAGCCTCCAAATATTCGTCATCTTAGTTCGCCCACGATGTTTTTTGACAGTGGGCGGCGTGCTACCCTCACCCTCATCTGTTTGACTGCCACTATTATGTAGTGGCTGCTCATCCCCATGGCTCTCGTTGCCATCATTTATATTTATCCTCTTTCCACGCCTCGACATGTTGTATCTGTCAAGGATTCAATAACTTCCTTAGAGATGCAAATTTAATTAATAACATGTTTATAATAACTATCATAAAATTTGTACTTTAGTAGGATTAACAAACCAACATAATTATAAAAAAATTTAAAAAATGAGATTTGTAACAAATTAAATTACAATGATAGTTTGGTTCAAATGACACTAAGCATAGTTTAATGTAAATAACACTAAGCAGTAGAAAATAGGAAGATAATTAAACCGGTGTATTAAATTGTTGTACATATCTGGAGGATTTTGGCATACGTAGCTATAGCATCCTCAGTTCACAGTGAACCCATTTTGGTCAAAAAACTTCGCTAAGGAGACAATCAGATGCATGAAATAAGCTTCATTAACAGTAAAAGAAGATGAAAATTCTAGCAGCATACTTAGTTTGGAAGTGAACCCATTTTTGGTTAAAAAATCATGCCAAAGAGGGCAAACAGGTTACTTTAACAGTATCTTGAAATGAAAATTTCCATTATCTGAGCTTATATGTCGCTCTACTACTTCTTTAGCCCAACTAAATCTAAAACCCAATTGTTGTGCATATCCGGAGGATTTTGGCATACGTAGCTATAGCATCCTCAGTTCACAGTGAACCCATTTTGGTCAAAAAAACATGCCAAGCAGACAATCAGATGCATGAAATCAGCTTCATTAACAGTAAAAGAAGATGGGGATGCTAGCAGCATACTTAGTTTGGAAGTGAACCCATTTTTTGGTTAAAAAATCATGCCAAAGATGGCAATCAGGTTACTTTAACAGTATCTTAAAATGAAAATTTCCATTATCTGAGCTTATATGTCACTCTACTACTTCTTTAGCCCAACTAAATCTAAAACCCAATTGTTGTGCATATCCGGAGGATTTTGGCATACAGCTATAGCATCCTCAGTTCACAGTGAACCCATTTTGGTCAAAAAAAATGCCAAGGAGACAATCAGATGCATGGAATCAGCTTCTTTAACAGTGAAAGAAAATGGGGATGCTAGCAGCATACTTAGTTTGGAAGTGAACCCATTTTTGGTTAAAAAATCATGCCAAAAGATGGCAATCAGGTTACTTTAACAGTATCTTGAAATGAAAATTTCCATTATCTGAGCTTATATGTCGCCCTACTTCTTCTTTAGCCCAACTAAATCTAAAACCCAATTGTTGTGCATATCCGGCCGGAGGATTTTGGCATACGTAGCTACAGCATCCTCAGTTCACAGTGAACCCATTTTGGTCAAAAAAACATGCCAAGGAGACAATCAGATGCATGAAATAAGCTTCATTAACAGTAAAAGAAGATGAAAATTCTAGCAGCATACTTAGTTTGGAAGTGAACCCATTTTTGGTTAAAAAATCATGCCAAAGAGGGCAAACAGGTTACTTTAACAGTATCTTGAAATGAAAATTTCCATTATCTGAGCTTATATGTTGCTCTACTAATTCTTGAGCCCAACTAAATCTAAAACCCAATTGTTGTGCATATTCGGAGGATTTTGGCATACGTAGCTATAGCATCCTCAGTTCACAGTGAACCCATTTTGGTCAAAAAAACATGCCAAGCAGACAATCAGATGCATGAAATCAGCTTCATTAACAGTAAAAGAAGATGGGGATGCTAGCAGCATACTTAGTTTGGAAGTGAACTCATTTTTGGTTAAAAAATCATGCCAAAGAGGGCAAACAGGTTACTTTAACAGTATCTTGAAATGAAAATTTCCATTATCTGAGCATATATGTTGCTCTACTAATTCTTTAGCCCAACTAAATCTAAAACCCAATTGTTGTGCATATCCGGAGGATTTTGGCATACGTAGCTATAGCATCCTCAGTTCACAGTGAACCCATTTTGGTTAAAAAAACATGCCAAGATGACAATCAGATGCATGAAATCAGCTTCTTTAACAGTAAAAGAACATGAAAATTTCCAGTACCTAAGCATATATTTTTCTATTAATTCTTCATCCCAACTAAACCATTCATGTTAAGGAAATCAAGATGCATCTATCAGAAAAAACATGCTAAGTTTCAAAAATAAGGGAAATCAAGAGATGATACCGAAGAGAGAGAGAGAGAGCGGGGCGACGAGCGCGGGGGGGAGGAGATAGAGAGAGAGCGGGGCGACACGGTGGTTTCCGATCGCCGATTCACCTCCAAATAGAGAGAGGGAGGAGGGAAATCGAAAATGACGAAGGGAAGAAGGGACGATGACGAAAGGTCGAAGGCTGTCGAAGAGGACGAAGCGGCGGAGGCAAACGCGCAGGAAGTAGAGCGAGGAAGGAGGGAAAACGAAGCGCCCCCTTTTTTTTGAATTTTTTTGGGGTTTGGGAAAATAGCGAGCGAAAGATTAGGGTAGATGGGATTTATTGCAGCTTATTCACCGGCGTTTCAATTAGACACGCCGGTGAATGTGTCGGTATATACACCGGCGTTTATTATTAAAACGCCGGTGAATAATACACTTCACCGGCGTTTTTAAATAAAACGCCGGTGAATACGCGGATTTACCGGCGTTTTAAATCGACCGCCAGTGTACAACCATCCCATCTGGCACCCCATTCCTATTCGCTCCCTACCCCGGCGCTACTAGTAAAATGCCGGGGAATATTCGCCGGTAAATCGAGTATCGTTTGTAGTGGAAGTGGGATCGTCAGGTGTGAGATTGGAACGAACTGACTTGCATATGGGGGCTTTTCTTCTAATTATTATCTATTTTCATTTGGACTTTTGCGTTCTAAGAAATATTATCATTAAGTTTTCAATTACGAAGAACGATGGATTGTGGAGGATGGTAAAGCATGAAAGTTGAATAGTTTGGTCCATTTTATCATTATTGTATTTTATTATTTTATTTTCATTGAGTAAAATTGAACAAATGAGTGAATATATCTAGAATGATGTATTGAAAACAGCTTTGGGAAAATAATATTTCTCTGATATTTTATTCTTCTACTGTCTATCTCTTTATATATACATGACTTTCTTGAAGAAGGGGTACAATTCATTGAGAAGATTAAGGAGATGAGAGATTTGAGGGGATCTGTTCCCTATAGATTAGAAAACAGAATATACAGCTCAAACCATATGAAACTATATTTTAACACTTCCCCTCAAGTTGGCACATAAATATTGAACATGCCCAACTTGTCCACAAATTTCAAGAAGAGTAGATTCGAAACTGCCTTGGTAAGAATATCTGCGAGTTGGTCTTCTGACTTCACCTTAGACACCTCAATAATTTTCTCATCTAATTTCTCCTTGATGAAGAATCTATCCACCACTACATGCTTCGTCTTATCATGCTGGACTGAATTGGCTGCAATATCATACGCTGTTTGACTGTTACAATTCACCATAATAGGCTCATTTGGATCACAACATAAATCATGTAACAAAAGTTTAAGCCATAAAACTTCAGTTATACTCAGTGCTACTCTGCGATACTCAGCCTCTGCACCTTAGCGTGCAACAACATTTTGCTTTTTTACTTCTCCATGTAACCAGATTTCCTCCAACAAAGGTAAAGTATCTTGAAGTGGAGCGCCTATTATCAACAGATCCTACCCAATCGGCATCAGTATACGCCTCAACCTTCAAGTGACCATGTTTTGCAAACAATACCCCTTTTCCTGGATCAAACTTTATATATCTTAGGATTCTCATCACCATATTCATATGTTGTTCACGAGGTGCATGCATAAACTGACTCACCACACTTAAGGCATATGAAAATTTTGGTCGCGTATGTGCAAGATACATTAGTCATTCCACCAATCTCTGATATCTCTCCTTATCACATGGCACTTGATCAGGATTATTCCACAATTGCAATCCTTTTTCTAACGGTGTATCAATAGACAGACAAGCAGACATTCTTGTTTTCTTTAATAAATCAAGAGCATACTTTCTTTGAGATGAAAATATACCCTTTCTAGAGCGAGAAACTTCTATCTTAAGAAAATATCTCAAAGGGCCAAGATTCTTCATTTCGAACTCCTGTGACAAATAGCTTTTTAATGTCTTTCTCTTCTCATGATCATTTCCAGTTACTCTCATATCCATATATAATGAGAGCAGCAATCTTATCTTTTTCATTTTTAGGAACAGAGTATGATCTGAATTACTCTGACAATATCCAAATATCCTCATTGATTTTGTAAATCTCCCAAACCAAGCTTTTGGCGACTGCTTGAGACCATACAGTGCTTTCCTCAACCAACACACTTTATTACTGTGTTGGGCTAGTCTATTTGATCCTGGCGGCAGATCCATATAAACCTCTTCTGTCAATTTCTCATGTAAAAAGGCATTCTTCACATCAAATTGCTCCAACAACCAGTCAAGGTTTGCAACAAGTGATAATAGAACTTGAACAATGTTGAACTTTGCTACAGGTGCAAATATTTCATCATAATCAATTCCATAAGTTTGTGTGTACCCTTTGGCAATCAACCTTTCCTTGTATCGCTCTATTGAATCATCAACCTTATACATCGCGATATAAATCCATCTGCAACCTACCATCTTCTTTCATGCTGGCAGTTCGACTATCTCCCAAGTCTCATTCTTCTTCAAGGACTTCATCTCTTCATTCATAGCTTCTTTCCACCTTGGTCAGCTAAGGCTTCCTACACAGTGTTAGGAATAGATACAACAGATAATTGATTCACAGATGACTTATTTGATTCAGATAATCGGTGAGTGGACACATAATGACTCATGGGATACTTGAAATTAGTAGTGGGATCAGGCTCATAAGTAGGTTTTGGGATACCACCAGTGGTACGATTCGGGAGTTCCCTTCTTGGAGCTTTAGACAACGATGATGATTTGTTTTGGGGTTCTGACAGTGTTGGCGGTGGAGAGGACACTAGCGATGGCAAGGATCCTGATGGCTCGTCTTCCGACGGTGCTGGTGGTGGAGAGGACACTAGCGATGGCATGGATCCCGACGGCTCATCTTCGAGGAGGTTCGGCGATGATTGTAGTTCATCGTGGAGATTTTCTCTCTCAACCAAATCTTCTTCCTCCTCAACCAAATCTTCACTACTTACTATCAGATTTTCACCCATTGTATCCAATTGTTCAATCTGAATGGTAACCACTTCGTCATAGAAAAGAGTCTGAACTTCACTTCAGTAATCCCCTGAAGTTCAACTTCAGAGAAAAAATACATCTCATCTTCATGAAACACAACATCCAAAGTTACAAGCAACCTTTGAGTTGGTGGATGGTAACAACGATATCCTTTCTGATTCGTTGCATATCCCACGAAAACACATCGCATAGCTCGAGGAGTTAACCTATTTTGATTGTGTTGATAGAGGTGAACAAATGCGACACACCCAAACACAAGAGGTAGCAAGTTGGCGACTGTTGGTGCATTCACAACTTCAGTTAATGTATGAAATGGCATGATGAAATCTAGGATACTAGAGGGAACTCGGTTGATTAAGTATGTAGCAAAAACAAGGGCTTCCTCCCAATACATGAGTGACAAATATCAATGAATAAGGGAAGCACGAAACACCTCGAGCAAGTGTTTATTTTTCCTTTCTGCAACCCTATTCTGTTGAGGTGTATACGAGCATGTAGTCTAGTGGACAATCCCATGTTCCATCAAATATTGTTGCAGATTGGAACTCAGCTACTCGCCGCCATTATCACTCATAACAACTTGAATCTGCGCTTTATACTACGTCATAACCCACTTGTGAAATTTTTGAAATATACCGCTAAGTTAACTTTCAGACTTCATCAAACAAAACCAAGTCATACAAGTACAATCATCAATAAATGTCACAAACTATTTTTCTCCTCCAAAAGCAGTGTTTTTGGATGGACCCCAAACATCAAAATGAATAATCATAAATGAGAGAGAGATTTTACTTAGATTTGGAGGAAAAGAGACATGTCGACTTTTTGCCTGTTCACACACATCACACCGAAATGTAGAAATATTAAATTTCAAAAATAAACTTGAAAATAATTTATTCAAATAACCAAAAGAAGCATGCCCTAGACGTCGATGACATAAACGTCGATGACATAGCCAAATCTCTGATTTCTTCTCCCCCTGGGATGATTTCTTCTTTAGCGAAATGTTGCCAGCATTGCTTTCAACTCTGTTAAAGCTAGAGACTGTCCGACTTCAAAGACGAAAGGCAAACCCAGATAGAGCTTGAGTCAACGTGCTTGAACAATCAGATTCTAAATCTAGGTAATAGAGTTTCCAATGTCTAACCCCATAACCAATCGTCTTGCGAGTCAGAATATTCTTAAACACATAATGGGAGGGCCAAAAAAATCATAATACAATGCAAGACAATAGTTATTTGAGCAACATATAATAAGTTAAAATTCAAGGATGACACAACTAACACAGTATCTAAGGTTAGGTTTTTTGCGAGAGATACGGAACCCTCGCTAGTAATGACGGCAGAATCTCCATTGGTAGTGGTCACTTTGGATTTGGTGGATGGTTGTAAGGTTTGGACTTGTCTAGAATCAAAATTCATATGATCGGTAGCACCCGAATCAATTATCCATACATTATTCATAACAGAGGTAGAAATATTAAAGACCTTACTATCATTACCTGCCACTGTAACTAATGTAAAGGCGAGTCCAACACCCTTCTCAGCTCCATTGGCAACTCCAACGACGATAGTGGGTTGATTGCAATTCTTCTTTCAAGTATCCCTGCTATGATCACAATTCTCCGGGTAGCCGATAATCCCATAACAGCAAAATTTCGTGTGACCGATATTGCCACAATGAGTACACTTCCTCAACTTATAAGGTAGTTTTGGTCCAGATCGACCCGGGTGGCTCTTTGAAGGACGGTCCTGAGCCACCATTGCAGACGTAGTAAGAGAACAAGTTGTCTATTGAACAGTGAATGGCAAAACAACAAACACCAAGAGAGCACAACAACAAATCAGATATAAACAACAAATACCGAGTTGATTTGATCAGCGGAGTAAGGTTTCGGCAGCGGAGCGGGTCGGGAGATTTCGGCAGCGGAGCAAGGTGGATGGCTTAGGGGCTTCGGTTGGATGGCTTCGGGATTTTGGCAGCAGAGCAATGTGAGGTTGACAACGAAGGCTATAGGGAATGGCGGCGCATAGCAGGTGATCGGGGATCAGGGTCGACGACAGTAACATCATCGGGGATCGGGGTCTTCTTCTTCGAAGAGGTAGGATCGGGGATCGGGCCGACGATGGGATCGACGATGAGATCGATGACAGCGACAGAACCTCCTCGAAGAGGCAGGATCGGGGTTTGGGGTTGACGAGGATCGGGGATCGGGGTCGACGAGGATCGGGGATTTTCGGGATCAATAGGAAGAAGAAGAGGTATCAGGATCTTCTTCTTTTTCACCCGACCTAAGATATTTTAGGCTCTGATAGCATATTGCAAACAGATTTGGGAAAATAATATTTCTCTTATATTTTATTTTTCTACTGGTTATCTCTTTATACATACATGACTTTCTTGGAGAAGCAGTACAATTCATTGAGAAGATTAAGGAGATAAGAGATTTGAGGGATCTTTTCCTTATGAATTAGGGAACAGAATATAGTACAGCTCATACCATACCAAACTATATTTTAACATAATGTTGGTTTGGAAATATAAATTGGTTAATCTATATATTTGTCATATTCTGATATAGCTAATTATCAATTATTGTTCCCTCCATATATTTCTAATGTTGATTATATTTAGTTTGAGAGAGAATTTTTTATTTGAGAGGAAGGCAGTTGAGAACTGTTGCCGCTAAATTTGGTGTGGGGGCAAACAGATAGAACTTGTGGATTCTTGGGGAAACTGAATAGGAAAACCTGCGTACCTGTTCCGTCGGGCCTCGTTCGACTTTCCTGCCGTGCACCTGCAAAAAAGTGCGAGACACCGGGGGGGGGATCCCGGCGACGCACCCTCCGACGCTCAAGTCAGTAATCGAAGGGATTATGAAGGAGCGTAAAAACTGGTGAAGAGTTGATTACCTCTTAATGGAGATGGGTGAGGGGTATTTATAGGCGTCTTAGGGAATGGTTTTAGGAATGTAATCCCCGTGATTAGATAAAGAATATTCCTCGTAGTCAGATAAGGTATGTAATCTGATAAGGTATATCCCCTGTAACCAGTTAAGGAATTTTAATCCCCAAATCCCAGTGAAAAGGTAGATGTCCATCAGGGCCGTTGATCGTGTTTAATCAGGGATCCTGACTCTGTCTTGTTGGATTGGGAACGCAGCGGGTTGAGATCCGCGCCCTCTTGTTGGCGGATCCATTCGCGGATCATTGGGCCCTAAGAGGGCAGATCCAATACCCGTTTTGGTCCTCTTGTGGGCGAAATTACCGTTTTACCCTCAGATCTCAAGATTCGTGCCTGATTTGGACGGTTCCGATTAAATCCCATTTTTAGCCATATCACGAGCCCCCCACTCCTAAAGGCTGAGCTTGATCGGCCTTTGAGGAGTAGTCTAGCTGTTTTTTTAATGGTTGGTAGAGTTGTGTCGGAGCCCAAATGGAAGGTTTTAAATCTTGAGGGAGATAGTTTGGTGATTTTTCAAGCGGATTGAACTCTGAGTCGCCCCCGAGCTCTTATGGTCGTGTGGTGTTCTTGCAGGGATATCCGATTAACTTTGCAAAGTGTCAATTCGTCATTCGGTGGCCTTGTATACTTGGAGCACGCTTTAGACCCCCCTAGAGTTCGCTAGTGAAGGGGCCGAGGTCCACATGCGGTTCGGCGAGCTCTTCCAGAGAGGGAAGCGAGTTCGGCAGGACTGCGAGCGTCAGGAGCGAGTTCGGTGGTCCGCCGAACTTGTTTTTTCCCTATAAGAGGGTCGGTGCCACGAACGCTCGGCAGGGGTGCCGAACCTGTTTTTTTCCTACAAGAGGGTCGGTGCCACGAACGCTCGGCAGCGGTGCCGAACCGGTTTTTTCCCTATAAGAGGGTCGGTGCCACGAACGCTCGGCAGCGGTGCCGAACCGGTTTTTTCCCTATAACAGGGTCGGTGCCACGAACGCTCGGCAGTGGTACCGAACCGGTTTTTTCCCTATAAGAGGGTCGGTGCCACGAACGCTCGGCAGCGGTGCCGAACCGGTTTTTTCCCTATAACAGGGTCGGTGCCACGAACGCTCGGCAGCGGTGCCGAACCGGTTTTTTCCCTATAACAGGGTCGGTGCCACGAACGCTCGGCAGCGGTACTGAACCGGTTTTTTCCCTATAAGAGGGTCGGTGCCACGAACGCTCGGCAGCGGTGCCGAACCTGTTTTTTCCATATAACAGGGTCGGTGCCACGAACGCTCGGCAGCGGTGCCGAACCGGTTTTTTTTCCCCTATAACAGGGTCGGTGTCACGAATGCTCGGCAGTGGGTGCCGAGCGTGACTTTTTTCCCCTATAACAGGGTCGGTGTCACGAATGCTCGGCAGTGGGTGCCGAGCGTGACTTTTTCCCCTATAACAGGGTCGGTGTCACGAATGCTCGGCAGTGGGTGCCGAGCGTGACTTTTTCCCCTATAACAGGGTCGGTGTCACGAATGCTCGGCAGTGGGTGTCGAGCGTGACTTTTTCCCCTATAACAGGGTCGGTGTCACGAATGCTCGGCAGTGGGTGCCGAGCGTGACTTTTTCCCCTATAACAGGGTCGGTGTCACGAATGCTCGGCAGTGGGTGCCGAGCGTGACTTTTTCCCCTACAACAGGGTCGGTGTCACGAATGCTCGGCAGTGGGTGCCGAGCGTGACTTTTTCCCCTATAACAGGGTCGGTGTCACGAATGCTCGGCAGTGGGTGCCGAGCGTGACTTTTTCCCCTATAACAGGGTCGGTGTCACGAATGCTCGGCAGTGGGTGCCGAGCGTGACTTTTTCCCCTATAACAGGGTCGGTGTCACGAATGCTTGGCAGTGGGTGCCGAGCGTGACTCTTTCCCCTATAACAGGGTCGGTGTCACGAATGCTCGGCAGTGGGTGCCGAGCGTGACTTTTTCCCCTACAACAGGGTCGGTGTCACGAATGCTCGGCAGTGGGTGCCGAGCGTGACTTTTTCCCCTATAACAGGGTCGGTGTCACGAATGCTCGGCAGTGGGTGCCGAGCGTGACTTTTTCCCCTATAACAGGGTCGGTGTCACGAATGCTCGGCAGTGGGTGCCGAGCGTGACTTTTTCCCCTATAACAGGGTCGGTGTCACGAATGCTCGGCAGTGGGTGCCGAGCGTGACTTTTTCCCTATAACAGGGTCGGTGTCACGAATGCTCGGCAGTGGGTGCCGAGCGTGCAGACTTGTCGTTTATGTGAGTTTGTCTCTTCTGTGCGCCATTTGAATGTCTGACAATTCTGACAACTCTGACAACCCTGACAGATGGGACGCGCATTAAGCGCTGTGACCTCTGGGGTTCCATCAGATGGGATAGCATTAAATGCATCTCATGATTCGCTGCGGTTAACGAGGTGACGATTGGGATCGCTCCGCCGCTTGGTTTAGATGGGCCGGCCGTGCAGGCCCATTAGCCTCGTGGGGCGTGTCCCCCTTCTATAAATCCTCAACCCCCCCCTCATTTCTCACTTCTCCTCTCATTTGCTCAGGCGTTCCTTAGTGTCTCAGACGAGTTTTTCCGGCACCGGCGTTTGTCTCAGGCGAGGTTTTTCGGCACTCCTTCCTTTCAAGGTAAATTTATAAGTTATGTCTGTAGCTTCTGTCTCAGATGAAGTCTCTTGGTCCGAGCCCTCCCTTCAAGGTGCCGAGGCCTCGTCTCCGAACCCGCCCAAGGGGAAGGTGTTCGGGAAGGATTCCATCGTCGAGGAGCCGAAGAGGATGGGGGAGTTCGGACAGCTACCGGGTCCGTTGACGGGTCTGCATAGGGTCAGGGAGCTCCCGAAGGACCAGGCCGAGCGGATTGTCCATGGGAGGGAGAGGACCTTCGAGGAGAATGAGGCGAGGGAGACGACGGAGGCGGATGACGCAGCGTCGATCCTTCGCGAGGAGGAGTTGGTGGCGATCCGGGATGCTTTTTTCATCCCGGAGGAGTACGAAATCATGTTGCCGGGCCCCGGAGTTAGGGCCAATTCGCCGCTGCCAGTGACCATGTGTTGCTGGCCGGTGGATGCCTTTATCGCCGGCGCCCGGCTACCTCTCCACGCGTTCGCAATTACCGTGGTGAGCTGGTATGGGGTCTGCCCTATCCAGCTCATGCCGAACGCGTGGCGGGTGATTAATGGCTTCGTTCTTCATTGCCAGGCCGCGGGGATCGAACCGCAGCTGAACGTGCTTCGGACGATATACCGGCTCCACCAAGGGAACAAGTCGGAGTACCGGTTTTATCTGACTCCGAGGCACGGCGGCAGGCTCGTGGTCTGCCCAGACTCTATCAAGCATTGGCGAGAGAAGTGGGTCGTCGTGCGGAGTCGAGAGGCCTGGCCGATCCCCACCAATTGGGCAGAGGGGGTGACCAAGAGGGCGACGGCGCTGCCGAGACTCTCGGTAGAAGAGGAAGGGGCGGTTCGGACTCTTCTCGACCGACCGAAGTACGACTGGAAAGAGTTGACGGAAGACGTACTTCACAGGGGAGGGCTCGGCCGCGTAGATCCTAGTACGCGGCTTTTCGCCAAGTTCTCTTTTTTTTGTACTTGTTGTCCTGTTCTTCTTTTGTGCTAATCATCATTTTTTTTTATTTGATGTAGAATCTATGGACTACGAAGCGGTGTTGGCGCTCCGGGCTGGGCTCGCCAGTAAGGCGCCGAGGAAGCGGAAGAGGGTCGCGTCGAAGCTGCCCTCGGCTTCGAAGGTGCCGAGGATTGCGGCACCCGACCAGGCGGTGGAGGTTGTTGACGACCCGGTCGTCACCGTGGCGGGGCCTTCGGCTACTGCTCCTGAGGGGGATTTCCCCATTGCCGCCGCGCTCGCCATGCCGACCCCGCCGCTAACCGTAGCAGGCGAGGAGCTCCTGACGGAGGAGCACAAGCGGATCCACATTCCGGACTGGCAGGTCCGGAGGCACGATGGGTTCCTCGGGAACTCGTTGGCGAGTATGCAGGCTGTCAAGCATCTCGCCACCCCGAAGGACCGTGCCGCCATGGACGCGGGGCGGCAGGGCGACGACGTGATCGAGATCGCTCGTTCGGCGGTATCGGTAAGTCCCGAGTTTCCTTCATTCGTTTCATCCTGAATCACAAAAAAATTTTTCCAACTCTCTGAGTTCTTCCTCTTTCCCTTGCAGATCGTCGTCCACTTCGGCCACCTCACCGAACGGCTGACCGCCCTCGAGAAGGAGCTGAAGCAGGAGTCCGACCAGGCTCGGAACGAGAAGGCTCGGATGTCGAACCAGCTCGACAAGCTCCGAGTCGAGCATGAAGGCCGGTCTGCGAGGATTCAGCACCTCGAGGCCGAAGTGAAGAGGCTGGAGGACGAGCTGCGTCGGGAGAAGGAGGGGTCGGCCAATCAGTTGGCCGAGGCCGAGGCGAAGCAGGCGGCGGCTGTGAAGGAGGTGGAGGACGCCACCTTGAAGAAGGCCCAGGGGTACCTCGCGCAGAACATGGCGAAGGCCTTCGCCACCGCCCTCGACCGGGTGCGAGAGGCGTACCCCGGGGTGGACGTCTCGGGATGGCGACTCTTCCCCGGACACGTCGAGGGCTTCGACCCCGAGTCCGAAGGGGAAGAGGAGGAGGAGGAGGAGGACGGCGCTGAGGCCGATGCCGGGGTTACTGGCGAGGTCCCGAGCGTCACGGCCACTCCGCTGGCGGCGGCGTCTCCTTCGGCGAAGTCGACCCCTACTCCACCTCGTCGCCCGGGGAAAGAGGTCGAGCACTGATCCGCCTCTCCTTTTATTGTTTTTGGCTGTTTCTGCTTTTTTTTTTTTTACCGAACTTTGTAATGCCTAATAGCGGACTGGCCACCGCTTCTTTTGACGTAAATGAAATCAAAATTTTTGCAAGTGTTGGTGTTCGGAAATTTCTGTTTTATGCCCCCTCTTTTGCCGAACTGTCAAACTTTGTTTTTAGAGATGAAAATTTTTCCAAGTGCGGTGCTTCGGCCACGCTCAACGTTTTCGCTGATTGCTCCGATTTCTTTGCAGCTCATGGTGATCCCCCAAGGCGTCGAGCTTTCCTGCCCGGACGAGGAGGTTAAAGCCGAAGCCGGCCTAGGGGCGACGAGGCTGTGTCTGGCTAGGTGTAGGGAGAAACTTTATGAGGTCGAGCTCGGATTGCGCCGAGCCGAGAGCGAGAGGAAGCATCTCCAGCTCGTCCTTGGCCGGCGTGATATCGAGATTCGTCGTTTGGAAAGCCGAATCGCCGAGCTTATACCCGAAGGTGAACACTTGCCCACTGATTTCAGTAATGAGATTCGTGTTCAGTGCATTCGTCATAATTTGTCCAAAATAACAGCGGAGAAGGACGAGTTGCTCTCCGAGATACAGCATCTGCAGTCCGTAGAGGCGAAGCTCCGGAGTGAGGGCGAGGGGCTGACGGCCGAGGTGGCCAAGTTGACGACCGAACGAGTCGAGTTGACTGCTGAAGTCGAAGCGCTCAAGAGGGCGACGGTGGATAAAAGCATCGAAGTCACCCACCTTCGGCGCCTCGTCGCTAGTCGATCTGGAGTGCCGGACTCCGCGATACCCCCACGTTTTGAAGTCGACGTTAAAGACGACTCGTTGCGGGACAGGATCTCAGAGTTGGAGGCGGAAGTGGCTCGTCTGAAGCCACATTCAGGGCCGATCAACGTTCGAAGCACGTCATGCACTCGTGCTGAGAGTGAGCGGGGTATCACTTTCTATGAGATGGCGACCCGTCAGCGGATTGGTCAACCCAGCCCGGGGGACGCGCAGAGCTCGGTGGCAATCTCCTCGAGCGGGGCGTCTGTCGGCGTAGCTGCCAGGAGCGGTGCCGAGGATACGTCCCAGTTTGCCGGCTTGGGGTCGCGCTCCGGGGACAAGCGTCGTCATTCTCGAGTGTCCTTGAAGCGGAATGCTCCAGCTCCAAAGAAGCGCTGAAGTGGTCGGTTCCGCGCGTTCTTTGCTCTCTCCTCTTTTTTTTCTAAGTGTGACGAGTCGGTATTGTAAATACCCTTGTTGAGTCGTGCTCCTGTTTGCGTTTGCCTTTGTATCACATCTGTTTCATTAATAAATGCGTTATTGCCGAACTTGCGTGTTTCATTGCTGTGAATGTTGTTTGTCATGGGGTAACTTCTGAACTGTCGAACTCCGAATGATCATGAGTGGAGTTGCGAAGTAACGTCGAGCCGAGTTGTGCACTTGCTTGATTAGGTTAACGTCGTCGGAGCGTTTTTTAGGACGGTGTGTTGTCCCTAGCTCGTTTGGCGGACTCCGGAACCATTGTCGGTTTAAGGGGTGTAGGAGCAATATCGAATGGCGAGCTACCCCTAGCTCGCTTAGGAGCGAGCTTGCGGAGTAGGGTCGAACCAAGTGTTGGACTCCGGAACCATTGTCAGTTTAGAGGGTGTAGGAGCAATTTCGAATGGCGAGCTACTCCTAGCTCGCTTAGGAGCGAGCTTGCGGAGTAGGGTCGAACCAAGTGTTGGACTCTGTACCATTCAACGGCTGTGGGAGCATTTTCGAATGGCGAGCTACCCCTAGCTCGCTTAGGAGCGAGCTTGCGGGGTAGGGTCGAACCAAGTGTTGGACTCCGGAACCATTGTCAGTTTAGGGGGTGTAGGAGCAATTTCGAATGGCGAGCTACTCCTAGCTCGCTTAGGAGCGAGCTTGCGGAGTAGGGTCGAACCAAGTGTTGGACTCCGGAACCATTGTCAGTTTAGGGGGTGTAGGAGCAATTTCGAATGGCGAGCTACTCCTAGCTCGCTTAGGAGCGAGCTTGCGGAGTAGAATCGAACCAAGTGTTGGACTCCGTACCATTCAACGGCTGTGGGAGCATTTTCGAATGGCGAGCTACTTCTAGCTTGCTTAGGAGCGAGCTTGTGAAGTAGAATCGAGCCAAGTGTTGGACTCCGGAACCATTGTCAGTTTAAGGGGTGTAGGAGCAATTTCGAATGGCGAGCTACTCCTAGCTCGCTTAGGAGCGAGCTTGCGGAGTAGAATCGAACCAAGTGTTGGACTCCGTACCATTCAACGGCTGTGGGAGCATTTTCGAATGGCGAGCTACTTCTAGCTCGCTTAGGAGCGAGCTCGTGAAGTAGAATCGAGCCAAGTGTTGGACTCCGGAACCATTGTCAGTTTAAGGGGTGTAGGAGCAATTTCGAATGGCGAGCTACTCCTAGCTCGCTTAGGAGCGAGCTTGCGGAGTAGAATCGAACCAAGTGTTGGACTCCGTACCATTCAACGGCTGTGGGAGCATTTTCGAATGGCGAGCTACTTCTAGCTCGCTTAGGAGCGAGCTCGTGAAGTAGAATCGAGCCAAGTGTTGGACTCCGGAACCATCGTCAGTTTAAGGGGTGTAGGAGCAATTTCGAATGGCGAGCTACTCCTAGCTCGCTTAGGAGCGAGCTTGCGGAGTAGAATCGAACCAAGTGTTGGACTCCGTAACCATTGTCAGTTTAAGGGGCTACAAGCAGAGGGATGTAATAGTAGTGAAAACATGAAGAAACTTCATTTATTAACATCTAACGATCGGCTGCTTCTAAAGTTGCTAGCCGTTATTACAATAATAAAAGAAAGCGCAAAAAGGACAAACTATGACTAGAGAAAGGAGGGGAACGGTTCGGCATCTCGAGTTACTTGGAGAGACGTAGTTGCCTTCTCCTGGAATTTCAAAAGATGGTCGGCGTTCCAAGTCCGGGGAATTTCTCTGCCTTCGAGATCCTCTAGCTTGTAGGTACCGGGGCGGATTACTTTCGAGATCTTGTACGGTCCCTCCCAGTTCGGGGCCAGCTTGCTTTTCTGCCCGGGGAATGATATGGCCAACTTCCGAAGGACTAAATCCCCTTCTTTGAGGTCCGTTGGGCGGACTCTTTTGTTGTATGCCAGCTCGATCCTTCTTCGGTAAGCTTGCTGGCGTATGGCAGCTCTCTCTCGGATTTCGTCTATCAGGTCTAGGCTTGTTCTGAGTTCTCTAGCATTCTGCTCTTCTTCATAAGCGACCAGGCGAGGAGAGGGTATCCCGACTTCTAGGGGGATGGTGGCTTCGGCCCCATAGGTGAGATTAAATGGGCTCTCGCCTGTTGGGGTCCGTTTGGTGGTGCGGTGACTCCAGAGTACGTTTGGCAGCTGATCGGCCCAGAGTCCCTTGGAACACTTGTCTAACCTCTTCTTGATTCCTGCAAGAATCTGTCGGTTGGCATTTTCAGCTTGGCCATTCGACTGGGGATGGGAGACGGAGGAGAATCGGTGTTGTATGGAAAGGTCTTCACACAAGGCTCGGAAGGCGGCTCCAGTAAATTGTGTCCCGTTATCTGTGACTATGACTCGGGGAACGCCGAACCGGCAAATCACATTCTTCCAGAAGAACTGAACGACCCTATGTTCGGTGATCGTAGCCAGGGGTTCGGCTTCTATCCACTTAGAGAAATAGTCGACTGCCACGACTAGGAACTTTAGCTGTCCGGGGGCCGGAGGGAATGGTCCCAGTAAGTCCATCCCCCACATAGCGAAGGGAACGGGACTTGATAGGGAGGTCAGCGGTGCTTGCGGAAGACGTCGGATGTCTGCATACTTTTGGCAGGAGCTGCACTGCCGAACGTGTTGTTCGGCGTCCCGTAGGAGAGTGGGCCAGTAATACCCATAGTTCAACACCTTGCGCGCCAGAGCCCTGGATCCAGAATGGGCTCCGCCGATCCCCTCATGGAGCTCCTGTAGGGCGTAGTCGGCCTGCTCGGGGGAGAGGCACCTTAGATACGGTCGGCCATCCGCTTGGGTGAAGGAGCGTTTGTATAAGATGCCTTCGAGTAAAGTAAAACGCTCGGCTCGGGCCCTAATTCTTCGTGCCTCCCTCGGATCTTCAGGGAGGAGTCCGTTCCTCAGGAATTCGACAATGGGTTTCATCCAGTTGTCTTCGAGGAGGACGGGCAATGCTTCAACGGAGTCTGGCGCTTCGTCCTCTATGCTCGGCTTTAGGAGGACTTCTATCAAAACGGTCTGTTCCAGACCTTGAAGAGAGGAGGAGGCTAACTTGGATAAGGCGTCGGCCTGAGCATTTTCTTCTCGAGGGATCCTTTGGATGAGAGCCTCGTCGAACAGCGTCATGAGGCTCTTTACTTTGGACAAGTATTTAGCCATTCTATCGTCGCGGGCTTCATACTCGCCGAGGACCTGGTTAACAATCAACTGGGAGTCGCTGAAAATCCGTAGCCGATGTGCCCCAGCATTTCGGGCCATTCGAAGCCCGGCTATTAGTGCTTCATATTCGGCCTCGTTGTTCGAGGCTTTGAAATTTATCCGGAGTGAGTATTGGAGGACGAAGCCGTCTGGTCCTGCCAGGATGACCCCTGCCCCACTACCCTCATTGCAAGAGGACCCGTCAACATAGACCGACCAGACGGGGGGTCCCTTTGCTGCTTGGCCAGACTCGGGGATTGTAGTCTCAACTATGAATTCGGCCAGCGCCTGTGCCTTGATTGCAGTCCGAGGCTGATAAGTTATGTCGTGCTGGCTCAGCTCGATTGACCACTTCATGAGGCGACCAGAAGTCTCGGGTTTGTGAAGAATCTGTTTCAGTGGCTGGTCGGTAAGGACGACCACCGAATGAGACTGAAAGTAGGGTCTAAGTTTTCTTGCGGCCATTACCAGGGCATACGCCATTTTCTCAATTTTCGGGTACCGAAGTTCGGCATCCCGGAGCACCTTGCTGACGTAGTATATGGGCTTCTGAGCCCTTTCTTCTTCTCTGACTAAGACCGCACTGAGCGTCTGTTCGGAAGCCGCGAGGTAGAGGTAGAGCGGTTCGCCGGGTACTGGTTTGCTAAGGAGAGGGGGGTTGACGAGGTAGGCTTTAAGCTGGTCAAAGGAGTCTTGTTGCTGCTGCCCCCACTCGAATCCTTTAGCCCCCCTGAGGGCTTTGAAGAACGGGAGGCACTTCTCTCCGGACTTCGACAGGAAGCGCCCTATGGCGGCTAAGCGACCAGTCAGCCTCTGAACTTCTTTGACATTTCTTGGGGGAGCCATGTCCAGTATGGCCTTGATCTTCTCCGGATTCGCCTCTATTCCTCGTTGGCTAACCATAAAGCCGAGGAACTTGCCTGATGAGACGCCGAAAGCACATTTGTTCGGGTTAAGTCTCATATTGTTCCTTCTCAAAACATCAAATGCTTCTTGGAGGTCGGTCACATGATCAGCACCGCGGATGCTTTTCACCAGCATGTCATCGACATACACTTCCATGTTTCTGCCGATCTGAGCCTGAAAAACTTTGTTAACGAGGCGCTGGTATGTTGCCCCCGCGTTTTTTAGGCCGAATGGCATGACCCTGTAGCAATAAAGGCCTTGGTCGGTTACAAAAGACGTCTTTGGGATATCTGGCGGGAACATCCTTATCTGATTGTAACCCGAGAAAGCGTCCATGAAGCTTAGGAGCTCATGTCCCGAGGTTGCGTCAATCAGAGTGTCGATGCTCGGTAGGGGGAAGGGATCTTTGGGACAGGCTTTGTTGAGGTCGGTGAAATCAATGCAAATTCTCCATGTTCCGTTGGACTTCTTTACCATTACCACGTTCGATAACCATTCAGGGTAGTTTACCTCCTGTATGAATCGGGCCTTCAGCAATTTGTCTACCTCTTCTTTAATAGCGAGCTGTCGCTCGGGGGCGAACTTACGCCTCTTCTGCTGAACCGGTTTGGACCCCGGATCAACACTCAAGCGGTGGACTAAGAGCTCTTCAGAGATACCGGGCATGTCAGCTGCGGACCATGCGAAGAGGTCTTGATTGTCTCGGATGCATCCCACAATACCTGAGTATAGGGCGGACGGGAGCGCCTTGCTTACGAAGAACTTGCGGGTCGGCTCTTGTTCGGAGAAGAGCACCTCCTCCAGTTCGTCCGCTGGCTCGGAGGTCGGTCTTGTGGAATCTTGGGGAATTTCCAGGGTCTCTAAAGAGAGGACGGGCCCAAGGGTCGAAGTCATGTAGCATTTCCGGGCCTGCTCCTGATTTCCCCTTACTTCTCCGACCCCGGATCGGGTGGGAAATTTCATCTTCAGATGATATGCCGAGGGAACTGCTTCCAGAGCCGCGAGGCCGGGTCTGCCCAAGATGACGTTGTAGGCAGCGGGAACATCCACTACCATGAAGTCCATCGGCTCCGTTCTGGTGGTAGGGGTTTGCCCGGCAGTTACATCGAGGGTGATCACCCCTTCTATAGTTACCGGAACCCCCGTGAACCCATGGAGAGTGTAACCGGCGGGTTTGAGTCTGTCTCTGGAGAGCTTTAGGCCTTTGAAAGCGGAGAGGAATAGGATGTTGACGGAGCTGCCGTTGTCGACTAAAATCCTCTCTACTTTGAAATTTGCCATGTGGAGGCTGATGACGAGGGCGTCGCAATGCGGGATACGGACTCCCTCGAGATCCTCGTCGGAGAAGGTAACTGGCACTCCGAGGCCCTTGGGAGGAGGCGTGGTTCGGACTGAATTGACTTCTCTGATAAACGCTTTTCGGGAGGAGTTCGAGGAGCCTCCCATCGGACCCCCATGGATGAGGTGGAGGATTCGCTCCTCCTCGAAGTCTGGCGTCTCTTCTCTTTCTGGACGCTTGTTAGCCCCCCGAGGCGGGAGAGGGAGCTCGGCTCGGTCCTTTTTTACAAACTTCGTCAGCTGTCCCCTCTGGATGAGGGCTTCGATCTCGTTCCTGAGAGCACGGCAGTCGTTGGTGTCATGCCCGTGGTCCCGGTGATAGCGGCACCATTTCTCTTTATCTCTTCTCTTGGCGGGAGTGTTCATTTTGGGAGCTGGAGGCAAGACCCCGTCTTTTTCGACCTCCATGAAGATGGCCGAGAGGTTAGCGTTGAGGGGAGTGAACTTCTCAAATCTAGGGGGAGGTCGGCGCTGGCCGGCATTATCCTTCTGGAGCTTCTTGGCTCCTTCTTCTTCTGCCCCCTTCCTTTTGAGCCCGGAGGCGGGCGCTTCCCAGTTGGGGGGTCGCTCGGCCTCTTCGGCCCGAATGTACTTTTCGGTGCGAAGAAGAAGGTCGGAAAAGTCATGTGGGGGTTTCTTGGCAAGGGAGGAGCGGAGGTTGGAATTAAGAATGTTGGATTGGAATGCCGCGGTAGCGACCGATTGGTCGAGGGAGGCAATAGTTCTAGCTTCGGCTGTGAATCTCTTCACGTAGTCCCTCAGTTTTTCCCCCTTTTGCTGACGGAGGTGCAATAGCGAGATGCTGGTTTTCTCGGTCCTTCGGCTGCTGACGAAATGGGTGATGAACAGGGTCTCGAACTGTTCGAAGGAGAATATTGACGCCGGGGCAAGACGAGAGTACCATTCTCGAGCCGGGCCTTTCAGAGTTGCAGGGAATGTTTTGCAGAGGAGGGCATCGGACGCTTGATGGAGGAGCATCAAAGTCTTAAAGCCTTCGATGTGGTCAACTGGATCGGTCTCCCCAGTGTAGTTCTCGAACTGGGGAGGTTTGAAACCGAAGGGAACAGGAGTATCCACTATGGTCCGGGAGAACGGGGGTCGGCTAGGACGGAGGGTTCTCCCCCTGAGTTCTTCTTCTCGGTTTATCTGTCACAAGAGTTTTTCCACCTCGTTCAGGCGGCGGTTCATGGTGTCATCTCTCCGGTGGTGATCTGCCGAGCCACGGGACTCGTCTTCGTATGATGGGGAGCGAGGGCTGCGGCGACGGTAGCTTCGGGAACGACGAGGACTTGGGGTGCGTCTGGAATTGGTAGGAGCGGGTCGAGGAGAAGGGGAACGTTGGTGAGGGCTCCGGACCGGAGGAGGGGAGGGGGCCCTCGGCTCATTGGGATTCTGACGGAGATTGAGGGCCTGTTGTACCATTGCTTGGAATTGCTGGAACTCGGCACGGGTGATGGGTGCCTCATTGTCCCGATGCCGCTGCCGACCTGCTGGTGAGTGCCTCCTTCGGTAGTGATCGGGGGAGTCTTTTCTCCCTCTTCGGGCGGGGGACCCCCTGTGTCCCCGGTGTCGGGGGGATCGCTCTTGGCGGGAGGCTTCTCCCCGAGCCCGCTTTTCGTCCAGGTGGCGACGAAGGTCCTTATCCTCCGGGCGTTTGGGATGGGCATCGTGGCGACCAGAGGCTCGGGGATGATGGGAGGCCATGGAGGCACTGGAGGCGTTGTGGATGGAGAGGTTCTCTTGGTGAAGAGGCTGTTTCTGAGGGTTAGGACCCTTTGGATCAGGAGGGAGGTTTGGTTGAAGCGGCTCTTCCATGGTAGGAGGAAGTTGCCCTTGTTGCTGAGCGGGATCAGGATGGACTTCTTGCTGGTCAGGGTTGGGCGCTCGGTTGGAGCCCCTAGATCTAACTTTGCGAGGCGGCATGGTAGGAGAGAACCTGTTTACCGAGAAGAGGAGAGGTCCCTATTCGTTAGTTTCCCACAGACGGCGCCAATCTGTTGCCGCTAAATTTGGTGTGGGGGCAAACAGATAGAACTTGTGGATTCTTGGGGAAACTGAATAGGAAAACCTGCGTACCTGTTCCGTCGGGCCTCGTTCGACTTTCCTGCCGTGCACCTGCAAAAAAGTGCGAGACACCGGGGGGGGATCCCGGCGACGCACCCTCCGACGCTCAAGTCAGTAATCGAAGGGATTATGAAGGAGCGTAAAAACTGGTGAAGAGTTGATTACCTCTTAATGGAGATGGGTGAGGGGTATTTATAGGCGTCTTAGGGAATGGTTTTAGGAATGTAATCCCCGTGATTAGATAAAGAATATTCCTCGTAGTCAGATAAGGTATGTAATCTGATAAGGTATATCCCCTGTAACCAGTTAAGGAATTTTAATCCCCAAATCCCAGTGAAAAGGTAGATGTCCATCAGGGCCGTTGATCGTGTTTAATCAGGGATCCTGACTCTGTCTTGTTGGATTGGGAGCGCAGCGGGTTGAGATCCGCGCCCTCTTGTTGGCGGATCCATTCGCGGATCATTGGGCCCTAAGAGGGCAGATCCAATACCCGTTTTGGTCCTCTTGTGGGCGAAATTACCGTTTTACCCTCAGATCTCAAGATTCGTGCCTGATTTGGACGGTTCCGATTAAATCCCATTTTTAGCCATATCAAGAACCATGCGGTCGAGAATGAGATAGTGAAGTTAATCAAGGAGTCCGAGAAGAGTCACAACCCAACTTCGGTAATTATTCGACTTTTCTTTTTAATTTCTTTTCAATTGAATAGAAGTATAAAGTGAAGAATGATGTTGGTTGATTTGGAAGTGTGAACTAGTTAATCTGTAGATTTGTCATCTTTTGATTATATTGTGATTGAAATAGTTGAGGTACATTTCTAACTTTTTGAGTTCCATATAATTTTATGAGTTCCTTAAAATTATTTTAGTCTGTACAATTTGTATAGAGTAACATTGGTATATATAGTCGTTGGTAATAGTTACTTGCACGAACAATCATCTTTACGAGTTACTTATTCATTATTAATCAGTACCTAAGAATAATACTCAGCATATATTACAAAATTAAATGTTACAAAAAAAACATCTCTTCGCGATTGTACATTTTTTACACACATACATGACACGACAAGACTTAACATAAAACTAGAAATGAATATGAGATTTGTTTTTCTGTGCAAGACCTGTTATTGGTTCGTGTACAATTACATGAAATGTATGTTCTTCTTTGAAAATAGAAAAGGAAAATTTAATTCAGAGCTTTCTTGTGTTTTTGCTGCACCTTTGTTAATTCTTGTGTTTTTCTTTTTCTGACTGAGTGATGTTTTTGTTACTTTTCAGGCGATGAGTAATGGTCCGCATAGGAATTGCTCAGCCAGATCAGCTGTCTTCGGTGGAAGCTTTTGCTTCCTATCAATTGTATGAAATCTTGGGTTTATTTTTACTAGTATCATGCACGTGCGATGCACGTGAAGGAGGAAGGAAAAGGATAAAAAAAAATCCTACCAACACGTGCGCTGCACGTGTTTGTACACATACAAAAAATAATAAAAAATTATTTATTTGTTTGGAACCCCATCTCTTCCATTATAATAGTTATAGATTTTTTATTGCTAAAAGTGTAATCTTGGATTAAGATTTTAAATATGTGCCAATGATTTTTAATTGTTGAAAGATGCTAAACAAGTTAAAGTTTACTCTATACTTCTTACTTTCGGTAGTTGATAAAGTATACAAATGCAATGGCTTAAAATTTATGTGCTGAATTCCTATTGGTGATTACTTTTGTTCGCTGTTAGGAGTTTCTGAACAGCTTATATAAAACTGGATTCATGTCTATTTGTGGAGTATTTATCATTGGGTCTCATTTGGGCAACTTAATGCATGCCAATTTTAACTCTTGATCATTGTAGAAAATTCAGTAGTAATTCTAACACCAACCACCCTGTTAGATATTATATTATATTTAATCTCATATCGGGTTGTATATCAGTTTAATATTAGGTTTCCTCCTATATATAGAAGGCATTATACTCAGTTATAATTAATCCAATAATATTTTTCAATCTGTCTGTTAACTTTATCATAGTATGAATTATAATCCCTAATCCTCAATCCGCTTAATCAGAAATTTCTAATCTACCATCTTCTTCCTAATTCAAACTCCATCACCGTCGACTTCCTCAAAATCTGGCATCACCAACTCCATCATCGTCGACTTCCCAAAACGGCATCGTCAACTCCATTACCGTCGACTTCCCAAAACGAAATCACCGTCGACTTCCCCAAACGGCAGCACAACAAATCACCACAAACTCCGTCGATAAACTCCATCACCGTCGACATCCCCAAACTCCATCACCTTTGACTTCCCTAAACTCCATCACCGTCGACCCTCCACCCGAACTCTAGCCGCCTCCCAAAAACCCTAGCCACCTCCATCAGCGACTCCCACCCGAAACCCTAGTTGCCTCCATCTCTCACCCAAACCCTAACCCTATTATTTTTCTTCTTTCCTTCTTTTCTTTTGACGCCGAACCCTGACCCATCTACCTGTTCAAAAAAAAAAAAAACCTGAACCCACAAACCCACAACCCCGATATCCCAATCCACATTACAACTCTACCCAATGCCTTCCTGTTTGCTGCTATTTTCGTCGCCATCGCCGTGTCACCGGTCGCCCCTTTCTCAAAAATCAAAAAATCAAAAAAATCATATATATATATATATATATATATATATATATATATATATATATATATTTGCAAGTACCTGTGTTTTCTGCATGGTTTCTGCATGGAACCCTTATATCGTCAATATCTTCCCGTCTCCACCGACTTCCCTCTTTCCTCTACCAAAGATTATACTGATTGGTCTGCCTTCGTTGAGACCACTCTTCTCGGACATTCCTTATGGGGTCACATTGATGGCTCCAATCCTTGTCCCCAAGATCCCACTATACCGCTTCAGCTGCCGACAAGCAACTGATCCACACTTCCCAGGCCACTTGGGATGACCATGATTGTCGCATTATTTCCTTTATTATCTCCTCAGTCGACCGATCTCTCCGTGCTGACCTACTTCGTTTTCATCCAGCTCAGGCTCTTTAGCTCAAGTTGATCACTCAGTATGTTCAAGATAGCGGAGCCCATGGGTACCAGCTACTTGTTCAGTTAGTCCTTGATCGTCATGGTGATCGCAGCATCCAGGATCACTACACAGCCATGCGCCATATCTGGCGCGAATTGCAGCAATTAGAAGATAGTGATGTCCATGTTACTCATGAAAGGCGCCAGTTTATGTTCTTTATGATGGGTCTTCGATCAGAGTATCAATCTCTCTATAGTCAGTTGATTCACCGAGATCCAGTTCCTCATATTGAAGTTGCTATAGCTGAACTAGTGGCTGAAGAAACTCGACTACACGCTTTATCTACTCCAGCTCCTACCCCGTCCTCCAGCTATGACAGTGTTCTGGTTGTTACATCTCATCCCTCCTCCTCCCGCAAACCTCGCTCTGGCCCCATGCCTCCTTCATCTGATCATCGCAGTGTTCTTGATCGTCGTCCTCATTTTTGCACCCACTGTTAGCGGAATGGTCATCTTCAACACGAGTGCTTTATCCTACACCCACAGCTCTTGGTGCAGGCCCAGCAGCGCAGGAAATAACAGGGTTTACCTCATCTCAGTTTTCCTTCTCATCCATCACGTGCAATGGCGGTTACCCCATCTATGCCCTCTTCTGCTCCTTATGATATTCCTCAGAAACGTCTCGCCCAGCTGGACCTTTAGCAAACAGGGTCAGTCCATCAATACTGGCTCCTCTGCCCCTATTTTTTCTATCACTCTTGGAATGAATTCTTTCTGTCTTTTAGATTCTAGAGCCTCACATCATCTTACTAGCAATTACATTATTCACCACTAGCACTCCACTTACCTCTTCCTCACCGTCACTTTACAATGCTGATGGCTCACTACTCCACACTCCACACTCAGGATCCATACACACTCCCACTCTCACCTTGCCTTTCATTCTTTATTCGTCATATTTATCCATGAACCTTATTTCCATTAGTGCTCTATGCAATAGTTGTCTTACTATTTCTTTTACTTTTTTGGGATGTACAATATAGGATCTTCAGACTGATCACCCGATTGGACGTGCTAGCAGACATGGACGTTTATATCATTTATATTTTCTTTATGCTCCTAATTCTACTTCTAATTTTGTTGGTGTTGCCGACTTTTGGCACAAACTCTTAGGTCATGTTAGTGAGTCGTTTAAAAATTTTAGTTCGTAGTGGTGTTCTTGGGAATTTTACTTTCACTCCGTTTCTCCGTTTGTCAGGGTTGTAAGTAGGCAAAACAATTAGACCTCCCTTTTAGCAATAAAAGTATTTCTCAGTCCACTCATGCTTTTCAACTTATTTATTCTGACACATGGTGACCATCTCCAACGCCTTCCCACAAAGGTTACCTCTATTTTGTTAGTTTCATTGATGACTTTACTCGACACACATGGGCATTTCTTATGTGCCAAAGCTCTGAGATACCTGGCATTTACCAGTTCTTTTAGAACATGGTTCACACTCAGTTTGGTGTGCGTATCAAAATCTTTCGCTCTGATGGTGCTCATGAGTATACTTCCACTGCTATGAGACGATCCTTCAATCTCATTTAGCAATCATGTCCTCTCATACATGTGCAGGATGGTGTAGCTGAACGCAAGCATCGTCACATCCTTGAAATGGCTCACACTCTTCTACTCTCATCTTCTGTTCCTCGATCTTTCTGGGCTGAAGCTGTCATGATGTCTGTAAGTCTAATTAACACCACTCCCTCATCTGTCCTATCTGGCACAACATCTTATGAGACTCTTCATCACTCCACACCGGACTATAGTATGCTTCGTACTTTTTGGTGTACCTGTTATGTCCTTCTCCTTCCCACTGAGCGCACAAAGCTCAGTGCCGACGCTGCTAAATGCGTCCATCTAGGTCTTAGTCCTGAGCATAAATTATATCGCTGTTTTGATCCTGTAGCAGGTCGTATTTGTATTTCTCGTCATGTCTCCTTTGTGGAAGACTCTCCTTACTACTTGGCCTCTCCCGAAGAAGCTAGTTTTCTATACTCCCCAGTTGTTCGACAGTCCATACCTTCACGCATTCCATTTGATCTCACTCCTTTGGCTCATTTTATTTCTCCTACGGATACACCACATGCATCCCCACAACATCATACACCCTCCCCACCTGCATCACTACAGCTTCTGCATCCACACCACCTGCATCCCCACTGCTCCATGTACCCACACCACCAACCTCACCCCCACACTATGTTCATTCATCTCCGATCTGCCAGTCTACACGTTCCACTTTGTGCATCCTGCCGGCACGTTATACACTTGATGCCACTAGTCCTTCTGATCAGTTTGGTTTTGTCACCCTAACTTCGTACTCACCATAATTTTATACATATCTCACTGCCATATACTCCACACATGAGCCAAGAACCTATCAGGAAGCAATTGGATATCCCGAGTGGCGGGATGCTATTGCAGAGGAGTTCAGTGCATTTGATCAGACTAACACTTTGGATGTTGTTCCTCTGCCTGTGGGAATCTGACCTGTTAGCTGCAAGTAGATCTTCAAGGTTCAATATCGACCTGATGGCTCCATTGAGTGGCAAAAGACTCGCTTAGTTGCTCGAGAATTTACTCAGGAGCATGGTATTGATTATGATGAGACTTTTGCCCCGATTGCACAAATGACTACAGTTCACACTCTACTTGCTGTTGCTACTGATCGTCAGTGGTCGTTATACCAGATAGACGTGAAGAATGCCTTTCTTCATGGTACATTATCTGTGGTTGTTTACATGCATCCTCCTCCTAGCCTTACCACTCCTCCTTGTCATGTTTTTCGTCTGCGTCGAGCTATATATGGTCTGAAATAGGCCCTTCGAGCCTAGTTTGAGTGTTTTCACAGTGTCATCACCCAGGCTGGTTTCATTCAGTGTTCACATGACCACTCTATGTTTATGCGGTCATCACTGCAGTAGTGGGTCCTTCTATTATTATATGTTGATGATATGATTATTAATGAGGATGATACTGCAGGCATTGCATCCATCCACAAATACCTTCACCAGTAGTTCCATATGAAATATCTTGGCAGATTACGATATTTTCTGGGTCTAGATTGCCCATGGATCTCGGGAGATACTAATTTCTCAACAGAAATACATATAGGATATTATCTCCGCTGCATGTTTCTCTGACAGTCGATAGGCTGATACTCCCTTAGAGCTTCATGTGAAGCTTCGTCCTACAGGTGGTGAGATCCTTCCTGACCCCACTAGATACAGACAACTATTGGACAGCTTGTCTACTTATGCATGACGAGACCCGATATTGCTTATACAGTCAGTGTTAGCCAAAAAACTTTTGCTTCCACATTAGTTCACTACAGTGCTCTTCTTCAGATCCTCAGATATCTTCGGGGCACTATCTCTCGCTTATTATTCATGTCTTCTACTTTCAAACTGGACTTAGTGCATATTCTGATTTAGATTGGGCGGGTGATCTTACCACTAGACAGTTTACCAATGGTTTCTGTCTATTTCTTGGTGATTCGCTAATCTCATGGTCAAGCAAGAAACAAGCAGTTGTTGCATGTTCTTCCCATGAAGCTGAGTACAGAGCAATGACAGCTATTACTGGAGAGATTATTCATGTTCGTTGGTTGTAATAGATATGAGTTTCACTCTTACAGGAGCTACTCCTCTTCATTGTAATAACCGGAGTGCATTACACATTGTAAGCAACCCAGTCTTTCATGAGCGAACGAAGCACATAGAGATAGATTGTCACTATGTTTGTGAGCGCTTTGAAGTAGAGACCATTTCACTTTATTCTGTTACCTCTTCACAACAGACAACATACTTCTGCACCAAATCACACACTGTTCAGAGATTTCGTTACTTGGTGGACAAATTTACACTGTTTGATCCACCGTGAGATTGAGAGAGGGTATTAGGTATTGTATTATATTTAATCCCATATTATATTATATATCAATTTAGTATTAGGTTCCCTCCTATATATAGAAGACATTGTACTCAGTTATAATTAATCCAATAATATTTCTCAATCTCTATGTTAACTTTATCACAACCAAATAAAATGTTATTGAATTGTTTATAAACTTTCTTTTACAATAAACTCAACTGATCGAGAGGCACTGAAAAACTGAGAAGAGAATAGGAAAGGAAGAAAAGCCAACAAGAAAATAAAATTAAATAAATAACAACTTACAAACAAACCAATAGATATGTCACAAGGTAGAGTAGTCGAGGCTTGTGTATCACACAATTTACTTAAAATAGATTTTGCCTTTTCCGATTGCTGGATCGTGCGAAGGCATCTGTCTCCCAGGATGTAACGACTAGAGCATTCACGTAGGCACCACGTAACACTCTCAAACCGACGGACAGCATCAGAACTCTATCTCCGACTTACCAAACATCAGGACAGAGGAACGGAACAGAATGAAACTAAATAGAGGAAGAAAGAAGAAGATTCTGGTGCAGGGAAGAAAGAGAGAGGGTGGGGCTCTATGTATAGAGTCAGGGTTGGACACTTGTAATGGCAGACAAAGCTATGAATGCCTTCAGTGTAATGACAAACAATGTATTGAATGCGTACACTGTAACGGCAGACAGCAGTCAATGTCCTGAATGCCACAGTGTAACTGCAGACAGTGTACTGAATGTGTACAATGTAACGGTAGACAAAATGTTTAATACTGCACTGAAACGGCAGACAAATCCGTTTCTACATTTATAACAACCGTTTACAAAGGAAAAAATCAAAACTGCAGCAAAAGGTGGCTTTGCACGGGGTGGGATTATATCGGTCCGGCATTCATGTTCGCAGGACGTGCGGGTGCACACAGGTCGCATATAATCCGGTCCGAGATTTGACCCCCCCTGCGCGTGCGAGAAAGAGTCTCTCTTATAGCTATCTTACAATGCTTAGAAGGAGGTTACTATATATACTCTTCAAATTCCTTCGATTTTTCCAATGTGGGACTATGTTCTTTCAACCCATTTACAAGAATGAAAATATTTCACTTTGAGAGACAATTTCTCATTCACCCCTTAACCGTTTTTAACAAATTAATAAATGATTTTGATCTACTCACGAAGGAGAATACAAATTAATCAAGATATTTCAATAATTCATTGAGGATCTTACTCAAAAAATTGCTCAAAAACTGGTTCGTAAATGGTGTATAAAATACCCATTTTCTAATATTTTCCGCACGAATGAAAATTGACAACCACAGACACGACAGACTGACACGACAGACTTGGTGATAGAATTCAGCGATTGAATCCTGCATAGGATAGATAGGTATTACCCTTTGAACCTTCCCTTATGAAAATATGTTTTCTTTACTAACTAAATAGTAGACGCGATATTCTTGAACTGTTCTGTCATTTGTGTAAATGATGACATATCTCACATAGAAATCTTCCTAATGCATTTTCATCTCAATGTTATGTTCGTTTTTGCAATGAACATATGCCTGGTTCTGCAAGAGTTTAACAGGACCTATATTATTTCCTTGGAAGCGGCCCTTCTTTCCTTTGACATAGGTGATTTCTTACGTAAGAGTAACCCGCATTACTCTGCTCGGATATCCGACGCATAAGAATCATTAAAAACCTAGCTCATCCTATTACCTTACGGGCATCACTGTTTCATCATGGGAATGGATATGGGAAAATCCCCACAGTGATCCAACTTGGTCTTTACAATTTAGTTGTTCCTTTGAACCTAGATCTTGGGATCTCTAGTCAGCTAGGTTGGGTGTCCATTGTATCGACTTATTCTTTCATGAGCTTTAGCCCCATTCCCCTCGATGATTTATCAACTAAATTTCTGTTTAACCCTTTGGTTAGCGATCCGCAATGTTATCCTTTGACTTTACATAGTCCACAGAGATAATCCCAGTAGAGAGTAGTTGTCTAACGGTGTTATGTCTTCGACGAATATGTCTAGACTTACCATTATACATATTGCTCTGTGCTCTACAAATTGCAGATTGACTATCTGAATGTATGCAGATTGGAGGCACAGACTTCGTCTACCTTGGAATATCCTCAAGAAAGTGGCGTAACCATTTAGCTTCTTTCCCACATTTGTCCGGTGTGATAAATTCAGATTCCATCGTGGATTTAGCGATCACTGTTTGTTTCGAGGATTTCCAAGAAACTGCTGCACCACCTAGTGTAAACACATAGCCACTAGTGGATTTTGAATTATCACGAGATATTTAGTTCGCATCACTGTATCCTTCAAGTACATTCGAGTATCTCGTATAGTGCATCCCATAGTTACGAGTAAAATGCAAGTACTTCTGTACTCTTGTAATTGCTTGTCATTGCTCGCTTCCAGAATTACTCGTATATCTACTTAGTTAACTCACTACATAGGCTATGTTTGGTCTTATACAACTCATTAAGTACATTAGACTGCCTATAATTTTAGAGTATTCTACTTGAGAAATACTCTCACCTTTATTTTTGGATAAATATAAAGTTAGATTTATTGGAGTTCTGGAAATTCCAGAATTATCTTTATCACATTTTCCAAGAATATTATCAACATAATGTAACTGGCTTAAAATAAGCTTGTCTGGCGTTCTTGTGATTTTAATTCCCAATATAATATCAGCTAGTCCCATGTCTTTCATGTCAAACCTCGCATTCAACAAGTTTTTAACAGTTTTAATTATCTGATCATTGCTTCCAATAATAAGCATGTCATCTACATATAAATATATAATGACATATCCATCTTCTGTGTCTTTGACATATACACATTTGTCACATTCATTGATCTTGAAGCCATTTGTCATCATGACAATGTCAAATTTCTCATGCCACTGTTTTGGAGCTTGTTTCAAGCCATATAATGACTTCACCAGTTTACACTTTCTTTTCATGTCCTAGAACTGAAAAGCCCTCAGGTTGTTCTATGTAAATTTCTTCATATAAATCTCCATTGAGAAAAGTTGTTTTTACATCTATTTGATGTACTTCAAGATTGCGCAGAGCTGCTACTGCAAGTACCATCCTAATAGAATTTATTCTCGTCACAGGAGAATATGTATCAAAGTAATCAAGACCTTCCTTTGTTTATAACCTTTAATTACAAGTATTGCCTTGTATTTATCAATTAATTCACCAGGTTTTATTTTTCTCTTGAAGATCCACTTGGAACCTAAAGGTTTACTACCTGGTGGAAGATCCACTAGTTCCCAATTATGATTTTGCAAGATGGAATTAATTTCCCCTTTGATGGCTTCTTTCCATAGAGGATCATCACTAGATTTCACCGCTTCCTTGAAGGTTTGGGGTTCACCTTCAAGCATAAAAGTCAAGAAATCCGGACCATAAGATTTTTCCATTCTTGTTCTTTTACTACATCGAGGTTCCTCCTCAACTTCTTCATCTTGGTCTTCACTATCTTCACTAATAGTCTCATGTATTCTTTTGGAGGAACTTTGTTCCTCCTTTGACTTATATGGAAATACATCTTCAAAGAACGATGCATTTCTAGACTCCATTATTGTGTTCTTTTATATATCAGTAATATCAGATTTGTACACCAAGAACCGATAGGCACTATTGTTAAGTGCATAGCCAATAAAAACACAAACAACCATTTTTGTTCTATTTTTACTTTCTTAGGTGGAGGTATTGTCACCTTGGCAAGACATCCCCACATTCGCAAGTAATTGTAGGATGGCTTTCTTCCTTTCCATAATTTATATGGAGTTTTCTCTTCTTTCTTTTTGGGCACCTTATTCAAAAGGTAGTTAGGTGAAAGAATAGTTTCTCCCCACAAGTTTGGTGGCAAACCAGAACTTATTAACATTGCATTCATCATTTCTTTCAATGTACGATTCTTTTTCTCAGCAATACCGTAGGGCTGAAGAGAATAAGGTGCTGTCGTTTCATGTATAATCCATGCTTAGCACACGTGTCAGCAAATGGCGATTCATACTCTCCACCTCGGCCGCTTCTTAGCGAGTTAATTTTTTTATTGAGTTGGTTCTCAACTTCATTTTTATAGAGAACAAATTTTTCTATAGCCTCATCCTTGCTTTTAAGCAAATATACATAGCAATATTTTGTGCTATCATCAATGAAAGTAATAAAATATTTATTACTACCTCTTGTTTGTATCATTTTCAAATCACAAATATCAGTGTGAATTAGATCAAGAGGTTCAGTGTTTCTTTCAACACTTTTAAACGATGGTCTTGTTAGTTTTGCCTCAATGCAAGTTTTACACTTGTGTTTGGAATCAATTTGGAATGTTGGTATTTGATTCAAGTTAATTAGTCTACGCAAAGTATCATAATTAACATGTCCTAGTCTACCATGCCATAAACTGGAAGATTCAAGTATATAAGTAGAAGTGCTCGCTTTATTAATATTTTTGACCATGGTCATTACATTGAGTTTGAACATTCCACCACTCATGTAACCACTACCAACATACATTCCACTCTTCGACAAAACAAATTTGTTCGAGTCAAACACTAAACGAAAACCGTGGTTATTAAGCAACGAACCAGATACCAGGTTCTTACGAATTTCAGGAACATATGCAACATTGTTCAGAGTCAGTTCCTTTCCAGAAGTCATGTTCAAGATTACCTTGCCTTAGCCCTTGATTTCTGAAGTAGCCGAGTTCCCCATAAACATCTTCTCCCCATTCTCTAATGGTTTGAAAGTGGAGAACATACTTTTGTTGGAGCACACATGTCGAGTAGCTCCAATGTCAATCCACAATTCCTTCTGGTTTGAACCTAACATATTCACCTCTGAGATCACAGCTGAGAGGTTGATATCAGAAACATCTTGAGAAATGCCTTGAATCAAGTTTGCTTCTTTGTTCATGTTCTTCTTGGAAAGTCTGCATTCAGTAGATTTGTGACCCATCTTGTCACAATTGAAGCACTTGCCTTGAAACTTTGGCTTCTTGGAGATTCCTCCCTTAGGCCCCAACTTGGGACCCTTGCTTTTGTGCTTGTTGAAATGTTGTTTATGTTCCATTAAATTTGCCTTGGTTGCATGACTGATGAGTCCAACCTTTTCAGATCCTCTATTATTTTCTTCAATACGAAGCCTGACAATAAAATCTTCAATGCCCTTTTTTTTTTGCTTATGCCTTAGGTTATTCTTAAAGTCTTTCCAACCCGGTGGTAATTTTTCAATTATACATGCTACTTGAAAACTTTCACTTAAGTTCATACCTTTAGCATGAATCTCATGCAAGATCAGTTGTATTTCTTGAACTTGACTGGTCACTGTTTTAGAATCTACTATTTTATAGTCTAGGAAGCAGCCCACAATGAATTTCTTGGCGCCGACATCCTCAATTTTATACTTATGGTCTAGTGATTCCCAAAGTTCTTTAGCTCTTCTTTTGTCAATGTATACATTATACAAAGAATCGTCTAATCCGTTCATTATGTAATTCCCACATAAGTAATCAACATTTTTCCAAGCATCCATAGCGGCAATGACTTGGTTATTTTGCTCATCTTTGTTAAGATTTGGAGCTTTTTCGTTCAAGAATCTTGCAAGATTCAATGTGGTCAGATAGAACATCATCTTCTGTTGCCACCTTATGAAATTCTGCCCGTTGAACTTCTCAGGTTTCTCCCCATGGGAGACTGAGACAGGTACAACGGTTGGCATTGGCACTTGTGCCACAGCAGCAGTCGGTACTTGTGTCGTATCAGCAACCGGCACTTGGACCATTTTAGACACAGCAATATTTTCCGATGCAGTAGTCATTTCGATTCTAAAAATGCACAACATGAGTGTAAGTTTTCCAGATTAAATAAAAGAAAAGAAGTGTCTCAAAACAGAAATCAAGAAAATCAAAATCTGTTTTTATGTTTGTTATTGAATTGTTTATAAACTTTCTTTTACAATAAACTCAATTGATCGAGAGGCACTGAAAAACAGAGAAGAGAATAGGAGAGGAAGAAAAACCAACAAGAAAATAAAATTAAATAAATAACAACTTACAAACAAACCAATAGATATGTCACAAGGTAGAGTGGTCGAGGCTTGTGTATCACACAATTTCCTTAAAACAGATTTTGCCTTTTCCGGTTGCTGGACTGTGCGAAGGCGTCTGTCTCCCAGGATGCAACAACTAGAGCGTTCTGTAGGCACCACATAACACTCTCGAACCGACCGACAACATCAGAACACTATCACCGACTTACCAAACAGCAGGACAGAGGAACAAAATACAATGAAACTAAATAGAGGAAGAAAGAAGAAGATTCTGGTGCAGGAAGAAAGAGAGAGGGTGGAGCTCTATATATAGAGTTAGGGTTGGACACTTGTAACGGCAGACAAAGCTATGAATGCCTTCAGTGTAACGGCAGACAATGTATTGAATGCGTACACTGTAACGGCAGACAGCAGTCAACGCCCTGAATGTCACAATGTACTTGTAACGCCCCGATTTTTATATACTGGGAAACCGTTATATAAGCCAGAATCTTTCTTTCAATTAGCCATAACAGACAGAAAAATAGAAAAATTTAAAACTTTTTATTCAACACAAATGTATTACAAGTCTGACTGCAATAAATTACATCAGTGTTACAATAATATCTTTAAAAGCCCAAGTGTTACAACTTTTAACAAATTTACATCAGAGTATAATGAATAAGGAACAACACTTGGTACTTCACTTGGATGCTTTCCAACAAATAAATGAATTACAACAATTGTTACAAATGAAACAATAGTAAACAATATATATTACAGCGGAAATAAAATCGACTCTTGCTTCTCTCGCTTTGAGTCCTCCTGAATTCTGTACCTGTATTTCTGCAATCTAGTACCTATTGAAATGGGGACGTCAGTACATATATTGACGCTTTATGGCTGATGACTAGCGGCGATTCTCCACTTTAAGCAAACAAATTAATGAAAAGAGAAATGCGTATATATAATTGATGTGTCAGTGTATGCTATGACTTAGACTCTAATGCCAGATTAACTAGTACAATAATGTTCTTATTCTAATGCAAGCAAGACTCTGGGACAGTATGTAGCCCATACTACATACGCCCCATATCAAGTCGTTTCTTCATATATAGGGATTTGAACCCGCGCCATGAATTCTACTCTTGTACTCAACTTGTTTCTGAAGATACGACATGACTGATGAGGTTGCCCTAAAACGGTCTAATCCTACTAGACGCACCGGACCTCACTCAAATATCTAACGAATCTTTGGAGTTTTCACAGTCGCAGGTTAGCTCGAAACAAGACGGAGTTCTGGGGGTCCATCCCCTTAGCTCCGATAGGAATCACTCTTGCTTATCAAGGCACTTCAGAAATTAACAAATGAGATACGGATCTCGTGCTCCCAACTCGTGAGAAGGCACAGACCGTATCCCTTTGACAAGATGGGTACAACATAATAACACCGCCTAGTGTCGACCAATAGGACAGGTCGGATCATAAGGTATCACCCTTAACACCAACTCTTTTCCTTCGGCGAAAAATGATAATAAGTAAAGGTTAAGTAGTAATAGCCATAAGTTACTACCCTAACGATGTCACTAAACCCAAACAATCTCAGGAGGTTTCCAATAAGAACTTTCTTAAGATTATCCCGATCAAACTAATGGCCAATCGATCCAAGACACCGGTGACGGGATCTCCCTCACTCATCACTACCCCTAACTCGGATCTCATTAACACTCTCGGCCCGCGATCAACCCACATTAGTTAAGATCCATCAGTGCTTGAGGTGTGATTTATCCATAGTTTTCAAGGTGGTAAGATGCGAGTCTTGATGGTCGATGACCCTTAGGGTAACTATAAGACCCTAGACGAGCTTTTATCGAGCTGACAATACTGGTGACTTTCTCAAACATTATTACCCATATATTGAAGATGAAGCATGTTCACATCATATGGTCCAATTTCAATTAGAACCACCTACAACTATAACTCATGGGTTCTTTTTGCCAATTTGAACTAGGACAACATGCGACTAGGTTCGTGGGTTTTTTCTCAAGATTGAGCTAGAACCACCTAGAACCTAAATGCATGGGTTCCTCGCCAATTGAGCTAGAACTATCATGGGGCTAGTTTCATGGGTTTCTTCTTAAAAATCAAACTAGAACAACTATGGAACATGGGTTCATTTTAATAGTTCAATTGGGTTAGCATGCAAGCTAAACTCATGGGTTCCTTTTAGAATTTAATTAAAACCACTACAACATATAACTTAAACATGCAGGATTTTTTTGAATCTAAAACAACTACATATCTTAAGCATGGGTTCTTTACTAGAACTACTACAACGTCTCAAGCATGGGTTCTTTACTAGAACAACTACCATAACTCAAGCATGTATTCTTTACGAATCCTTCACTACAATACTACCATATACAACTCAAGCATGGTTCATGGGTTCCTTTAATATTTTAGTAAATGCTACACATACTCAAGCATGGTTCATGGATTCTTTTTGGAACTAGAACATTTATACACTTCAAGCATGAATGGGTTCTTTTTGAAACTAGAACACTTATACAAGCAAGAATGGGTTCTTTTTTAGTCTAGAATAACTACACAACCTCAAGCATGGATTCTTTATTACAACAACTCAAGCATGATATACGACTTAAGCATGGTTCTTTACTACTACAACTCAAGCATGAATTTCTTACTACAACTACTTAAGCATGAAACTTTACTACAACTTAAGCATGAAGCCTTACTACAACTTAAGCATGAATCTTTTCTACAACTTAAGCATGGATCTTTATTACAACTCAAGCATGGATCTTTACTAGCTATTACAAAGACTACTTCTCTTTATGAATTACAACTATCTACTTGTTAAAAAATCTAATTTGATCAGATCTACAAGTTCCTACATATTACAAACGTACTTTTATTTAATCTACAAGTTCTTCATAATACAAAAACTACCTTTACTAAATCTACAATTCCTACATATTACAAAACCTACTTTTATTTCATCTACAAGTCCTACGTGTTACAAAATCTACTTTTCTTCCACTTACAAGCTCCTACATACAATAAGAAAAGAAGTAATCATTTATATCATAAAAGGAAAATAGACAAGTTACAAAAGAACTAATCTTTTACAATCTAGAAGCAAAATGGAAGCTTAATCTTTCATGAACTAGATTTACCAAGGACTTGATTTTTAACAAGTATGAAAGTAAACATACAACAACAACAAAAAGATTTATCTTTTATGAACTAGAATTAGTAAGGACTTTATTTATAACATGGTAGGAAAACAACATACAACAAGTCCACTTTTTATGAACTAGGTTTAGTAAAAGCTTGATTTTTAACAAGGTAGAGAGCAACATACAACAAGGGACTTATCTTTAAATAGCTAGATGAGTTCTACAACCCAAAAATGGGTGTGTAAACATTTTTACTACACTAATCTTTATATGCACATAGTTATAGTCCAAGTTATAGTTTTGTGTTCAATAAAATAACCATAGTAACAACCATAATCATACAAGGTTAAAGATTCCTTCTTTATGTGTTTTTAGCAAGTTCTTCATTCAAAACTCTTCATGTGGTCCTCTTGGACTCACACTACTCATATGCCCAAACCATTTAGTCCAAGTTATTAGTTTAGTAAAATAACCACAACAAGTCTTAAAGACTCAATCTTTATGCCATTTGTTTTGAGTTCTACCATCAATATTTTCATGGAATCATTTTGATCCCTACAATCTTGTTTATGCTTAAGAATTTAGTCCAAGTTATTTAGGAACACACACACTATCAACCAAAATAACTACTATAACAACAATAACCATACAAGGTCTTAAAGATTCAATCTTTATGTTAATTATTCAAGTTCTATCATCCATCTTTTTGATGGGATCCTTTTTGATCCCTACAACCACTTTATACTTAATAATTAGTCCAAGTTGTTATAGAACATACATACAACAATCACCCATCATAAAGATGAGTTCTTTTTAACCTACAACAAACAACCATCAAAAGATGGGTTCTTTACTCACATAGAACAATAGTTAACCATAAAGATGGGTTCTTTCTACTCATACAACAAATCATAAACAAAAGGAAATAAAAAACACAACAAAGAGAAGTAGAAAACCCCCTACCTTGTTTTCTTTGAAGGAATAACTAGCTAGAACCTTCTCCCTTTTCCTAGCTCCTTAGAAAAAGACCTACAAATGAAAAACTCTCTAGTTAGGATTTTGTTCTCTCTTTATTTTCCTCTTTTTTTTTTCTTGTAAAAATGAGACAAGAGGTGAAGGGGGGGTGGGGGGGGAGGGGGTGTATTTATAGGGTGAAAGAGAAGGGGAGAGAGTACAAAAGCACCAAGGGGATTTGCAAAAATCCCCTTGGGCAAGGGAATGGCCGGCCCATACCTAGGTGAGGAGGGGAGGTGAGGTGGAGGGGTGAGGTGGAGGAGAGAGACTTCTAGAAGAACACCTTAAACTCTTATGTATCTAATTAATCCTAGGTTTAATACTTCAAACAAAACCTAGCCATCCAAATTTGATTTGTCATGACAAAAGAGATATTTTGTCCAAAATACACACTACATGATTTGTACAAACGTCCAAAACCGGTACAATACTCCTGCGTATACATATATATATGTATACCGATAATTTTCGTTTGTTAAACTGCATAATCCGTATAAAAATAAATTAATTCCAAAAATAATAATAAAATAAATTTTATTATCATCTCGGAAGATTACAGTACTAATTTGATACAATACAGGTGTATACAGACTGGTATATATGTACAGATAATGTTTATTAACAAAATCGGGTGATATCCACCAAAAATATTTCAATTCTGAAAATAAAAATAAAATAATAATAAAATAATAATTTTAAATATATGTCCAGGATTTACCAGATATTTTCTCAAAAATGCATTTTACAGGATTTTGTATAAGTGCCCAAAACCGATACAACATATATATATACTTACTAGCAAGTCACATATAATCCGGTCTGAGACTTCCGGATCCGAGCTTCCAGATCCGATCCGAGCCGAGCCGAGCATCCTACCTCCACCACACTACCGCCTACTCCCGAGCCGTCCCCCCGGCTGAGGGTCGGGCATACCGTATGTACCGAAGCTTCCGCAAAAATACAAATTGAGAAGAACTCACACCTGGTGCAGCCACCCCCCAAAAACAAATCGCATCAAGTTGGCACCGTCTGTGGCAAACCTCGGTACGGACATCAGTCTGAACCCAGCCATCAACGACATCCCATCAATCCGAGCTCACATGGCACCCAAGCCCAGGAGAGCTGTCACCTCTACACGTCGCCAGGACGCTCCTCCTCAGGACGTCCCTGCTGACACTCATGGATCCAACAATCCGAGGGACAACCTCGAACCCCGGTCGAGCGCCTCTCGCTCGTTCGTACCCAACCTGCGTCGGGTCATCCAAAACAGACAAGCGAGTCGAATTAGGGGAGGGGCCACTTCCAACTCGGTCCCGAACCGTCCCAAGCCGCCGCCCCGAGAGCGGGAGCTGGCGCTCGGCCGCATCGACCGGAGGCCGCCACCCCAACACGACCCGACCGAATAGGCTCCAGTCACCCACCATGAGTTCCAAGACTTCCGGAACGAAATCATGGAGGCTATCCTAGGGAGCCCTATCAACGAGACGCTCCACTGCTCTCACTCGCGGTCGGATTTCGGAGCCAGCACGTCTCGTGGCCGGACAGTCCCGCCAGAGTATGACGAGGATATCCTAAAATGCCTCCAGAAAATGAGAACCGCCTCGACCACTTTGGCAACGGCGGTGCGAGGCCGACTCAGGGTCATAGGCCACCCCGACCTCCTTTCTCCGCTATAATCCTACAAGCGAAATTCCCCAGAATTTCTGACCTCCCCAATTCGAGACCTATGACGGCGAGGGTGATCCTGCTGATGACATGGAGGGTTTCAAGACCTTCATGATGATTCACATCGCTTCGGATCCCCTCCTGTGCAGTGCCTTCCCTGCCACCCTCCGGGGTCCGGCTCGGGAATGGTTCTCCAAGCTCGTCCTAGGCTCGATCAACTCGTTTCGACCAGCTGGAGGCCAATTTCCTGGCCCACTTCGGGACCAGCTGAAAAGCTGAGAAGACGAGCGCGTCCTTACTAGACCTTCGACAGAAGGAAGGGGAGTCAATCCGGCAGTTCATCTAGAGGTTCACCACGGAGGCAAGATCGGTCTCCTCCCTCGACGCTGGGGTCGCCTTGGCAGCGTTTCGACACAACATTCGGCATGTCCAGCAGAAGGCATCCCTGGCAAAGAAACCTCCTCTCGATTTTCCTGACCTGCCCAATTAGGTCGAGAAGTACATTCGGGCCGAAGAGGCCCTAAATCCTAAGGACACTAAGGAGACTCAGGGAATGGGGAAAGCGCAAGGTCGACGAGGCGGAGCCAGTAAAGAAGGTCCCAAAAGACGGAACCATCACGAAAAAGGTACATGCAATTCCGCGCTTCCACTGGGACAACAGGCACGACACCGACTACTGCCAGGCCCTGAAAGAAAAAATTGAGGCCCTCATCCAACGAGGTTACCTCTGGGAATTCACATGGGAAGACGCCCGGGATCGAAGAGACACGAGGAACCGGAGGCATTCCTCTCCTCCTCGTGCCCCCAAACCATGTCCCGAGCGGAAGCCCGAGCCTGAAGAAACTGAGGGTCAAGCCATCCTGCATTGCATCCATGGGAAGCCCATGGGAGGAGAGTCCAACACTTTCTCAAGGCATTCGTCTGAGAGGTAAACGCCGTTCAGGGTCTCCCTTCCCCCTAAGTCCAGCAGCTCCCTGTCACCTTCTCAGGGGAAGACCTAAAGGGAGTTCGGCTTCCGCACTGCGATGCGCTCATCATCAGCCTTAGTATGGTGAACTAAGAGGCCCGTCTAATCCTTGTGGACAATGGGAGCTCGGTGAACATCCTCTTCCTGGAAGCATTTTAGAACCTCAAGCTCTCCCGGGATATGCTGAAGTCAACCGGATACACCCTGCACGGGTTCTCTGGTGTCCCCATGCCAATAGAGGGGATCATGACCTTAGACGTCACCACCGGTATGACCCTTCATAGACGGACCGAGTCGATGGACTTTATGGTTATAAATGTCTAGGTAGCCTACAACGCCATCCTCGGTCGACCAGGACTCTGCTCCCTCCAGGTTGTTCCCTCGGCCTACCACCAAAAGCTAAAATTATCCACCAAGTCAGGTGTCGGAGTCGTCCGGGGGAACCAAGAAGCAGCACGGTCGTGCTATATGACGGCGGTCGGGGGCGGTGTGTTTCCCCTGGACGCCATCGAGCTGCATCCCAAAAGAAGCCAACCCGAGCTTGAGCCGACAGGACGAATTAGAGGAAGTCTCGTTCGAGATGGGGGACCTGTCGAAGTGGTTCTGCGTGAGCTGATCCCTGGCTCCCAACCTCAAGTCCGACCTGATCGACTGCATTTGCTGCAATGTCGACCTCTTCGCCTCGAAGCCCTCCGATATGTCTGGGATCTCCGAAGACTTGATCATGCACAAACTCAGCATGATCCCCGGCTCGAAGCCGATTGTCCAGAAGCGACGTAAGTTTGCCCCGGAGAGGCAGCAGGCAGTGAAAGCAGATGTGGATAAACTCTTATTTGCTTGTTTCATATAGGAGGCCAGCTATCCTGAGTGGCTGGCAAACGTCGTGATGGTCAGAAAGGCGAGTGGGAGCTGGAGGATCTGCATAAACTTTACTGACCTCAACAAGGCATGCCCCAAAGATTCGTTCCCACTCCCCAGCATTGACGCTCTAATTGACGCAACGTCGGGTCACGATCTCCTGTCTTTCTTGGATGCCTTCTCAGGCTACAACCAGATCCGAATGTTCCCCTAGATATAGCCAAGACGTCTTTCGTCACGGACCAAGGTCTTTATTGCTGCCGGGTTATGCCCTTCGGGCTAAAAATGCAGGTGCTACTTATCAGAGGCTTGTCAACCGAGTCTTCAAGGATCAGATCGGTCGCAACATGGAGGTGTACATCAACGACATGCTCGTCAAGAGCTAGCGGGGACAGGACCACATCACCGACCTGGAAGAAGCCTTTGGGGTCCTTCGAACCCATAATATGAGACTCAATCCGGTGAAGTGTGCGTTCGGCATCTCCTCAGGAAAATTCCTCGGTTTCATCATCAGCCAGCGCGGCATCGAGGCGAACCCCGAGAAGATCAAGGCCATAATAGACATGGCCCCTCCTAGAAACATCAAAGAAGTCCAGAGACTGACAGGAAGACTGGCAGCCATCGGCCATTTCCTCTCCAAGTCCAAAGACAAGTCCCTCCCATTCTCCAAGGCTTTGCGCGAAACTGGAGGCTTCGAGTGGGGTACTCAGTAGCAGAAGGCATTCGCCCAATTGAAAGAGTACCTCGCCAACCTTCCTCTCCTCAGCAAGCTCGAACCAGGCGAGCCCCTCTGGCTTTATCTTTCGGCTTCGGAAAATGTGCTCAGTGTTGTTCTCGTTCGAGAAAAAGACGGAGTCCAAAAGCGGCTATACTACGTGAGCAAGGTTCTGCTCGCCGCTGAGACCAGATACTCAAAAATGGAGAGGTGGCATATGCCCTGGCCATAGCCGCACGGAAGCTCCGTCCCTATTTCCAAGTGCATTTAATTCAGGTACTCACGGACCAACCTCTGAAGGCCGTACTATACAAGCCCAAGAGCTCCAGATGACTGGTCAAATGGTCGATCGAGCTCAGTTAATACGATATCGGCTATCAGCCAAGGATGTCCATCAATGGGCAGGCCCTCGCCGAGTTCATCATGGAATGCACCATCTCTGAGCAATCCGAAAGTGGGAAGACCGACTAGATGTGGGAAGTTTACATCGATGGCTCCTCCTGCGAAGCGGAGAGTGGTGCGGGTATCATTCTGCGAGGTCCTGACAGTTTACTTCTTTAATATTGCCTCCGCCTCAACTTTCCAGCCTCTAACAACGAGGCCAAGTATGAGGCCATGATCGCCGGGCTTACCCTGGCACATTAGGCAGGCGCCAGACAGATCAGGGCCTTCAGTGACTCTCAACTCGTGGTCAATCAGATCATCGGAGAGTATGAGACCCGTGACGATTGGATGATCCGGTACTTGGTCGTGGTCCAGCGGCTCTTGACGTCCTTTGACGAATCTGCAGTCTTAAGGATCCCCAGAGAGCAGAACGCCCAGGCCGATGCTCTGTCAAAATTAGCCTCCTCGTCCTTCGAAGGTCTCGACTGTACCGTCCTGATCGAAGTACTCCTGAAGCCGAGTAACGACCTCCCGGAGACCCTCTGCATCAAAGACGAAGCTTATCCTGATGATTGGACCACTCCCATCAGAAAGTTTCTAATCAAAGGAGAGCTCCCTCAATACCGAGCCGAGACAAGGTGGATCAGGATCCGTTCAGAGAGGTTCATCATGATCAGCGAGACCCTCTTCAAAAGGTCGTACACCACGATGGACGGAAGATCCTACCTCCGTTGCTTAACCCCCGACGAGGCAAAGTATGCTCTCAAGGAGCTCCATAAAGGAATTGGCGGGTTCCATATGGGAAGCCGATCGCTTGCGCGAAAGGATCTGAATCACGGGTACTACTGGCCCACAATGCTGCAAAATGCCCTGGCCCTGGTAAAAAAGTGTGACCCTTGTCAAAGGTTCTCCTTGGTGAAAAGAGCTCTGCAAGCGAACCTCCGCTCCCTGGCCAGTCCTACCCCCTTTGCTATGTGGGGGATAGATCTGGTAGGCCCATTTCCGAAGGCAACGGGCCAAAGAAAGTTTCTCATAGTGGCAATCGACTACTTCTCAAAGTGGATCGAGGTCAAGCCCCTGGTCACGATCACCGAGCAGCAGACCCAACAATTTTTCTGCAAACACATCGTCTGTCAATTCAGGATTCCATAAGTACTCATCACAGATAATGGGACTCTGTTCGCAGGTAAGAATTTCCAAAAGTTCTGCAAGGATCTCGGGATCCAACAGTGCTTCTCTTCGGTATGCCTTTGTCCATCCTATTGCACCTGATGTCTGCAATGGTCCATCCTATTGCACCTTTGTGTTCTCGCAGTACCCTCAGCAACTTTTCCTCTTCCTGTGCATTTAAGTTCGTAGCAATTATCACTGGTAGCGTCTGGTTCTCGTCCAAATATGCATGCTTCAAATGGTCAGGCAGCTGCTTAAGCTCTATCTCTGGAAGTCTCGGTACAGTCGACTGGTTCTTGGTAGCAGTCGACTTGTTTTGTTCACCAGTCGCCTGATCTGAGGAAACACAAATTTTATCAGACACCAATTTTTCAAATACAGGTATAAGCTTACCTGAATATGACTTTGGAGTTTCAAGGTGATGTACTGTCTCTGCAATCCTCCAGTCATCGTATTCCTGTTCAACATGAGATAAAGTTAGAGATTGTGTAATTGCGGCTTGTAGTGGTTCAACGCTATGTACCTGAAATGTTTGATCAACAATCTCTGCACCACATCAACATTATAGCATTCATGATCATCATGTGGTAATTTTAGTGTATTAAACATTTTAAATTCAACCTTCTCTCCATTTATTGTCATGCTTATAGTACCCTTTTTAACACAAATTTTTATATCAGCTGTACTCATAAAGGGCCTGCCTAGGATGATCGGTAGAGACGATGGCATTGAAGATTCCTCCATATCTAGCACAACAAAATCAGCAGGCAAAATAAAATCGTTTACCTGAACTAGGACATCTTCCAAAATACCTCTAGGTCTTTTGATGCTGCGATCTGCCAACTGCAAAGTGATGGATGTGGGTTTAAGTTCCCCCAATCCTAGCTTTTCATAAACAGAGTAAGGAAGAAGATTGATGCTTGCCCCCAAGTCTAGCAGTGCCTTTTCAAAGAAGTGCTCACCAACCTTGCAAGGAATGGTAAAACTACCTGGATCCTTCAGTTTAGGAGGTAATTTTCTTAATAATACAGCGCTCACTTCCTCTGTCAAAGCCACATCCTCCTTAACCTGAAATGTTCTTTTGTGAGTACAACATTCTTTCAAAAATTTAGCATAAGAAGGAATTTGTTTAATAGCATCAAGTAGGGGGATATTAATTTCTACCTTTCTTAGAGTTTCAAAGATGTCAAATAGATGTTGTTCTTTCTTTTTATTGACTAACCTTTGAGGGAATGGTGGCGAAATTGTCCTTTCTTTTTCACTTACCTTGTTGGAACCCAAAGCTTTTGATGGTTGTGTATCTGATTCGTCTGTGTGTGTTCTAACCTTGTTGTCAATTATCTTACCATTTCTTAGGGTTGTTACTGATTGAAGCTGTTCTTGACCTCCAGGGTTTGGTATGGTTTGTGAAGGAAGTTCCCCTGCCTTTCGTTCGCTTAATTCTGTCGCAATTTGGCCAATTTGTGTTTCCAATTTCTGAATTGCCTGCCCTTGTTGGTTGCTTGTTTGATGTTGTTGTTGGAGCAATTGAAGAACGGTGGATTCAAAATCCAACTTCTTCTGTTCTTAAGCTGGCCGATCAAACCCACTTCCCATCTGAAGGTTCCGTGCATGTCCTTGTGTGAATTGAGCCCCTTGATTATTTTGATTATCGCTCCATGAGAAATTTGGATGGTTCCTCCACCCTGGGTTGTATGTGTTCGAGAAGGGATTGTTCTTTGGTGGAAACATTCCTCGACCTACATAGTTCGCATGCTCCTGTTCTGTGAAAGAAGACATGGGACATGTGTCAGTTGTATGATCAAAATGAGAACAAATTGCACAAATTTCTTTTGTTCGATTTTTTACACCACTCATTGTTGACATTGCATTAACAAGCATATCAATTTTCTTATTCATGTTTACCATTTCTAGTTGTATGTTATTACTACCAGAAATTTCATAAACTCCCTGTTTTTTCGAAAGGCCCCTCCTTGTTGAGAATTGCTGTGAGTTCTCGCTAAGTTCTTCAAATAATTCGATGGCCTCCTCACCGCTTTTCCTCATTAAGATCCCGTTGCAAGCTGAATCCACAATTGCCTTATTAGTATCATTTAAACCTTCATAAAACGCTTGTACCTGATCGTCTTTAGGCATGTTGTGCGTAGGACACTTGAGAAGTTTGTTCTTGAAATCTTTCCATGCTTCGAAAAATAAATCTCCATCCTTTTGTTGGAAGAGTTGAATCTCCCTTTTCAGCTGTTTGGTCTTTTGGGCTGGAAAGAACTCTTTCAAGAACTTTGTCGCCAATTGCTCCCATGAATTAATTGATCCTGGTTCCAAGGAATTATACCACAACTTAGCATTAAGTTTTAAAGAAAAAAGAAACAAGATTAACCTGATTTGTTCAGGGGTAAGCCCTTGGACGCTTTGTGTCCTGCAAAGATCGAAAAAGTCTTGCAGATGGAGATGAGGCTCTTCATCTGCTTTGCCACTAAAGTGGGGAACCATGCTAAGTAACTGAGGAGATAGATGCATGTTCCCTGTGACATTAGGTTGATACGCAATGCAGGAAGGTTGCTCGATATTTTTAGGCGTGAATTTGTCCTGCATTGGCACTCGATTTGGCATTTCCTCACCCATTGCTGTATGTGAATTGGGTCTCTGTGCAGTCGACTGGTTTGTAGCGACAGTCGACTGGTTTGCTGCAAACAGCTTACCTAGTCTGTGCAAAGTGCGTTCTGTTTCTGCGTCAATAGGTAGTAGCTCTGGACGAAGTGATCGTCTCCCGTGCATTCACCAAAATCCTGTATCCTAAAAGAAAAATGCTTATTAATAAAATTAAAAGAAAGAAAATAATAGCTTTCTACTGATCTGTAAGTTAAATTGCTAGACAATTCCCCGGCAGCGGCGCCAAAAACTTATTGTGCAATCTAGATACCTAATTAAATAGATAAACTAGACACAAATTAAAATCTCGCAAGTATACGAATCGTTTATAGAAGCGTAGCAATAGCAAGGGTCGATCCCACAGAGATTGTAGAAATTAACTTACTAATCAATAAAAAGAATAAGAATCATAAAGAGTTGTTCTAAAAGTCTAAAAGAAATGAAAAGGTTAAGACTAAATTGAGAAGTGCTGGTTCACAAATATCTATTAAGTAGTTGGGTTTTGATGTCCACCAATAGTCAATAATGCTAAGTCACCTTCTGAACTCCTTCTTATTACTCATGTTTGTTCTCTTTAAGGGCATGGTTTCTACTCCTTAAAGTTAATGTTTCCCTAAGCCAAGAATTAGGCATGGTATCTACTCTAATTCGTTTCTTTCATTAAGTATTTAGCATGGTATCTACTAAGTTGCACTTAAAGAAAACATAGGAACAGTGAAAACGAACAAACACGTGAAGTTCTAGAAATTGGTATCAGATATAGATCCTTCAAGTTGATTAAACCAAGAACCCCTAAAGATTCCCTTGTTACAAGTTATGAACATGAGATACGGGTCGTCTCAATATGCTCATATAACAGATTCAGATCTACACTGCACAAACTTGATAATCTCAAGTTCTGTATGTCAGTCGACTGGCTGTCACTTCAGTCGACTGTCCTTAGAACTCCAAACAAGTTTGATTCATGCAAATGTTATTCTTTCAATCAGGTTTAATCAATAAGTAAAAGAGTAACATTCAGAAAAACTTAGCATTACATAACTACGGTTTCAGTGTACCCAACTATGAAATTAGTTCCACATAATAAGACTTTTATTGATCAACAAGTTCGAATACATGGTTAACATAAAAGAATTAGAAAGAGAAGGAATAAACTGATGTAGTTCGGCTAGATGGTCGGCTGGCTGTCACACAGCCGACCGGCCGTTCCTTTCCTTGCACTTGATCTCCTCTCTCCTCCTTCGATGTTGATTAAAGTAATGCTCTTCGTTGATGACTTGATGATTCAGAACTTGTGTGATTTCGTGATTCGGGAGCGTGGAAGAGTCTCCCCGAATAATGCTTCTTGGTTGGTATTTATAGAACACGGCTCGAGAATTAGGGTTTGCACTCTTCTTTTTATAGAAAAGTCCTTTTCTTTTTATTTATTTCCTTTCCTTCTTTGATCTGCGTTTATTTCTTTCTCTTTTCTTCTTTTCTTCCTTTCCTGATTTGATTTGGATTTAGATGCGGATGAATCTTCAACTGTCTTATCTTTTCACTCCGCCGTATACCAGTCAACTTGTCTTCGAACCAGTCGACTGTGTCGAGCGGCTGTGGAAAATCAACTTCTCTAGCCAGTCGCCTGTTGTAAGGGACCAGTCGACCGATGATCTGCAGTTTTCTGTGTATCATCCTTAAAATCTTGAATCTGCTTCGTTTCTCTGTTTTAGGCTGTTTCCTATGGAAAAGAGAAAATAAGAGTTAAATACCACATATAGAGCCTTTAAATGTCTAATTGCATTAAGATTATTGCGCCTAAATGTGAATAATATTGTGTTCATCACTCGGCATCCGCCTTGAGTATGGTTTGGGCTTGTTCAGGCCCATCAACTTATGCGCTCGGCGATGACCGCCAGCTACACCCGTTCTATTTTTCTGAGAACAGGTGTAGGGGCTCGGCATCGACCTCGAGCAAGGCCTTAGCTTTTTTCAAAGCCACGCGACCTTTACGCTCGGCGACGAACTAGGGCTACGTCCATCACTGGCTTCTCTAAGGTATGGGGGCTCGGCATCGACCTCGAGCATGGCCTGGGTTTTGTTAAACCCTGCAGCCTATGCGCTTGGCAATGACCTCTAGCTACACCCATACTATCCACCAAGGCGTGCACGTAAGGGCTCGGTGTCGATCTCGAGCACGGCCTTAGCTTTTTTCAAGACATGCTCTTTATGCTCGGCGACGACCTTCAACCACTCCTATTCCAAAAAATTTCATTAAAGATTTAGGGCGCTCGCCCTCGGCCAACACCCCGAACCCCGGACTGTCGGTTGACCCACCTCTCACCCGCGAACAACTCGGGGTTTTATAGCCTTCAGAGCCGAAACCCCAAATTGTTCGAGGGCGGCAGGGGAGCCACCAACCCAGGACTCTCGCCAAGCCTCCGACCAATTGGTCGACCCACCACTCACCCGCGAGCAACTCGAGGTTTACGACCCTCAGAGCCAAAACCCCGAATTGTTCGACGGTGACAGGTGAGCCACCAACCCAGAACTCTCGGACCAAAATTCTACTTATGGGCAAAGGCAGGTGCCCGAATCTCATCTCCGAGGTCGACCAACCTCTCATTCGCTGATAGGTCAGGGTTAACAACCCTCGGAACCGAAACCCCGAATTGTCTGCAAGTGGCAGATGAGTCACTGCCAGTAGCTGATGAAGAAACAATGAGGAGATGGGGATTATATAGTCCCCTGAGCAGCACATTTATTACATCGAAAATTCGAAATGGCGGAAGGCGAAACGTCACCATTAATGTTTATCGGAAGGCGAAACGTCACTCATTGGGCATTGCCTGCAAGAAACTACAGTTTGGCTACCTCCTTTTGCCTCGGCGGCGACCTCCTGCAAGGCCGAGCTCGGCAACAATCTCGAGCTACACTCTTACCCTTCTCACTCAATAAATCATCAAGGTTAAAGAAGTCAAAGTTTTTTATTACTCATAGAGCACCAGAATTGGCCGTCCAATACAATGAAAGGATTACAAATCACTCATCGCTCGGCTTAAAACTCAAACTCGGCGCTTCCTACGGGTTCCTTCGCACGCTCAGCCGGTCCAACCGGGGAGGGCACTCCGGCAACAGAGCTTTTTGCATCGGCAGGCTGGACTGCCTCCAAGAAAAAAGGTTGGAGAAGGTCCTAGTACGGAATTGCTAGCCTCCTCGACCAGACCGGCGCCTAGCATTAGTGTCAGCCTACGGATCTCCAACTCCTCTCTACGACAGCCTCACGAAGAAAAAACTCCGAAGCCGATCGCCCACTCGAGGCAACCGAGATCGACCAGTTCGTCTCAACTGCCCACCAGACCCGGTCGGCTATGGCCTTTTTCAGATGAGCTACCTCCAAGCTGAGCTCTCTAGACTTGTTCATAAAGTAGTTCACTGCGGCCGCTTGATCCCGAGCTTGCTTACATTGGCGAACCAGAATACTCTCCATGGCCCCCAGCCCAGCTCGGACCAAGGAGACCTCGGCAGAACCAAGGTCGGCACCGAGGACCTCATGCATCTATCAAAAAGACGGAAAAAATAGCAGGTCACAAAAGAGACTAAAAAACACAAGTCATAGAGCATCGGCCAAAAATTCTCCGTTCATAAATTCAAAAATTTTGTACTACAAAAAGCGGTGGCCAGTCCGCGAAAGACATTTACAAAATCAAAAGGGAAAACCTAAACTATGCTTGGGGGGGAGGGGGGTGGCACCTCTTCGTCAGCAGGGTCACCCCCAACCTCCTCTTAGTAAGGGTCCCCCAGTTCCTCATCACCACCGGGCGTGGGTGGATGCTCTGGCTACTAGTTGTAGTGCAGATGTCCGACCCGTTTCTCCGGGTAGATCAGCGTGAAGTGCTCCTTTGCCTTGGCATAGGCCTCGTCCTCGGCCGCAAGAAGAGTATCCGCCATGGAGATCTGTGCCTCTTCCATGGCCTTCTTCGCCTTCTCGGCCTCTGCCTAGGCCTTCTCCTTGAAGCGCGCCAGCTCGGCCTTATGATGGTCAACGAGCGAGTCCATCTGAGCCTCGTGGACCGCCTCATTGTCCCGGGCCTCCTTCAGCTCGGTCGTAAGCTTGGAGACCTCGTAGAAGTACTTCTCTGCGTTCTTCCTCTCGACGAGGACCTCCTTGTCCATGCACCGGTGGTAGTGCTGCCCATGGAGTCACGCCTGGCCGAGAAAAAACAAGTTAGAAAAATCCTGAACTCTAAAAATCTGCGGGCATAGAAAACACCAAGCACTTACCGAGAATTGTGCCTGAGCCTACCTCGTGTAGGCGGCCCCAAACGTCTGCATCTCCAGATTCATCCGATCTCGCTCCGTGGCGATGTGCTCTGTCGCCTCCACAGCCACCGAGCCCGCAAGCAGGGTGTCCCCTACCTTGACCCCCTAGCCTGGGATGTGCGGCTGCAAGCTCTGCCTGCCTACCATCTCCGCGGCATCGGGGCAAGGGGCAGGGGCCTTTGCACTTGAAACTCGACCAACTTCTTACTTCCGGAGCTTGCCCCCGGTTCCTTCTCCGACGTCGACGAGTGGTGAAGCCTCTTCACCCTCTTCAAGGGCGGCTGCTCGGGAGCTGGTGTCGGTGCCTTGCTGGACCCCGCAGCCGGTGCCCCACTCTTCTCCTGCATGGCCTTCTTCGCCAATTTGGCCCTTCTCTTGGCCACCAGTTCTATGGCATTTCGGTTGTTGAGCTCCTTGGTAGACATTTCTACAAAAAAGAAAAAGTAAACATGTTAACGCGATGGTAGAAAGGAAGACAGAATAGAAACAAAAATATACTAGGGTTGGTTGGGCTCAGTCCGGCTTGGGCGAGGTGTAGCTCCGTGATGCGAGGCCACCCGATGCTGTGACCCTCCACGATCTTATCAACCTTCGCCCACTCTTTCTTTGTCAAGTCTTTTCGCTTCGGTGGCTTGTGGTACGGCTTTTCGAAGTTCCAAACGGTGGGGATGTCCCAAGGCTTCTCGCTCCGAACTATGAAGTACTTCTCTTTGCACCCCTTGATGGAGTCCGGATGCTCGTGCATCACCTTCTTGTAAGGGCGGGGCGAAAGATAGCAAATCCCCTCCTGGTCCCCGAGCGAGATCATCCCCAGGATGGCTCGGAAGTAAGTCAGCCTCGGTTTAATCCCCTTCTCCTGACACTTCAAAATGAAACACACCAAGTGTTTCCAAGAATTGGGACCGTACTGCATCGGGCTCAGCTCCCCCCAATTTAGCACCCTCTTGATGAACGGATGCAGTGGGAGTCTCAACCCCGAGACAAAAGCGACCTCAAGGAACATGCAAAAGCTCGACTTGAGCGCAGTGGTCGGGCGAATTCCTAGGTTCGGTACCAACAGCTCGAACTCCCGAGGAATAAAATACGCCTGCCCTCAGGATGGGCAAGTAGTCCCTAGACAGGGCACACTTCACATTGTCCATCTTGATCATGGACCGACCCTCGTCCCTCAACTGCGAGGTATACGCCAGAAGATCCCCCACATCATCAGGGTACATCCTGATCGATCCTGGATTTTTGCTAGAGAGAGGGGGTACGTAAACCCGGAGCCATACTCATACTTGTCCTTTTCGGCTGCACTGTCGGGCCGTATCCACTTCCTCTTCCTCCTTCGGGGGCAATCCTTCCTATCAGGGGAAGGGGTCGCTAGGGGAGGCAATAGTGGGAGGTCTGTCTCTTCTTCCTCTACCTCTTTTGTGGTCCCTCCGACCTCGCCATGGTCACTACCACTTTTAGTCCCTTGCTCGGACCCCTCCTGATCATTGCCCTCCTCGACCTGCTCCTCTTCTTCCGGGCCTCCTTCCCCGGACTCATTCACCTCCTCCACAAGCCCCTCTCCCTCGGGATCCCTCTCGTCGGGCTCCTCCTCTGCAGGCTCCTTACCCGGCCTACGGGATTGTAAGGGCTCTACGACAAAAGCTACGTCACCCTCGCTATCTGACCCTCCCACTGATAGAACCTCCTCCTTTACCGAGCGGATGTCACCCGACGAAAAAGATATCGAAGATGAATGGACCTCCTCCTCGTCACGACCTGAAGTGCCTGTCTCGGAGCAGGACTGAGACAATGACATTTTAAAGCAAAAATACTAACCTGTTTCACCAGAGAACACAAAGGCCAACGAAAAATGGTTGCCGATGGTGTGCAAGGAATTTTCTGTTGTGAAGAAGGTGGAAGCAAAGTGAAGAAGTGGGGTGGGGGAGGGGAATTTATAAGCGTAGGCGGGACTCCTGGAGTTCTGCAAAAAGATCTGGCCGTCTGATCTTCATCATCAAGATCTAACGGCCACTAAGATCTTGATGATGTCAGCCTAGAGCGCAAAAATACCTTCTTACCCTCGGCTCTGTCGATCAACGCGGTGGCTTGGTGCGCAGGGTCAACTTCTGGGGTACTTCACCTTTATTCACCCAAGTTCCTTCTACAAAAAGTGTCTCTCAATGGCTTCAGGGTCGACGCTCGGATGTCACCGCGAGCCCCAAAAAGTTTCTCTTAAACTGCTTGGACCTCGACGCTCGGATGTCATCGCGAGCCCCAAAGTTCTCCTAAACTGCTTGGGCCCCAATGCTCGAATGACACTGTCAACCCCAAAAAGTTTCTCTCAACGGCTTCAGGGTCGGTGCTCGGATGTCACCACGATCCCCAAAAAGTTTCTCCTAAACTGCTTGGGCCTCGACACTCGGATGACACCACGAGCCACAAAAGCTTCTCTCAACGGCTTCAGGATCGATGCTCGGATGTCATCGGGAGCCCCAAAAAGTTTCTCCTAAACTACTTGGGCCTCGATGCTCGGATGACACAGCGAGCCACAAAAAAATTCTCTCAACGACTTCAGGGTCGACGCTCGGATGTCACCGCGAGCCCCAAAAAGTTTCTCCTAAACTGCTTGGACCTCGATGCTCGGATGTCACCGCAAGCCCCAAAGTATTCCTAAACTGCTCGGACCTCGATGCTTGGATGTCACCTCGAGCCCCAAAAAGTTTCTCCTAAATTGCTTGGACCTCGATGCTCGGATGACACCGCAAGTCACAAAAAGTTTCTCTCAACGGCTTCAGGGTCGACGCTCGGATGTCACCGCGAGCCCCAAAAAGTTTCTCCTAAACTGCTTGGACCTTGACGCTGGGAAGTCATCGCGAGCCCCAAAGTATTCCTAAACTGCTCGGACCTCGACGCTCGGATGTCACCGCGAATCCCAAAAAGTTTTTTTTCTAAACTGTTTGGACCTCGACGCTCGGATGACAGCGCGAGCCACAAAAAGTTTCTCTCAACGGCTTCAGGGTCGATGCTCGGATGTCACCGCGAGCCCCAAAAAGTTTCTCTCAACAGCTTCAAGCTCGCCCCCTCGATCCTAAACGCTTGGAAAGAAGGACCCCTACTACACAGACTCCTATGCCCCCTTGCTTTTCCAACAAGTGAGGGAGCTCATCTACCGAGCCCCTACGCTCGGCCAACGGCTTGGGACTCGGAGCTCGGATGTCACTGCGAGCCCCAAAATTATCCCACAATCAGTGAGGGGCTCGCCTCCAGACCCTAGACGCTCGGAAAGAAGAACTCCTACTCCTCGGGTCTTGACGTCTCCTTACTTTTCCAACAAGTGAGGGGGCTCGCCAACCGACCTTTACGCTCGGCAAAGTGACCTAGGGGTCGACGCTCAGATATCACTGCGAGCCCCAAATTATCTCCCAACAAGTGAGGGGCTCGCCTACCGACCCTGGACGCTCGGCAAGAAGACCACATTCTCCATGGGTCTCGGCGCCCCCTTTGCTTTTCCAACCAGTGAGGGGGCTCGTTTACCGACCCTAGACGCTCGGCAAGAAGGACCCCTATTCAACAGGTCTCGATGCCCCCTCACTTTTCTAACAAATAAGGGGCTCGTCCGCCGACCCTCGACGCTCGACGAACCGAGCTCCGACGCTTCTGCACCCGGCGCCCCTCGTGACTCCAAGAGGGGATCCCCTTCATCCTACCCCACTGACCTCTTCTGGAAGATACGGATTTCGTTCTTCGCCATACACACCAACCCGCTCTTCCTACAGAGGCAAAAAACCACTTCTGCACGGCTGGATTACTCAGGCATCCAGGAGTTGGGGGCTCCTGATATGGGTCAGATGACGTGGCCCTTCCTGGGCCACAGGATCCCCTCAAAAATCGTTCACCCCCGATCATCAGATCTGCCAGGTCAGCCCTAGGTCTCGTGGGCTTCTGCCATGTCAGGCCCACGGACAACCGGGTCCAGACCCGGCTCCAAACGGGTCCAGATCCGGTTGGTACTGCCTATAATTACCAGGCCCTCTCCCCCTTCAACAGGTAATCAATCTCTCCCATCTCAAAATTCTAGTTACTATTACTCTTCAGTGACTGAATAGACCGTCGGAGGGCCTGCCACTGGGATCAACCCCGGTGTTCCTAGGTCGGGTGCAGGTACACGAGACTTCCGGATCCAAGCTTCCAGATCTGAGCCGAGCATCCTATCTCCACCACACTACCGCCTACTCCCGAGTCGTCCCTCCGGCTGAGGGTCGGGCGTACCGTCTATACCGAAACCTTCACAAAAATACAAATTGAGAAGAACTCACACATGGTACAGCCAGCTACCCCACTTGCTTATTTTAAAGTAAGTCTAATTTGGAGAAATTTTCTTTTTCTTTTTCTTTTTTCTTTTCCCTAACATGCACAATCACACATACTACTAGCTTTCTCCTTCATCATATCATATCCTCTGTTTCCGTAGATGTGGAGCCCTATTATTTGAGGAACAAACGCCCATGCCTTTCCTGCTTCCCCCACATGCATGCCTGCATGCACATTACAGTACTCTCACTCTCTCTTTTTTGTTTTTGTCCCCAAAGCATGCATGAAATGAATCAACCACTCCTCTAATCTGCCCTTGTCTTTCTATGCCTATGTTAGAACATCTCCACCATACTAGCCAAATTAGTTAACTAAATTATTCAAATAATATTTTTGTCTAATGAATTTGACTATAGCCATCATACTTGATCCCCAATCAGGCTGCTTTCTCTTCATTTTATGTCATTATATTTACAGCTAGACAAAATCTATATAATAAAACACAAAGAAAGCTATCAGGTGGCTCACATTCAATCTATCCCAAAATCAATGGACCAGATCTACTCTCACAAAATATATTTTCCCGTCCAAATTTCAAACTCCACAAATTCAAAAACACACACACTCTCTCTCTCTTTCCCCAAAAATAAAAAAACCCCTTCTCTCTCTCTCACTGTCTCCCTCTCTCTCTATCTCCCCGCTCTCTCACTCTCTCCCTCCTCCTCCCTTCCGCTCTCCTCCAGCCTCCTTCCGCTCTCATCCGATCAGCGCCCCCCCCCCCCCCACCTCCCGATCAGCGCCTCCCCCACCTCCCGATCGTAACCCACCTCCAGCCGATCTCCACTCTCACCTCCAGCCTCCTTCCCCTCTCATCCGATCAGCGCCCCCCCCCCCCCCCCCCCCCTCCCGATCAGCGCCCCCCCATTGGATATTAAATATAACTATGGTTATCTTAAACACAAACATATATATATTGAATCGCTCTTTATTGTCTACAAGACAATGCTAAATTTTCAACTATATAGCAATTGGAGTTGCAATAACAAACAATTATTTTAGCAAAAACAAATATCACCCTTTCTATTATTTGATGGCAAACATTAAATCAATAATGAGCCAGCAAACTCTTCAAATCAATTAACATAAGAAGAAAACAATAGAAAGAGGGTCGTCTATTAACTTATTATTTTTTCTTTAATGAAACAAGACGACAAAATAAAAAAATCACTATGTTAACTTATTTTCATTGTTGTTTTACTTTTGAACTTTAATAGAACTGGGAAGCAGCTGACATGGACCTCAAATTTATAAATGCAACTACATTGATGAATTGGGGTTGCAATAAGGTAAATTTATATTTACTACAACTATACACTATGTTAACCGTTAATTGCTGCTAATTTAATGCTTCTTTTTTTTTTTCCAGATTGTCGTCCACACTCAAAACCGTCATGTACATATTGACAGTTGAACTTTTTGTAGGGTGATGAGGAACATGTTTGGTTGAAGCCATTGTTCGGTTTGAAAGGTAATGGTTTCAAAACTATTACTATTGTTTTAATTGTTTATTGTAAACTCTTACTATTTGATTCAAAACTCTAACTGCTTTTTTAGGCTCACTGTTTGGTCCTATTTTTGAAGATTTCAACCATTGTGTTCTCCTACAATCATATAAAAAAAAAAATTCGGTCATTTGGTTGGTGTTTAGTATGGTGGAGGATGTAATAGTTGTAATATTTGTAATATTTAGCATTTTTGGAGATGATGTAAGTAACTGTATATAATAATGATATAATATAGTTATGTTAATACCCGTACCCGCAATTTTGTGGAGTATTGGGTTCTGTGTTTGGTTTTTTAAAGGTTTTTCGAAGGTTTTTCAAAAAAATTATTACATTTTCAAACGAATTTTTGGTTTTTATTTTGTATCTTGCATTATATTCTGATTGTTTCCCCCAGAGCCTTATATATATGATGCCTGTGTGATGTTGCTCGGTTGAGCCTGGGGAGGATTGATATTTATTGCCTGTGATGTCATATATTTAATTATTAGCAGAATTCCGTAAGGAATTTCTGTAAAAGGGCTAATATTTTAAGGGAAGTTCTGTCAAAATTTTTACTAAATTTCCTAAAATCTATTATGTTTTCAAACGATATATTGGTTTTTATTTTGTATCTTAGTCATATGAAGATTTTTTCTTCCCAGAGCCCTATATATATAATGTCTATGTGATGTTGTTCGGATTGGCCTGGGGAGGATTTATATTTCTTGACTGTGATGATAAATTTTTAATTGTGAGCAGAATTTCGTAAGGAATTGCTGTAAAATGGCTAATATTTTAAGGGATATTCTGTCAAAATTTTCAGAAAATTTCCTAAAATCTATTATGATTCCAAACTATATCTTTAGTCATATGAAGTTTTTTTTTCCCAGAGCCTAATATATATTATGACTGTGTAATGTGGCTTGGATTGGGCTATGGAGGATTCAATTTGACTGTCTATGATGTTAAGGAATTGCTCTCAAAGGAATAATATTTCATTAGAGATTCTATCGGAATTTTTACTACAATCATGCCTGTAAAATTTTTACTGTCGAAATATTTACTAAACATTTTAAAGAAAGTTAAGACGTCGCGATAACGTGCCGCATGAAACATTTTAAAGACGTCGTATTAGAAAACTATTAGGAAGCAAGATAATTTCAGAGGAGGCCTGTATAGAGTAGTTGATTGTATTAGAAAGGTGAGTGTATTTACTAAACATTTTAAAGACGTCGCGATAATATTTTAATTTTTTTAAAAATTTATATGCAGTTCATCCAATCAAATAAATCTAACTAAATTTATATGCAGTTCCGAATATCTCACGGGCAATCCTAGTGCTTAGATAATGCAAAATGAGTCACACCTAGTGCTTAGATAATGCAAAATGAATGTGACTCGCTAAATATAACAATGCATCGTTATTTTGATTTTTGACTGCTCATTGAAAATACTCTAAAGAGAAAAAACTATATCATACGTACAGTTTGCGCATTGTGAGAGAAAAGAATCACTATCTACTGGTAGTTAATCCTCGCTGTAAAGAAAGTACCATTTTCTACCCTTTGTACCCATGTCATCATTAGTGAAAAGACATGAAGAGAAGCAGGTAGGACCTGCTCATTAATTGCATGACAGGGGACCATCCTATTACTTCTTCCTCATGTTTTGTGCTTTCGAGATACTTTGTAGCAGTTCATTAGAAACCAAACAATTGGACGAAGTTTTATTAACTGTACTAGGAAAAAGTAGTTGTTACCAGCTAGCAAGATAATTATACTTTTACATGGTAAGTCACTTTTCTATCCGTTGCAGATTTTTTTGCCATCGGTGCAAGGTATCATATATTTTTCCCCGAGCCATGCCCTCATGAGAATAAATTAGTCTTCACATGTTATTCCATTCCCATTAATGGCACTCCACACTTTTGCAAACTGATAAAGAATAATTGAAGTAGTGCACTTATTGTGTTACTGGCTAGTGGCTACTGAGAGCATCCACAGTTGTTATGTTTAGAAAATACATAAATAAATAAATACAGATAACAATTTTTCGTTTCGCTACGCACATGGAATATTATATTTTACTATTTTAAAATATTGTGTCGGAGAGGGAAAAAATATAAAAAAATATTTAAAAAGGTGGGATGGCATATCGAGTGCTGTCCGACATTTTAATTTTTTTTGTTTTTTTAGCTTTTCCGGAAACATTTTAAGGTTTATACAGGGTGGGGTTTATTCAATATTTTTTTTTTTAATACCAACGGACGGCACTCGAAGTGCCGTCCGACGAAAGGGGGAGAGTTGGGTTCTATTTTAAAAAAATTAATTGCGAAAATTAATTTTTTTTGGAGGGACGGCACTTCAAGTGCCGTCCGACCATTCAAATATTTTTTTTTTGTGCGACGGCACTTCGAACTACGTCGTTTATATATGCATAATTTTTATTTCAATTATCATATATGGCACTCTGCTGTAGCGATTTATGCAAATCATGCATATTTACACAACGACTACAACGCTGTTTTTTACAAAATATGCATATTATGCATATATACCACTACAAACCGTATGGACTATAGCGGCATACTTTTCCCGGCGTTACCACATTGCGCCGCTATAGGTATAGTAGAATTTTATTTTATAAAAAAGACACTCTCTGTAACGGCGCGTGGCAACAACGTCGCTATAGCCTCAAATAGTAATGCTGTTATATATATATATCTATGACCTATCGCGGCGGTTATTTATACGCGCCGTTATAGGGTGGGGTAAATAATGTTCTGAAAAGCTACCCCGTTCTAAACCCCGCCCCCTTTTTACTTTCCCCAATTTTTACAACCCTAATTAATCCCGCTCTACTTTAATCCCGCTCATCTTCTTCCCACTCTACTCTAACCCTAATCCCGCTCATCCTCTACTCTAACCCTAACCCCAATTTTTACTTTCCCTCTTCCGATCCGCTCTCCACTAATCCCCTCTAAACCCACGATCCGCTCCGCTCATCTTCTTTCGATCCGCTCATCTTCTTCCAATCGCGTTTCTCTCTCCCCTCCCCACTCACCACCTCACCTCCCTCGCGCGCGCATCTCTCGCACGCACACCCTTGCCGCTCCCGTACTTCGCCGCTCCTCCTTCGCCGCTCCTCCTCCGCCGCTCCTTCGCCGCTCCTCCTTCGCCGCTCCTTCTCCGGTCCTCCTTCGCCGCTCTTCGACCTGTGTATACCCATCGCCGCCACTCTTGCCGTTCTCTCTCGCTCCATCAAAGTAAGTTGGGTATTTTTTTGATCTTTGTTCCTTTCATTTCCTTTTTCCGTTTTTTAATTTTTGTTCCTTTCAATGTATGCCAATTTTTATCTTTGTTCCTTTCAATGATTTTTATCTTTGTTCCTTTCATTTTTGACAGATTAAAAATTAAAGATTAAAGAAACGATACTTCTTTCATTTTTAACAAATTTTGTAAAAAGAATTCTTCTTATTTTATTTTTAATAATTATCTGTGAGCTTTGTCAAAATTGTTCCTGAATTTCCTCGAACTGCTTCTAATAAGCTACTGAGAAGAGTCCTAAGGGATCAAGTGACACAAGAACTTTGATATCACTACAAGCCCTGATTCTGTAGTTGATTTCTAGGAGGATAAACTCTGAATGCTTGCTCGATGTACCATGATAGAGCAACAACAACGTGATTGTATTTAAAAGAGCATGAATACATCATGTACAATGTCTTATTTAAGACTCCTGATCGATAAAGATTGTAGAATTTGGTTCGATGGAATTGTTGTAAGATAATAACTGCATTTGGTAAAATGTATGCAGAAAGTTTTTGGAAGATTCCTTAATATAAAGATTTATAATTAAAATATGATAAGATTGCTGGAACATAATGAAACTGCATTATGTTGCTCCACTTCTACTCTCGTCTTGTCTGATTTTTTTTCTGTCTAATGGATTTTGTCTCTAACTTTTAGTTTTTCAAAACTTGCAATGCACATATTTTTCTTTCTTCATGATGCCAGTGTAGTTAGGAGTTTGCATTCTGGTTTTGTTCTTAAGATCACAGCATGTCTTGGTAGACGACATGAACTCCAACCGATATGCATCCATTATCGATAGGTTATATACTTGATATCAAATTTTATTGCTAGAAAAAGTATCATTTCTTTAATTTGTCAATAATGATTTTTATTTTTGTTCCATTAATCTATATTATAAGTAGGTTGAGATGATGAATGAGATTATATTCCCTATTGGTTTGATAGCCGATATGATGGCTACAATTGTATTAGCTCTAGCTGATCCTCCTCCTGCTCTGCCCACTTCAATATTATTTTTGTATTTATGAAACAATAATAGTTTAAGTTTAAATTATTTATGTTTTCTGGTTGTTTTGTAATGATAGTAAAACACTTATTTGATGTGATTTTAAGATGAATGGGGTTTGAGTTTAAATTTTTCTAATGATATTAAATTTTCGATTAAGATACATTGTAAGGAGGAGACAGAAAAAGATATATGTGAAGTTGTAATTTAGGAATTGTTGAGGAAGGATATGCTTTTATCTAGCATTCCATAAAGATGTGAATTGCTTGCAATTCTTTTATATTCGATTGCTTCATAATTGTCTTCGAATTTATTTACCTATGATTCATATGGTTGAACAAACAAATATAAATGACTAGTCAAGATCTTGGTTTTTTTTAAAAGATAATATATACTCTCTTCTCATTTAGCTTGCTTTATTATATCCTAAATTTGGTGTTCCTTATGTCAGATTTTATGAAGTGATGTTATTGTAGATTTTAGAAAACTGTCCTAGTGGGTCTTGCGACATTGTTAGAGCTATCGGTTTTGACATTACTTGAATCATGACTTATAGCTGCAGTCAATTGTAATGAGGCTGTCGGATTTGATCTTGCTCTGGAAGATCTGAAAACAACTCGAGGCAATGTTATATATATGAAACTGTGATCATACCTTTGAGAACTGATCTTTAGCTACTGATCGAGTTTTCTTGTTTGAATTCTGAGTTGGTTCAATACTTTGCATCAGTTATGATTATACATTTGATAACTAATTTATAACTAATGATGGGTTTTTCTTGTCTGAAGTTTGTGCTAGTTCGGTACTTTTGCTAAAACTGTGTAATGAGTTTGCGCTGGTTCAATCTTTACTTCCAAATTGAAATAAGAAAAAGATGAGTGTTTAGCTTTAAAATGTAAACTCTAATTGAGTAATTTATATTTGCATATCACAAAATTAGAACTTCCTATGGAGAAAAAAAATGGTCAAGTGTTTTCTGAACTATAGAACTTGCAGATGCAAACTGCAGACTAAATGAATGTATAAGCAGGTTGGTTTTATATCCAATATGTAAATGTGTTTGAGTTGTATAATCATGCCCCAATCATTTTGATTCTAAATTTTGCTTTGCATCCTTAGCCTTATACACATTGTGCATACACTTCACATTTCAGTAAAGGAGGATATATATATACCCATTGTGCATATATATTTCATATCAGTTCATATCCTGCATATGTTCACTTCAAAAGATTTCCATATACGTATAGGAAGCATCAAATGAGGGAGAGAAGATTGGCGATGTAGATTTTTTGAAATTACCCACACGGGTAAGGATGGAAAATTTAAGGATGACGTGGCAACCGATATTGTGGTAAATAAAAAGCTTTCAAATTAATTTCAATTAGGTATTTAATCTTTTTAATAAAATAATTTTGAAAATAAAATTTGTCTTTGTTATCTTTTGCAGAAAGATGCCAGAAAGAAGATTGAGGAAATGTCATCTTCTTCTACCGCCGATCCATTAACGCTACAGTATCAAGTTCTCTCCGAATTGAGGGGACGCGAGCGTCCCGGTCGTGTGCGTGGGATTTAGGTATTGAAATTTATGAGATTTTCATTTGATAATTAATCAGACTTAAACATAAGTCTGAAATTTATGTGAAGTCCAATTTATAACTCATGCCAAGATGTTTTTGAAGTTTAGGCTCCATAGCTAACATCCTAACAACAGGATAAAGCAGTGTGATTTGTTGTGACTTATGACAATGATGTCAAATAACCTTATTCACAATTGATGAGGTCTGAGTGAAATTTCTGCAATATATTTCGTAAGTTAACTGAACAATAAGCAAAATCAGATATAATTTAATATAATACATACAAATACGTAGAGGTTCAAGAACTATGTGCAGATAGATTGGTGTTCAGAGTTAAGACTTTCAGAACTATGTTTACATGGATTGAGCCAGACCAGAAAAATCCTAAACTGCATCACTATTTGAAAATTCCTAGTGGTACAGATTTTGATTAGATTTTTTACCTCATCCAAGCCAAGCCAAGCCCCAGTTCAGGAATTAACCCCTAAAACATTCAGTACGTAGATATCTCTGAAATAGAGCAAGATACTAATGATTCTAAGTTCTTCCCATTTATATGTTGGTGGGTGGCTTAATTGAAATAAAGCAAGATACTATGTTCTTCTGGTACATGTTACCTGTCAGAAGCCCACCATTCTCAATCCTAATCAATTTTCAAATGCTTAATAGGGACAATCACTTCGAACACTATCAAACCAGCCAAATCAAAACCCAATTCCCTCTCTTTCAAGTTGCAATCTCAATGAATCTATTGAAACTAAAGCAAGAAAGGAGAGGCTTTTAGTATCAGGAAGTCCTGTTTAGAGGAGGTAAAACTAATATCATAACATACTTTCAGTTAACTCTATAATTTAACAACTAGAACGGAAGAAAACATAATCCAATGCACTTGTCGTAACAACAAAATGTCAATAAATGTCTAAATACATCCAAGAAAATAGCCAATAGTGTTGTAAGTACATAAATGAATGAGTAAAAGTGCTGTGTCAATTAAATATTCATGGCACATTCAAGTAGTGTTGCGTCAACTGTCAAGCATATACCTTATGGCTTACAGCATTTGGAGGCAAATAATGGTTCTCATTCCCTCATGTAATTATTAAACACACTGTTTCTTATGATTTGGATCACTTGGTACCATCAAAACTATATATAATCTAAAGATTTTACCGTTGTTATTGCTATATTTTTGAAGCTGTTGATAATTGATACAATACATGGTGAAATGATAGCTGGCATCTAACTGCATTTGATTAACTTGTTCATATTAAGACAAGTAAATTGCATTTTACATTAGATAAATATTGGTGTTGAATCATTAATCAACTGAATGTTTGCAATGATCTGTTTAGTTAAATAATTATTCTGGAACCCATCTAGCTTTTCATTGATGTATGAAAACCTTTCTTGGCACCCTGTTTGCGGTAGAGATCAACCATATGCTAGAAAAGTATGCTTAGTAAGTACTAACAGACACTCCTACTCAAGTGATTATCAAAATTAAATTGCACCATTAACCTTAAAAAGCTACATTTGCAAATTATTTCAAGTACAAAATCCGTACATCATTTTTTAGTTTATTTACTGATACAGTGATTAAGAGAACAACTAAGGACTTAGCCCCAGACTTGAGGTCAGGTACATGCTTTGTTTTCTTTGTTCAGGTCCATTAAGGGTCACATTCTATATGTGCATAAATGTCCATTTTTTTCTTCAGCTAAAAAAACATAAATGTCAGGTTGTGACTATTCAGCTATCAATTTGAACACTTTGGGATGTATACCACTGTCCAGATTCGAGTTCATATGAAAGAATAAATAAAGGAATCTGTATTAGTCAAATTCCTGTTTTTTTTTTAGCTTGGAAGGTGGTGATCCTTCTTCATATTCTTCTTGTTCTTATGTGTTATAAATTACTATTATGATGATTATTAAGTTTGAGTTCCTCTGTCACTATAGATGACTGAGTTTCATACTGTATCTTATTCACTAATTAATTCATATACGATCGAGCAAATGATATTTCTGAATTTTGATTGTTTTTTTCTATAGGGTCAGCGTATTCCATCGGTTTTCAGTCATGCACATACACCAGGGCAAAATAACGATGGAATTGGAAGCAACAGCGGGCCATAGGAAGAGACTCCCCTGCCGTAGTTTGTCGAATTTGGACTTTTTTAAAAAATGTTTTGTAGGAATTATATCCATGTTTTGTAATAACTAAGTGCTGTACAACATATACATTTGATACTCGTTGTATGACAGTTTGGTTACAATTGAGTTGTTTTTGTGATTTGTGACTTTTAGTTCTTGATTATGATATTATTGATTTACTTGATTTGCATTTAAATTTAATATGATTACATGTATTTGTAATATGCGATTAATTACTGATTTTTCTAATTGAAAATTTTATAATAAAATGTAAACGTAAATGTGTGTGTGTGTGTGTGTGTGTGTGTGTGTGTGTGTGTGTGTGTGTGTGTGTGTGTGTGTGTGTATATAATAAAACACAAAGAAAGCTATCAAGTGGCTCCCATTCAATAAGGTTGAAATCAATGGTAGAGATCTAATCTCACAAAACATATTTTTCCGCCCAAAAGTTTACCTCCAAAACTCAAATTCAAATCTCCCCAAAACAACTCCTTTATTTATTTATTTAATTTTTTTTTCTCTCTCTCTCACACTCATTCTCTCTCTATTTACTCAAAAATTTATATTTTCAGATCTCAGGTTTGTAAATTTTTAGATTTTTTATTGCTCATGTTACATTAAAAATAGCAAATATCTCATCAACAGTTAAATTTTATCATTTTCCATACTCAAAGTTCTAAGAAGTTGGATTTTACATCCCTATTTATAATTATTTTTCAACATATACTAATGAAAAAATAGAATTTTATTTATAACTAATTATTGTTTTACTATTCAAAGTTGAGCTACATAATTGTTATTTTATTGTTTACAATACTTTCATATGCCGTATCGTTTCGAAGACGTGCCGTAGGCACGTGCCCACAGACAAATCTAGTATATATATATATATATATATATATTTTAAAAAAAACCTATAGCGGCGTTTACCACAAAACGCCGCCATAGCTACACACAGTTTCTAACCCTCTATCGCGGCACTGGGACAGCACCGCAGCAAGGTACCAAGGCCGGTTTTCCTGATTGCGAACCTATAGCGGCGTTTCACAGAAATGCCGCTATAGCCATTTTCTCCAAAAACGAACCGCTTCTATAACGGCGCTAACAAAGCGCCGTTATAGGTGGACACCATATAGCGGCAGCGACCGAACACGCCGCAGTAGCCTATATGGCTGTAACGACGTACTTTCTAGCGGCGCTTTCAGAAGCGCCGTTACGAGCTATAACGGCGCCAAAAAATGCCGTTATAGCCTTATAAAAGCGCCGCTATAGCCAATATGGTTTGTAGTGTACCAAACGACTACAGATGCTCTGATGCTGATAAGATTATATTAGAAATGCTATTGTTCTTGTAAATAAGGTTGGTATGGGTTTGAAGATATTTCTTTCTACTGCTAAGTAGCCTTTGTTAGAATTATGTCTTGCATATTCGTTGTTCTAATTAAAAAAAAGATACAACAAAGTACAAAGGCCGAAGCGTCAAAGAAGATGAGAAGTAAAACAGAGTAGCAATAACAGGAACAAGGCTGGTACAGTCGAATGAATGCCCATCGGGTATGGATGCTATTGAGGTGCGGTCGAGTGCACTCCGATGCGGCAGCTATTTTATTTTGGGCTTATATTTTGGTGATCGTTTCAGCCCAATCTTCAACTTTAAGTCAGATCATATGTCTCATATTCAGTTACTTATTCTAAGGATATATCGGACGACTGAGATATCAAAATTAATCTGGGGTTCTCTCTATTCTTCTTCTATTTATTGTAATAGCCTCCAATATAAGATGTGAAGTACTTCATTGATTATTTTCTCAATTGCAAAAAGAAGCTTGAGAGATAGTTCTTGGTGAATGAGTTTAATTTCTTGTATTAAGTGAATTTGTAACTCATATTAATCTCTTCTATTTGAATATTATATCTCCCTATATTTCCTCCTAATTAAACAAAAGCTAACCTGGATAAATTTTCATGTGTTTGTGTTGGATAGTGGATCTATTTATTTGGTTATTCAATTGATTCGTCTCGTCAACCTCACCATCATTATTGCTTTAATCTATTCCACTGTGCCACAGGCATTCGTCGACATTCCCCAACAGAAGTGGTATCAGAGCTTCAGGTTACTGAATTCCTTGGTTAAGATGACAGGTCACAATCTTTTGAAAATCAAGCAGTGCGATGGAAAGATTAACTTCAATCTTTGAAAGGTAGACATGTATGACGTCGTAGCTTAAGAGCTGTCTATAGTTAGTCATCAAGAAGAAGGAAAAATTATCCGATATAAAGAATGATGTTTAGGGATGATATTTGTGAAAGAGCCGTAAGTTTAATCCGACTATCATTGGCGGACAAGGTCAAGTGCAAGTTTCTTAAATAGACTCAAGCAGTGAGTTTTTTGGAAAAACTCATAGCTGACTACTCTGCTTCGTCGTTACTACATCGGATACATTGAAAGAAGAAGTTATTCCGTTTATCAATGAAGGAAGGTATCGATCAACAAGATCACATCACAGAGTTCAACAGGGTATTATCGAAACTCAAGGCGATAAACGCGGATGTGAGTGAAGAAAATAAATCTTTCAGCTTGATATATTCACTACCAAATTTGTACGAATATTTGATCACTACCATGCTACACGATAAATCTGCCAAGGAGAGTATTATGATGGATGGTATAATCAAAGCAATGAAGAAAAATTAACTTAGGAATGAAACTCAGAAATCATCGTCTACTCCCAAATGTTGTCTAGCAGTGAAAAAATTTCAACTGAAAGTCAAAGTGCTATGCAGAAAGAATCGATCTGTTGCCAATATTGCAATAGGTCAGTGCATATCAAGAAATACTGTTGAAAATTGCATAATCAGAAAAGTGCCAAGGATGACAATTCTAACGCAAATGTGGTTTACCATTCTGAATCAGGTGATTTGTGTCTTCTTGTTTCAAATTCTTTAGAAGTAGATTCTGGTTGGTTTCTTGACTCAAGGAGTTTTACTCATATTTGCTTGAAGAGAGAGTTATTTTCTACTTATAAGTGTACTACATGACGTTGTGTGAGAACAGGAACTGGAGAGTTTTGTAAAGTAATAGGTGAGGGGACAGTTGAGTTGGAGATGCCATGTGGGAAGAAGTATAATCTAAGGGAAGTCTTGCATATTCCTCTGCTGAAACGGAGTCTGATTTTCTTGTAAACTCTTGAAGCACGAGGTTGTAGGTACGCAGTTTGAGGTGGAGTTCTGCCTGTTTTTCATGGTCATCGTAAGGGGGTTAGAGGTATGAGAGTTATTGGGCCAAGCCAACACAATCTCTACAAGCTTTGTGGAACCTAAAATACTTGTGCAAGTGTTGCTTCTTTTTCTGATATTCTCACAAACTCATCTAGTTTGCCACAACTAGCATCATCAAAGCGAGACCACGACGTTCAAATATCGTCAAGAGGTGGAGTATCTCGGGGTAGGTGGAGTTTGTATGGAGGTTGGAAACTCCGTGTTAATGCCTACTGAGGTGTGCCCTTGAGGGGGTATACTGATAAGTGAAATTGGGTAGAAGATTTGTTCAACTAGCTGAAGATACTATTGTTCCAAATATGTTTGCAATTGGAGTTTAGTAGAGTTTAGAGATGATGAATCACATTATGTTGATAGCTTTTGTATGCAATCCAAGGTGAAGGTTGTTAGGATTATGTCTTGCATACTCGTTGTTCAGATTAGAAAAAAATATGATGAAGCACGAAGGTCGAAGAAGAGGAAAAGTAAAATAGAGCAGCAATAGCAGGAACAGAGGCTTGTACAGTCGACTATACGCCCCTCAGGTCTGGATGCTATTAAGGTGCGGTCGACCGCACATGGGTGCAGTTGACCGACCGCGGCGATTGTGTTATTTTGGGTCTAGATTTTGGTGATCGTTTCAGCCCAATCTTCAACATCAAGTTAGATCGTACGACTCATATTCAGTTACTTCTTCTACATGATATATCAGTATTCAGTTACATCTTCTACATGATATATCAGACGACCGAGTATCAAGGTTAACTTAGGGTTCTCACAATTATTTTATTTATTGTAATAGCCTCCAATATGAGATGTGAAGTACTTCATTGATTATTTTCTCCATTGCAAGGAGAGGTTTGAGAGATAATTCTTCGTAAGTGAGTTTGATTCCTTGTATTGAGTGAATTTGTAACTCCTTGTAATCTCATCTAGTTGAATATTATATCTGCCAATATTTTTCTCTAGATTAAGCAAAAGCTAATCGGGATAAATCCTTATGTGTTTGTGTTGAATTGGTGGATCTATTTGTTAGATTGTTCAATTAATTCATCTCGTTTACCTCGTCATCCTCATTGCTCTAATTTATTTCGCTACGCCATAGGTGTTCGTTGATATCCCTGAACAACCTTTTTAGGCTTTACTGAAAGTCTGAAAGGCAACTTCGCCATTGCCTGTCCCAAGCTAGGAATCCGGCTACAAACTGAGTAAGGATGAGAATTACATTAGGTAGTTGACAGCCAACACAAAACTTTATCAAATCCTATGAACATAAATTCTAATAATATATGCACAAATGCTAGGGTTTTCCTTGACAGCGATGTGTTGTGTCTGCTGCCGGTTGTTTCGAAAAATGTGTAAGGGGCGTCACGCCGGTGCCCAGGTGCGATGAAAAATGGGTAAGGGTTTTTGCACCGATCTGGACGTATGCGAGTGAAGAAGCTAGTCCAGGAAAATAGGTTTAGGTTAGCGACTTGGAATATAGGAACATTGACAGAAAAATACATAGAACTAGTAGATACCATGATTAGAAGGAATATTAATATAGCTTGTTTAGAAGAAATAAAGTGGGTAGGGGAGAAAGCTAAAGCGATAGATGGTTTTAAATTATATTATACAGGTAAAATTAGAAATAGAAATATAGGAGGAATTTTAGTAGATAGAAAATTATAGGGGTTCTAATAGGTGTTAATAGGAAAGATAATAGAATAATACAAATTAAACTTGTATTAGGGGGAAACATAGTGCTTATGCACCCCATGTAGGATTAGATGCACAAGCTAAAAATAAACTTTGGAAAGATGTGTATGAGATAATTCAAAGAGTACCCTTAGGTAAGAAATTATTTATAGGAGCATGTTTCAATGGACATGTAGGAGAAGATACTATAGGATATGAGATGGTTCATGGAGGTCATGGATTTGGATATAAGAATAATAGTGGAGAGACTCTATTAGATTTTGCGGGTTCGTATGATCTTATTCTAGCAAATACTTATTTTAGGAAGAGAGTAATATTTGATAACTTTTAAAAGTTGGGCAAATAAGAGTCATTGATTTTTTTTTCATCAGAAAAAAGGTGGATCACTTGACATGTAAAAATTATAAAGTTATACCGGGAGAGTGTTTAACCTTACAACATAGATTAATGGTGTTGGATGTTAAGATTGAAAAACACATGTGTACGATGAAAGAGACTAGGAACCCAAGAATTAGGTTGTGGAACTTGAAGGAAGAGAAACTAGAGGTTTTCAGAGATAAAATCATTAAAGGAGCATCATGAAAATGGGAAGGGGAGACAAATATGATGTGGACTAAAATGACTACATATGAAAAATTTCAAATGTGATACTGGAAGAATCTAAAGGTAGAAGGTTGATAACTAAAGAAATATGGTGGTGGAAAGAAGAAGTCCAAAATACTGTGAGAGAAAAAAAATTAACCATCAAAATATGAAAAAGAGTAGAAATACAGAAGATTTGGAGAGATATAAGACCGTTAGAAAATAAGTTAAGAAAGCGGTAGAGATATAAAAGAAAAGGCTTATGATGATTTATACACAGAATTAAGAAGAAGTTAAGAAAGCGGTAAGAGATACAAAAGAAAAAGCTTATGATGATTTATACACAAAATTAGAAATAAAAAATGAGAAAATAATATTTATAAACTTGCTAAAGAGATGGATAGGAAAATAAGAGATCTTGATACAATTAGGTGTATTAAGAGCGATAATTCAAGAGTCTTAGTAAAAAGTGAGGAAATTAAGTAAAGATGGGGAAATTACTTTGAGAAATTATTAAATGAAAAAGGGTGTGGGCAACTTAAATATAGAGGACTCTAGGGAGTGTCGAGAATATGTTTTTCCGTAGAATTAGGATCTCGGAGATTCAAAATTCTCTAGGAATGATGAAAATAGGAAAAACTTTAGGACCAAATAGTATACCCATTGAAGTTTGGAAGTGTCTGTGGGATGTAGGAGTGGGTTTGCTAACAAGATTATTTAATAAAATTTTGAGGACTAAGAATATACCTGATGAATGGAGAAAGCGTATTTTAGTACCTATATATAAAAATAAAGGAGATACACAAAGTTGCTCCAACTACCGAGGGATTAAATTAATGAGTTATACGATGAAAGTTTGTGAGAGAGTGATCGAACAATGACTGAGACTAAAAACTACAATGTCTGAGAATTAGTTTGGATTTATGACTGGGAGGTCAACAATTGAAACAATTTATGTAATGAGAAGACTTATGAAAAAATATAGAGAGAATAAGAAAGATCGACATATGGTGTTTATAGATCTAGAAAAAGCATATGATAAAGTCCCTAGAAATATAGTATGGTGGGTGTTAAATAATAAAATAATAGCCGGTATATTGAGGTAATTAAGGATATGTATGAAGGGTTAAAGACCACAATTATAAAAACCACGGGAGAGACCAGTGATTTTTCTATTTCAGTAGGTTTACACCAAGGGTCGGCTTTAAGTTCCTACCTCTTTACTTTGGTTATGAATGAAATGACGCGATGAATACAAGATGAGGTGTCTTAGTGTATGTTTTTTGTTACTGACGTTATCTTAGCGGATGGACTAAAGCAGGAGTCAAAACTAACTAAATTAGAATTGTGGAGAGAAACTTTTGAAGTTAGAGGCTTTAGAATAAACATTACTAAAATAGAGTACATGAAGTGTAATTTTAGTGATATTCGGAACACAACTGAGGAAGTAGTGAAGCTTGATGGTCAAGAGATACCTAAGAGAGACCATTTCCGATATTTAGGCTCGATTATACAAAGAGATTGGGATATTTCTGAAGATGTTATACATAGGATCCAAGCAGGGTGGCTTAAGTGGAGAAGTGTCAGTGGTGTTTTATGTGACAAATGTATACCTTTAAAGTTGAAGGAAAATTTAATAGGACGGCTGTTAGACCATCAGTGATGCATGGAGCAGAGTGTTGGGCAACAAAGAAATGACATGTCCAAAAAAAGAGCATAGCAGAGATGAGGATGTTAAGATGATGTGTGATAAAACCAGAAAGGATAGAATTAGAAACGAGCATATACGAGATATACTAAAGGTAGCTCCTATCTGTTAGGATTGTGGCTCAAATACACGTAAGCACGGAGTACTTGAAGTTTTAGAAGAAGAGAAGAATACAAAGACAGCAAGAGAAGACAAGCAGCAAGTAGAAGAATGAAGCTGAAGGGGTTGCGGTCGACCGACCGGGGGTGCGGTCGACCAGTCCTGGCTGAAAGGAGTTCTTCTAATGTGCAGGGTTCAATAGAGAAGGGGACGGTTAACCGTGCAGTCGGCGTGTCATGCTTCGAGTGTGGACTTGACACGTTGCTGTCGACTGACCCAAAGTCGGTTGACCGACATCGACGTTATGTGTTATTTGGGCTGACGAGTTTAAGGCCCAATAAACTATATTTGTGTTTATCTTTTAGGGTTTACTTAGGGGCTATATAAGTAGCTGTAGACTCTAGAATTTGTATAACTAATTAGAGAGATTTGGTGAGCCGTTATCATTGTTCAACTTCAAGAGGGGAATGTGCAAAGGTGAGGGAGAGAGATTCAGAGTTGTAATCTCTTTGTAATCTTTGTATTTCTTGGGGGAAAAGAAGTATTGGTTATCAATTGATTATGTTCTTGTAAGATCTTGCATATATCGTGGTGGCTTGTGTTAGGTTTCGAGGGTAATCTCAGATTAAATACACAGTGAAAAATTACAAAATATCGAAACCTAGCCATGGATGCATGTGGAAACCATAAATCGTATTTAGGAGTTATACCTTGAAGATGGATCTGCTATCTCCACAGTATGCCGATTACAGAACTACAATATTGCAGTGCCTCTATAGTATCCACACGAACGAATCAAATCAAGTTTTCTCTCACGCCGCGGTGCTAGCTGCGGAAAGGGGATGTTCCTCGTGATCTCTCTCTCTCTCACAATTTCTGTAATGGCTAGGGTTTTCTTATTGTAACTTTTCCACAATACGTATCTATATATAGGTGCAGAAAATCAACCCTAAGAGTGTAATGAGGTTGTTCGGCTCAAAATCTAACCTAGGTCAGATTCATGTGTGGGCCTTTAAACTTTAGTCAGCCCATTTAATCTAATTAAATGTCCAACCAATGTCAGGAGTCCAAGTCTTACTTGGATCTGCAATTAAATTCATCTTATGAACTTAAATTCCAATTTCGATCCATTCTAAATGTGTGACCCTGTAGGTTCTTATTACGTTAAAAGTAATACTAAAATTATATTCTAGTATTGCAAACAGTAAGCCATATCTAGCAATACATCACTGCTACTAAAGTAACAAAGATGTCACTGATTTGACATAACCTATCTGTGACCAGTGTTACCATGTAGTCTAGTCCCTTTGTCCAGATATCTTAATTAACCACAAGGCATAGAGCGTGTTCCCCTAGTATAGTTCAATATTTGGTTTCTTGATGTCCGAGTAGACTTACTAAAATAAATGAACTCAATATCTCATATTGACTCATTTGAGCATGACCATGCATTTTGCAGTCTCTCTCAATCAAGGGGCTCATAGATATTGCTCATGTTATGTAAGAGGGACAAATCCTATCTAAATCGCTCACATTCTTCCGCATGATTTGTTGTATATCCAATAGTCGACTTTATAATTACCTTATTACAGGCAACCTTTGACGATATTAAAATATACAACTTCTCATGTAGGGAACCGTAGTGACTTCAAGTCAAAGGACTACATACACCATGGTCACTGTGAGAACCGCTTATGACACTTATGTAACGATCCATGCAGCATTCTCGTGGTGGGTTAGTCCAGTACATTATAACTCTTATACGTACCCATGTGAAGACTTGATATCTCATATCCATGACTTGTGAGATATGGTCATCAGTTTACGCACATACAAGTCTCTATTATTATTGTTGTCCCAATTCACAATCATACTTGACTAGGAATATTTAAGAATACTGTTCTGATTAAACCCAATAGGATCTCACAATCAAGTCATGCACTTGATATTCCATGGTATTGAACCTACTATTCTAAGAAATTTATTATGTTCATTTAATCACAATAAATAAGACAATAAATGAAATGCATCATATATGAAATAAATATCATGATACAATGTAAACTAGTAATGTCAATACACAACTGGTCTCTAGGGCATTCACCAACAGCTTGTTCTTGGTTCATCTAGTTCTTGAGAAGTTTCTATTGCTTTTGATGTGTTTCCGCTATTAGAACTATAAGTTGTTGGTAGATTGTGCAACAAGTGGTATTAGAGCATTAGGTTCGAGATGGCCAATAGCAAGTCAAAAATCGAGAGGTTCGATGGGAGTGACTTCGCAATGTGGAAGATTCAGATGATAGCGGAGCTTCGTCAAAAAGATCTAGATGTTTCGTTGTTAGATGAGAAGCTGAAATGTTGAGACAAGGATGCGATGGTCTTGGTAGAGTGGAATCGTTTGGATCAGAAGGCGCTATGGCAGATTCAGTTGGAACTGTGTAGGTATGCATTATTTTATATCTCAACGACAAAGACCATGAAGGAGGCTATGGTGATTCTCATGGATATGTATGAGAAACCGTCAACATCTAATCAAATTCTTCATCCAAAGCAATTGATTAATGAAGCTAAAGGAAGGGGGTTCAGTAGCAGAACATGTGAACAATTACTGTATCGTTGCATGTTTGAAGTTTTCAGAGAGGGGACAGTCATTGTTACTTCTAAATACTTTTTCCGATAGTTATGCTACGGTGGAATAGACTATTACAAGCACTATGATAGGTTTTACGACTCTACAAGATATGGTAAATAGCATTCTGAACGAGGAGGTGAGAAGGGTGAGAAACGAGGGATTTCCATTATCATCTTCTAGAGATTTCGAATGACAGTTGAGAAGAGACGTGGCAAGAGCAGTCGAAGAAGAAATAATCAGAGTAGTTCATCTGAGAGTGGGTTTGATGACAGTGATGAGGGATATGAATCTGAGTGTTAGTATTGTCACAAGAGGGGTCATATAAGGCACAGTTGCAAGACTTATATGAAGAGGAAGCTAGAGAAACCGAAGAGAGATAACCTAAAGGAAGTTCAAGTGGGGTGTAACGCCCCTGCCCCTAGCTCAGACAATTTATACAATTTATTAGACAAATTATTTATAGTATAGTATAACTGCCCACCACAGGCTGCCTCTCAAAAGGTGGTTAACCGGATTGGTGACTTGATCATAGGCTATTATATTTATAGTTACTTTAATATTGTGAAATTCCCGATATGGGACTAAATCCCATACTCTCTCTTCTCTTTTCTCCCGTGTAAAGCACACAAGGCCATGTATGTGGGCCCCTTTTGCTTTCCACATCATCAAGGAGGAGACTGCAGAATGGCTTCTTCACAATCCCGGGTGGGCCCCCCATGGTGATGTAATCATGACATCACCGAAAATTTTGCCATTACTCCTCTTATATATACGATGTAGTAATGTAAAAACTCCCCAAAAATGTAGTTGTATGAAGAAAAATAATGTGTATAGTTCAAATTGTAGAATCATGAATAATTTATGCAAGATGGGCAATAATTTTCTTTATTTTGGGAATAGATTATTATAGGGTTTATTTTCAGGCTAATATACTCAATTTGAAGAGAAAATTATCATATGAAAATGATTAGAAATAAAAATTCATAGTGAATACGAAATCGAAATTTTAAAGAAATTTCGAAACAGAGAGTTTTGAAATAAAACAATTCCCATAGTTTTATAATCAGTTTGAGAGGCTTTGGAGCTTGGTTTGCGGGTGTGCTTTCGAGCGTTGTGTGCAGTGGCTAGGGGTTGCGGGTTTGAGTCTGGGAGGCTCTGTTTTTTTTAATAGTTTAACAGTAGGCAGGTTATAAAAACAATTGAATGGGGTTTTCTTCACAAACTGAGAGTGGCTCACTGGTCTGGGTTGCTGTGTGGTCTGGGGTTCGAATTCGGAAGTGCACATTTTATTTTATTTTTTATTTTAATGGTTTTCCATGTTTTAAAATTTGGGAAACATTGTAGAAATACTTTTAAAAATTATTAAGACATTGGGAAATAATTCAACACTATTTTAAGATGAATTAAAAGTTACAGTAGACAATGTACTAGATGAATCTAGTTTCTAGTCTAAACTCAAGGATGTTGTTTATGTTTAAAAAATGAGTTTAAAATCTGGGAGGGGAATACAAATTTAGAACCTAACTGTGAAAAAATTACATTGACATCAAATTATCGAAATAAGTAAATGGTTGGAATATTTTAAAAGTATGGTTAAGAGACTGAAATATGAAGAATCTTTATATTTAGTTTTACCATAAGAAGCTTACGATACGTAAGGAAGTAGATTTGAATTGACAATTCAAAAGGAATATATGAACAAATCAAATGAATTATGAGTAAAAAATTGTGTAATAGAGGTTGAGATAACCAATATGATCTCGACTTGTGAGGTTGGAATCTAGACGCTGGGCGAGACCGGTAGAAACCGGTAAGTTATGATAAATGAAATTTGAGAAGTAGCCAGTGTGGACTAATATTTCTTCGTGTGTTGATATAAGTCCGGTAGGGTAAGCTATCTCTAGGTTGTGATGGTTATAATTAAACCTAAGGACAAGCACTAGGGGGAGATGTGATGAAGTATGGGCAAACATGAGTATGAGGGCCTCATATGATTCGCGGTGGGTGATTATCTCAAGAATTATCGGGGTGTGAGGCATGACGTCCAAAATCACTCGCGATGTGGGATTTATCTTCAGAATTATCGGGATCGAGGCGACGCTCGTGGGATATTTGTGTGATGAGGTACTATATGAATCGCGGTGTAGGTTTCGTCTCCAGAATTATCGGGGTGTGAGGCGTGACGTCCGAAAATCACTCGCGGTGAGAGAACGACTCTTAAGAGTTATCGAGGTCATGGCTCGCGGTGTGGGTTTCGTCTCCAGAATTATCGGGGTTACGACTCGTGATGGGAGAGCTATTCTCAAGAATTATCGGGGTTGTAATAGGTACTCACAGGATATCTAAACCTTACATTAGTCACCGTAGTTGGATATCATAACGAGGGATTGAACCCTATAATAAGGAGTACGATAAGGGCTTGCCCTCAGACCTATGTGGTATGAGTTGCATAGATCCGAACAGGTGTGCATTAGTGCATCGTAAGTGTGAATGTCTGCATTAGGCATTAGGCCATATCGTACATTGACACAATTAGGATAGTCACTTTCATATTTCTTCATTCAAGTTTGTGATTGTTAAGATAGTGAAATCTTTGTATTATAGCATTGCGTTAGTTGTATGCAACTGACGTGCCCACAATTTTCAAGTGCAAAACTTGAATTAGCGAAAGATGTAAAGATGAGTTGATGATTATTGTCATATTAAAGTTATTGAATGTTAAAGTTGTATATTTTATGTAACTTCCACTGTGCTATTGTAAAAGAACTATGTTGTAAATGAAAAAGTTTTAAATTTCTTGTATTTTTGTATGAATTGAAGTAAAAGATCATGTATTTGCTACGAATTACCTGTGTCTGAAATTCGGGTGTGTACTGTAGCGCCCCGAATTTCCAATATAATATCTCAAAAATACGCGGCACAATTTCAGAATCAACTTCAATGTAATCATAAACATAGCAACCAAATACAGGGAAATTCAAAACTTTTTATTACATCAATTGTTCACAAAGCACAGCGAAAAATAAAACACCTTGAATTACATTTCTTTTTTTTACAACACATTCTCTTACAATTTACATAAGCCATAACATCAATCTAGCACAAGCATCCAAATCCAAAGCTATAGGTACCTACCTGTAAAACATGAGGTTAGAGATAACCCTAACCCCTAAAACTACAGGGGTCAGCCATAACGGTGTGAGTGACATAAAAATAAATGTAACAAAATAAAACATGAAACATAGAATCATAAACAACATGTATTGACAGCAAGAATAAAATGAATAAGAAATAACAATAGATAAAGCATGAAAACATCAAGTGAACTAGACTAAGTATCAAGTGTAGAAAACAGGAAAACACATGCATAAAACCAAGTCAAGAAAACATCAATGCTATATGCTGACTCTCTAATGCATACTTGTCGGATTCTATGCATCCCATACTACATAGGTCCGGTGCAAACCCTTATCGTTCTCCACATGATAGGGTTTAATCCCTCGCTATGCAACTAATCCTACTACTATGACTACTATGAAATTTAGATATTCTGCAAGTATTGGTTCTCGCCCTTGGAATACTGGAGCTCAATCCCACTCCGGAAATCATTCTGTGGCCCATACGTCCATCGTCTCGAAATACTATGGTGATTGCCTCACTCCGCAGGTCATCCTGGAACCCTCATTGCACAAACATCCCATGAGCGTCGCTCTCGTCCTCATAATACTGGAGATCAATCCCACTCCGCAGATCATTCTATGGCCCAAACGTCCATCGTTCCGAAATACTAGGGAATATCTCAGTCCTTGGATCATCCTGAGTCCATAACTCATTTCATCATATCACCATCTAGTGCATGTCCTTATCTTTTTTAAGTTAATTAATTAATTTCGAATCTCCTAGAGTTGGTGTACCCTAACGGACTTAACTCAACTGATCAATAGCAAAGCCACAACTGGCCAAACCGCAAAATCTCAACTGCCGGTATCTAGGGTCCCACACACCCTCTAGACTCACAACCCAACCATCAACACAAAATAAATCTTTCATTTTAGTCACACTTTTCATTCCATTGTTAACCTACTCACAGTGAGAAATTCATTCATTCATATTGTTTATATATATATATATATATATATATATATATATATATAGGGATTCTCTTTACTGAAAAGAAGTGGTGCATATATGAGATATAGAAGAAAAACCCCTTTTACTGAATGAAACCTGCACAGGATGTAGAATCCCCTCCTTACTGAAGTGAACATATGTGTATATAACTGATATAGAAGAACCCCTTTGTTGAAATGAAGTGTCAATGTATATATGCACATGATATATAGAAAAACCTTTTGCTGAGAAGAAGTATATAGAAAATATAGTAGAAGCTCCATTACTGAAATGTAGTAACTGCAGGATATATATATATATATATATATATATATATATATATATATATATATATATATATATATATATATATATATATATGATGTATGGAAAACCTTTTACTGAGAGGAAGCATATGTAGAAAATACAGTAGAAGCTCTTTTGTTGAAATGAGGCATCTGTATATAATATATGATATATAGAATGACCTTTCAGTGATATGGAGTATTCGTGTGTACATATATAAGGTATAGAAAACCCTTTTTACTGAAAGAAGCATATGTATATATATAACTGATATAGAAAAGTCCCTTTTTGTTGAAATGCATATATATATATGATATATATAGAAAAATCTCTCTTTACTGAAATGAAGTATGCACAAATGTGTGTGTGTGTGTGTATGTGTGTGTGTGTGTGTATCTTTACTGCAAATGAAGTATACACAAGCTTGTATATATAAGATATAGAAAACCCTTCTTTACTGAGTTGAAGTATATGTATATCTATAATATAGAAAGAAAATCCCTTTCACTGATGTGTATGTATGTATCTGATAAATAGAGAACATTTACTGAAGAGTAGTATATGTATATATATACCTATGATATATGTATAGAAAATCTCTCTTTGCTGGTTGGAGCATATGCAGATATCATAGATTGTCTTTTATTGAAATGAAGTATATGCAACTTTAAGAAATCAGGTGGACTGAGAGTTCCTTCAAAATGATGACATGCATGTATGTATATATACATATATCTATATATATATATATCAGTAAATTCACAGAGAAAAAATTCACTACCTATAAGTTATATGAAGGTTAACCCATCTTAGCTCAAATACCAAACAAGTCCATTCGAAAACTTCATCAAGACCACAACTCTCAAGGTTTCGGCCTGCACTTGCAGACTCAAAATTTAAAAAACCCAATGTGTACATGTAATAGTTGATCCTTCTCTCAAAATCCTCTCTCATGTGATTATCAAATTCAAACAAAAGTCATTTTATCATCTCAATTTATGTATTTGCCCAAAAACCAACCGAAACATGCACAAAATCAAAAAAAGATTCAATTTCAGCTTGTGCATACAAACCCGAAAATTTAAAATTTTTAATCTTTACTTATACTTTGGATTTCTCCTATCAAAATCCGCATCTTATGATTCTTATACACATACTAGTCCATGTCTAATATTTATATCCTGTTTGGTATTCAAATCCAAAAAAAAAAATCAAGTTTTTATTCAAGGAAAACTCAAATTGAAACTTTCAGACGTGAACAGCACCCAAAAGAAATTTCATATACAACTTGATTGCGGGATCAGTTTTGTTTGACAGATTTTACTCTTGAAATGTGTAAATATATTGATCATAAGTATGTGTAAGCATCAAACTCAAGTTGTTTTATCACCTCAATTCTCACATTTGCCAAAAACCCATCGGAAACATGCACAAAAATCTCAGAATTTTCATTTCTGGCTATACACAACCCGAAATGTATTAAATCCAATTTTACTTAAATTTTGATTCTTTATCATCAAACCCACATCTCATGTTCTTCACACACATGCCAATCTATTATTGATCAGATATACTTGTTTGTGTGTGTTCACAATCCCCTCAATTTATCAATTCTATCGAATAGAAAATCAAAGCAACATGTCCAGGTATGAACAGTAATCATAAGAATTCAACATTCATGCTAATTCCATATAACTCAATAACAATCAATCCTTCACACAATCAACAGTATATCATGATATTTTCATGAGTGTTATTAAGTCTTTGCATTTCTATTCAGTCATATCTGATAGTCATTCATTAATTTATACTCTTGATCATACATCACCCAATACAATATATCCATCATATCAAATATATAATTTTCTTAGCATGATCCACTGCATACTCATCATTAACAGCATATATACAACAGAATAAGAGAGTAGAGTATCACTCACCTTATTGGAGAGTCAATCGAAGAAAATAAAGAATAAGAAAAATTCATCCTTTCGCAAGAAAATCAAGATCCTCGCTTTAAATCTTCAAAAAAATAATAATAAGAAATCCCTTTGTGTTGTGCAGCAAAGAGACGGCTGCACCTCACCTTATATAGGCCGGGATTTGATGTATCTAGGGTTTTTTAATAGATTTGCTAAATATCTCTTTTAAAATATTTCTTTACATATATAAATCCTTATACTTGGAAATTGAATAAAACCAAATTAATTGAGTTTTAAAAATCAAAGATGGCCCCTTGTATCAGCCGGCACTGTTTGAAAAACCCAGAAAAAAAATTGCATTTTTGCCCATTTAAGTGGCAAATTTGCAAAAAGACCCTTCTTTATCAAAACTTGCAAAATAAACCAAATTTGTTAAAACAAAAAGTAAACTTTTTACCTCTGAGTTGACTAGGCATCATGCCCAGTCCAAAAATCCATAAATTTGAAGTTTTTACCCCCAAGTGGTAATTTTACACAAAAGTCCTTCTTTTTGTAATATTTGCAAATAGGTCCAATATTTATCAAAAAAATCCAGAAAATTCACAAATAATATATAATAATAATTAATGTGTTTTTCCTAAAAAATATTTTTGATTTTGAACTTCTCAAGAAAATATTTGCACGTGTTTTGCACGTGTAAAAAGATAGAATTTCAGAAAAATATTTATTAAATCACCAAAAATCATTTTAATTCATTTATAACTCTTTAAAAATTATTTTAAAATCTGGGATATTATAGTTACAGAGTGATATCAGAGCTGACTTCAATGAGTAGTACAAAATTATAAGGAAAACACATTATGGTGGACATTAGAAGTGTGAGTTCGGTTTATAGAGAATTAAATGTTATATTTGTATCAACTTACATTTGTATTGCTCTATACACTGATGTGTTCTCCTCCCTTTCTCTATAATATGGCAGATAACCAAAACCCGATAGATGAAGTAGAAGAGGAACTGTTCTTCGAGGACCCCGAAGAGTAAGAAGAAGAAGAACCAGAAGAAGAAGAGGACCCAGAAGAAGCAGAAGAGGAATTGCCAGAATCTCTGGAAATCATTCCACCTCCACCTGAATCCTAGGATGAATCCTCGGATGAAGAGCCGGTTCGGGATAAGAAGGATCATGTCATCGCTTCCCTCCATAAGCAACTGATTATCCACAAGTGGAGAGTAACCCACATGGAAGCGCATCATGCGAAGGATAAGAAAAACATCGCCGCCCTGAGTCAGCGAGTATGGGAACTCGAGAAGTGACGTCACAGGAATGCTCGGCATTTCACCCAGCTAGACAAAAAAACTCGTTGAGGGATGCAAGAATGCCGTCAAAGTTACGAAAAGATGCAGAAGGAAATAGACGATATACGAGGAGAGCTCAAAGAAGCCAAGATGAACCGTAGAGTCTAGACCGTTTTGTGCTTGTTTAAAGTTATGTATGAAGATTTGGAATTTTTTGGTGTTCTTTATGTATGGAAGTATGGACAAATTTTATTTTTGAATATATGAAGTTTATTTTGGAAATGAATAATTTGTGTTGGAAGCAAGTCTATGTTATTATTGTTTTGATGATTGATGAAGTTTTATGAACCAGAAATGGCCGAAAGAAGGACTAGAAATGGTGAAGAATCAAGCGGAGAAGGCAACCGACTTGATTTGGAGACGAAGTTGGCCCGTGTATACCAGACATTTAACAGTTTTGTTGTAGCAAGTGTGAACCAGAATACAAGGGCAGGGCAAGCAGTGCGAGTCCCAAAAGCTATCAAGTTGGTGGAATCCTTCAAGAGGATGAAACCACCTATCTTTGAGGGCAAGGCAGACCCAGATGCAGCCGATGATTGGATCTGGCAGATTGAAATGGTGTTTGAAGTGTTGGATACCCTGGAGACTAGTAAGGTAAAGCTAGCAACTATCCATTTGGACAAGGACGCCAGAATCTGGTGGCAGTCCACGAAGCGGACCTTAGGCAATGAGCCGATTTCCTCGGAGGACTTCTTGGAGGAGTTCTGCTGCCATTACTTCCCAATGGACGTGCAAGAAAAGAAGACAATGGAATTCCTGAGCCTGCAACAAGATAACTTGTCCGTCAGGAAGTATGAGATGAAGTTCACTCAACTATCCCAGTGTGCGCCCGAATTGGTGACTGATAAAGCCAAGAAGGTAATAAAGGTAGAGCAGGGGTTGGTGCCAGGGTTAAGGTCTCATATGATACCCTTTGGGACCCAGAAATTTGACAAGCTTGTTCCGAGGGCTGCAGCCACAGAATTCGACATGGAACAATATCAGCTGGTGAAAGACCGGTGCAGCAACTGGATTAGTGGTAAGAGGCCTGCGGCATCAAGCAACTTCAGGAGACAGTCCCCGCCGCAGAGGTTCAAGCCGACTGGGGAAAATGCCATTGCTGTGACTAGGAAGCCAAGCAACGGGGGTACAAGGCCCCTAGGAGTGACTTGTTACAATTATGGAGAATTGGGTCATTTCAAGACCGAATGTGCCAAGCCACGGAATCACATAACTTGTTTCAACTATGGGAGAAAAGGCCACGCCAAGCCCTATTGCCCACAACTCCAGTAGGGCTGGCAGAGACAGAAGCAGGCAAACTAGGGGAAGAAACCGTACCAGCAGGGGCAAGTGTTCACTCTGACTGAGGAGAACGTTGAGGACTCTGACAACGTCATCACCGGTATGGGAGCATCTGAGTAGGATTTGTGTTGTATTCTAGTATGGTAGTAGAAGAAATGTTATATACTGAATGATGTAGTTCATTATGTAAGAGGAATACTTCTAATAAATGGAATGAACACTATATTTGATACTGGTTCATCGCAAACTTTTGTGTCTCCCAATTTTGCTCGAAGGTTAGGGGTACACCCAAAGATTTTTCCCGGCAAGATTTTGGTAGTAGCTACACCGTGAGGAGAAACACTAATTACTGATCGCTACTGCACTGATTGTGAGATCGAGATTGGAGTAAGAATTTTTTGGATCGATCTAATAGAGATGGAAGTGTTAGGAGTCATGTCATCATTGGCATAGACTTGATGTCAATCTACAGTGCTAGCATCGAGTGCAAGAACAAGGAAGTAATGGTGAAGGCAGCAGGAGAACCAGCAGTAATATTTCAAGGGAAGAAGAAGCGCAAGGAATTAGTGGCAGCCTGAACCAAGAAGAAAGTCCCTGAGGAAGTCAAGAAGATTCTTGTAGTCCGGAACTTTCCGACAGTATTCTTGGAGAATCTACCTAGACCACCCCTTCATCGGGATGTGGAATTCAGTATTGCTATTCAGCTAGGTAGTGCACCGATATCTAAGGCATCGTACAGAATGGCACTGATGGAACAGGATGAGGTGAAGAAGCAAATCGAGGAGCTTTTGCACAAAGATTTCATCAGACCTAGTGCATCGCCTTGGGGAGCGCCAGTCTTGTTGGTGAAGAAGAAAGATGGATCAATGAGGATGTGCATCGACTATAGAGAGTTGAACAGGTGACTATCCAGAATAAGTATCCTATTCCGTGGATCGGCGATTTATTTGACCGACTTCAAGGAGCAGCAGTTTTCTCCAAGATTGATCTTCGGCCAGGTTATCACCAAGTCTGTGTTAAGGAAGAAGATGTGCATAAGACTGCATTCCAAACTCGACATGGGCATTACAAATTTCTAGTTATGCTATTTGGAGTGACGAATGCACCAGCCATATTCATGGATATGATGAACAGGGTCCTACGACCATTCATCGAATCTTTCTTCGTAGTGTTTATCGACGACATTCTAGTATATTCCATGTCAGAAGAGGAACATGCTGAACATTTAGTCGAGGTATTGAAGAAGTTGTGTGAGCAGAGATTGTAAGCCAAGTTGTCCAAGTGTGACTTCTGGAAGTATGAAGTCGCGTTCCTGGGTCATATCCTTTCTAAGGAGGGAGTGGCCACTGATCCGCAGAAGGTGGAAGAAGTGAAGTATTGACCCATGTCAATGAGGGAGAACAGGAGTTTCTTGGGTTTGACTGGTTACTATCGGCATTTCATTCAAGGCTATGCTCAGATAGTCGTGCCACTCACTGAACTTACAAGTAAGAATGTAAGTTTCAAGTGGACAGAGCAATGTGAAGCAAGCTTCCAAGAACTGAAGGAAAGATTGACTACCGCTCCAATATTGGCTTTTCCACGAGCGAGAATTGACTATGATGTCTACAACGATACTTCACATCGAGGACTGGGTTGTGTACTGATGCAAGAGAGAAAGGTAGTAGCTTATGGGTCTAGGCAATTGAGACTGCATGAGAAAAATTATCCAACTCATGATTTGGAGTTGGCAGCAATCATATTTGCCCTGAAACAGTGAAGACATTATGTGTATGGGAAGAAAGTCAATATGTACACGGATCACAAGAGCCTGATGTACATCTATCAGCAGAAAGACCTAAATTTGAGTAAGAGAATGTGGTTGGAAGTGCTAGAAGACATTCGTCCAGAGATAAAGTATCACCCTAGAAAGGAAAATGTGGTGGCGGATGCGCTAAGTCAAAAAAACAGTTTATCTTGTTTGATTACAACTCAGGAGAAACTTGCAGAAGAATTCGATCAAGCTGGAATTGAAGTAGTACTGCAGAGACTGGGAGCATCATTGGCGCAGTTGAGACTTCAGCCCACGCTGAGGGATCGGATCATCGATGGTCAGAAATCTGACCCACAAATTCATAAAATGAAAGAGCAAGTTGGCATGGGCAAATTGTCTGAATTTCAAGTAAAGGACGAAGTGTTGTGGTTCGGAGAAAGATTGTGTGTACATGATCAAGCAGAATTAAAGGAGATCATTCTACAAGAGACACACACTACTCTATTGTCGGTACATCCAGGGAGTATCAAGATGTACAAAGATATTAAGCAACATTTCTGGTGGTCGGGACTGAAGAGGGATGTAGGATTTCGTAGCGGGATGTGCAACTTATCAGCAGATCAAGATAGAGAATCAAAGACCTGGAGGTTTATTACAGTCATTACCCATTTCGGAGTGGAAGTGGGAGAACATTAACATGGATTTCATCATAGGGCTACCTAGAAGTCCCAAAGGGAATGAAGCGATTTGGGTAATAGTGGATCGACTAACCAAGTCTCCTCATTTCTTGGCGATGAAGATCACCTGTTCGATGGAGAAGTTGGCAGAATTGTACATCGGGGAGATCGTGAGATTGCATGGAATTCTCGTGTCGATTGTTTCAGATCGAGACACATGGTTCACATCACACTTTTGGAGCCTTCAGATAGCTTTGGGAACCAGGATTGATTTCAGTACTGCTTTCCATCCTCAAACTGATGGGCAGACTGAGAGAGTCAATCGTGTGTTAGAGGACATGTTGAGGTGTTGCATGATGAATTTCGGTGAAAACTGGGAGAAGCACTTAGCTCTGGTAGAGTTTGCCTACAATAACAGTTTTCAGATCAGCATTGGCATGTCACCATATGAAGCTTTGTATGGGAGAAAGTGCAGAACGCCAGTATGCTGGTATGAAGTGGGAGAAAGGCAGATGTATGGGCCGGAGATAGTACAACAAACCTCAGAGAAAATAGAATTGATCCGGAAGAGGTTGGTTGAAGCACAGAGCATGCAGAAGAGCTATGCAGATAGCCAGAGGATGGACTTGGAATTCGAAGAAGGAGACTTTGTATTTTTTAAAGTATCTCCGACGAAGGGAGTGATCCGATTTGGAAAAGGAGGAAAGTTAGCTCCAAGGAACATAGGACCATATAAGATACTATAGAAAATTGGGAAGACAGCTTATCAGTTGGAATTACCGGAAGAGCTAGCCTAAGTGCGCAATGTCTTTCATGTGTTGATGTTGTGAGGCTACATTCCAGATCCACATCATCACTTACCAGACGTACCAGAAGGTCTACAGATAAACTTGAGCTACAAGGAGCGTCCAGTGAAGATCGTGGATAGACGAGAAAAGATTTTGAGGAACAAAACTATACCCATGGTCAAAGTAATATGGAGGAATCAGCTAGTCGAGGAGGCAACCTGGGAATTAGAAGAGCAGATAATGAGTGAATATCCCAAACTTTTTGCTTAAAACCTTGTATTCTTTTCTTTTACCCTATACTCTTTAAGCGTAGTTCTGATGACAGAACTATTCTGAGGATGGATTGCTGTAACATCTCCGAAAATATTTTAATATTTTCTTCCGTAAGTACTTTGCACGTAATTTTTTACACGTGTCGATTAATGAAATTTTCTTGAGTCATGAAAATTTTCCTTTCATTTTACAAGTCACGAGTGTATGGTTGATTTTAATAGAAATCAACTAGGCTTAAATCCATATTTTGTAACCCATTAAAACTATTATAAATTAAAGCCCATAACTTTTAGGTGTGCATTCAACGTACATGAACTCTCATTTAAAATTTAGATAAACTAGTTCACATTACAATGTGTAACATACTCACCTAACTTAATTAAAAACTAATAATAAAATTGTATGTAGAAGTGTGCACACACATATTGTGCACGTGTTTCTCACCCATTTGAAGAGTTGGTCGGCCATTGTGTGAGAGTGGAGAGAGTGGGGGAGTGTGTGGGTGAGTGGAGAGCTCTTTTAGGTAGTGGGGAGTTATTATAATCACTCATTATTTTACCATATAGATGCCCCCCGCCATTTAGCCATGAAGAAGTGCAAATCAAAATCAAAAAAAAAAAATTGATAGAAGAGAAATAGAGGAAGATTGGGATTTTTTTGCTTTTGGGATTTGCAAGGAGGCTTGGGATTTTTTCGCTTGTGGAGCTCTTTGAGGTTTTTTGCTAAGGATTCAACTACTATGAGCTTTTTGAGGTTGGTATTCTCATTGTCTTCTAAACTTTTGTAGATTCTGCTTGATTAACCATGACATGTGTAGTTGTTAATTCAATTAGGGTGTATAAGTGTAGAAGCTTTCTATAGTTTTAATTGTGCACTCTTAGTCATAGTTAGTATGTGAATGTGTAGAGTTTTCTTTGTTTTCTAAAATGTTAGTAACCGTGCATATTAGAAATATGTAGATAGATGGTGAAATTGACATATATGTGTCTCTAACAAAATTTATAAGTACATACTTAATTACAATCAAGTAGTTGGTAATTGAATTAATAGGAGTTTGATTGAATGTCTTTCTAGTAGAGAATTTATTAAAAAAAATAAATCAATGGAATCAAGTCTCTCGATATACGATGTAGTAATGTAAAAACTCCCCAAAAATGTAGTTGTATGAAGAACAATAATGTGTATAGTTCAAATTGTAGAATCATGAATAATTTATGCAAGATGGGTAATAATTTCCTTTATTTTGGGAATAGATTATTATAGAGTTTATTTTCAGGCTAATATACTCAATTTGAAGGAAAAATTATCATATGAAAATGATTAGAAATAAAAATGCATAGTGAATACAAAATCAAAATTTTAAAAAATCTAGAAACAGAGAGTTTTGAAATAAAAAAATTCGATAGTATTATAATCAGACTGAGAAGCTTGGGAGCCTGATTTGCGGGTGTGCTTTCGAGCGTTGTGTACAGTGGCCAAGGGTTGCGGGTTCGAGTCTTGGGAGGCTCCGTTTTTTTTTGGAAATTTTGATTTTTAATAGTTTAACTATAGGCAGGTTATAAAAACAATTGAATGGGATTTTCTTCACAAACTGAGAGTGGCTCACTGGTCTGGGTTGCTGTGCTGTCTACGGTTCGAATTCAGGGGTGCACATTTTATTTTATTTTATTTACTTTAATTCTTTTCCTTGTTTTAAAATTTGGAAAAAAAATGTAGAAATAATTTAAAAAATTATTAGGACATTGGGAAATAATTAAACACTATTTTAAATGTATTTTGGGGTTTAAAAATTACACTAGACAACATACTAGATGAATCGAGTTTCTAGTCTAAACTCAAGGGTGTTGTTTATGTTAAAAAAAATCTGGGAGGGGAGTACAAATTTAGAACCTAACTGTGGATATATTACATTGGGATCAAATTATTGAAATAATTAAATGGTTAGAATATTTTAAAAGTATGGTTAAGAAACTGAAATACGAAGAATCTTTATATTTAGTTTTACCATAAGAAGCTTACGATACGTAAGGAAGTAGATTTGAAATTGACAATTCAAAAGAAATGTATGAACAAAATCAAATGAATTATGAATAAAAAAATGTGTAATAGAGGCTGAGATAAACTATATGATCTCAGCTTGTGAGGTTGAATCTAGACGCTAAGCGAGACCGGTAGAAACCGGCAAGTTATGATAAATAAAATTTGAGAAGTAGCCAGTGTGGTCTAATATTTCTTCGTGTGTTGATATAAGTCCAGTAGGGTAAGCTAGCTCTATGTCGTGATGATTATAATTAAAACTAAGGACAAGCACTAGGAGGAGATGTGATAAAGTATGGTCAAACATGAGTATGAGGGCTTCATATAATTTGTGATGGGTGATTATCTCAAGAATTATCGGGATGTGAGGCTTAACATCCAAAATCACTCGCGATGTGGGATTTATCTTCAGAATTATCAGGATCGAGGCAACGCTCGTGGGATTTGTGTGATGAGGTACCATATGACTCACGATGTGGGTCTCGTCTCTAGAATTATCAGGGTGTGAGGCGTGATGTCCGAAAATCACTCGCGGTAGGAGAACGACTCTTCAAGAATTATCGGGGTCATGACTCGCGGTGTTGGTTTCGTCTCCAGAATTATCGGGGTTACGACTCGCGATGGGAGAGAGATTCTCAAGAATTATCGAGGTGGTATTAGATACTCACAGGATATCTAAACCTTACATTAGTCACCGTAGTAGGATTTCATAACGAGGGATTGAACCCTATAATAAGGAGTAAGATAAGAGCTTGCCCTCTGACCTATGATGTCACGCCCCGCTTCCCATTATACGGCAACACAGGCATGTAACTGAGGCCCAGCGAATGATACAAGTATACCAACTCATATCATCCATAAGCTGTACAATACCAGCAAGCTCAACAACACAATGATAATCACAGGAATAAGAATATAATGCAATAACCGATGTCTGAGATACAAAAACTTACAAAATAGCCGGAGGATGATATGTGCAATAACAGTTTGCTAAATTCTTCAGTAACCCATCATCAGTACCTGTATAAACATTAAATCAAAAAAAAGATGGAGAGCACGTTAGAGCAAGCTTCGGGCGACAAGTAGCAGCAAGTAGTGAAGGAAGTAAAGAACTATATAACAAGAACAGAAATTGGAACGTTATCAGAGTCAATAAATGACAGATGATAACAAAATCAAAAGTCGATAATCAATAACCAATAAACAATCGTCGATAATAATAATCAACAATCAATAATCGATGACCAATAATCAATAATTTATGTTCAGTGTCAATCTTTGAGTTATCAATCTTGTATTAACCTAACTAATGTACGCAATCCTGTGTTCCATACTACAGGTTCGGGTGAATACAATCAAGTGAACGTTTAGACTATAGTGGTCAATTCTACAGGTTCATGTACTCGGGTCTTGCAATATCAATGACCGATGACAGATGACCGATGACCGATGACTGATGACCAATACATGATGAATTGGGATACTGTAGTCAGTAATCTGCAATCAATCGATGATCAATATGACCAATAACAATAACCAATACGGGTTGTGACTAATATCCCCTTCCGAGTACACTCTCCTATATTTTCCACTTCTAAGTCGACCATTATTACCCCGGCTTATTATTATTTTGTTAATAATCAGTTATGGACATGCAATCAATACGATCAATGAGAACGGTGGTATCAAGAATTAGGCAGTGGGTGAGAACAATGGTATTAATACAGTGCCAAGAAGATATCAAGGTTATACAATACATGAAATATACATGGTTCAATTCATTAAATATGAAAAATGTTGGGTTTATTTGCAAAAATATAACAATACAGGTTGTGGACAGTAGCACCTATTGGTACTCAAATTAACTTTTCCACTGCTACGAAAATGCAAATCTGATTCCGTCAGAGATTCTAGAAAGTAGACTCTCTGCCGGTTCCAGCACATATACACACGATACATTATAGTCACAGTAACTAGGTCAATTAATCAATTCTTTATGGGTTTCGTGCACAGTCTGGGTTATGGAAATTATAACATATCAGTACTAAAACAGTGATAGGTTACAATCTATAAATCTGATTGAGAATCTATAAGATGTTCTAGAAACTAGACACAATGTGCTACAATTTCAATGAAAAAAGTTTTAACTTTCAATGTCATGAATTGGGTCGAAACTTCAGTATAAATTTGGACAAACTACAGGGCAGCATATTTGAATGTTCAATAATATAATAAATTTACAGTTCAAGTTTTATATCGATAACAATGGCATGATCAGAATACAATGAATCAAAAACATGATGCGATATAGAAAATAACGAATCAATAATGAATCAATAATGAAATTCAATTAGCTACGATGCTCAATTCAATTACTATTTGCCGGAGTTCAATGAATGTTTCCTTGAACTAGAACAATAAAATTGAGTTTAAGGGATGCTTGCCTGTTAGATGACGACTTCGTACGTAAAAGAATAACGGAATGAGAGTCTCGAAGACATGTGCAACTACGGCACAACGACACGCGCACACAACGGACTGGTACGTGCAAACAACGGGGACAACAAGAACAGAAAACAACAAGCAGCACATGCAGTAAGAACAACAAACAGCACGTGCCGTAGGAACAACAACACCAAAAGCGAGAATGGCAGCGGGCATAGCAAGGAGGAGGTGGAGACTATGGTCGGTGCTCGAGGGTGACGGTGGAGGCAGGGCTGGCATGGGTTCGAAGCAGTCGTCGGTGGGGCGGAGAAGCTCAAAGGTGTGGGGGGGAGCGGCAGCAGGGGCTGCAGTGGTCGTCAGGATGTGGATGGTGGTTGCGAGGACGAGGCAGCAACAGGTTCGGGGTTGCAAGTGTCAATGGTGAGGGACGGCGAGGAGCAGCGGGATTTGCGGTGGACAGGAAGAAGACGGCGGGAGGCAAGGTGTTGCAGGCACAGCGACAGGGTGAAAGGCACTTGCAGGCGGGGTGTCGACAGCGGGGCGAGGCTATCGAGGGATGTGGTGGTGGGATGCGAGGTCACTGAGGGCAGAGGCAGGAGGCGCAAGTGGCAGCGTTGGATTCGACAATGTTCGGAGTTCGGCAATGGCGGTGTTGGCCATGGCGATGGCAGTCGAGCACTCGGGTGGTGGCAGTAGAGGAGAGCCTGCGGTCGATGAGGAAGGGAGTGCAGCTTCGGTGGCAGTCAAGGTTGGAGAGGTGACTGCGATGCGGTGTCGCAGGCAATGGTGAGGTGATGGAGCGAGCGGCAGCAGCGAAGACAAAGAAGGAGGTGATGGTGGTCGAGTTGGTGGGTCGATGAGGGTAGCAGCAGCGGTGCGACAGTTAGCGGTGGTGCTCGGAGGTCGAGGCAGCAATGGCGAGGGCAGGGGCAGAGGGAGTAAGGGGCTTGAGGGGGCAATTGGGACCCCAAAAATTCTATAAAACTCCCTTATATAGACCAAAATTTTTTTTTGCCCCCCATTTAATTTTTTTTGGGACCCCCTAGCCCAATTCACCTCTTAAAGGCTCAAATAGTGTTATGAGCTTTAGGCTAAAAATTAACACTAATGCTTATTATTTGATCTGTATGATCCTTAGATAAAATTTTGAATAAAAAGTGTGTACACAAGTTACAAGTATATTTATTCATTTTGCTCGTATCTCATAGCTAGTCTCTAGTATTATAACAGTGTAAATAGTGTAGTATGATTATTGATTAGCATTACTCTTACCAAATTTAGAGTATAACTGTACAAGTGCCAAAATTACATGATACTAAGAACATGAATTCGAATATTTACTTGATTATAACTTTACTTTGATCCATTTACTTTAATTTTTCAAAACAAAAATAATGTAAGGAATTTTCGGTAACAATCATGTCGATGCCGGAAAAAAAATTTAGGACCCCCATTTTGATATGTTTGGCTCCGCCACTGGGCGGGGGGAAAAGACGAGGAGGAGCTCGAGTGAAGGAGGGGGGGAGTTTCTTGGGGACTAGAGGGCGGCGACGAGGTGGAGGGTGGTGGTGCTTCGGGGTTCGCGCTCGGGGATGAGCGTCGAAGAGGAGAGAGAGACGGGTAGAGATAAAGAGTGGGGGAGAGAAAGTGTGTACAGGGTGAGTTAGGATTATAATAATAGATAATTAATAATAGGGTAATTAATTAGGGGTTTAGTTGAGATAGTGGGCGTGTGGGGTTACGGGATTAAATCATTGGGAAAATAATGAGATAGTGGGGACCAGTTATGGAGATGAAGGTATGTTGGTTCTTATATTTTTATTTGGGTTTTGGGTAGATAATAGGGCATGTTCTTAACTTGTGGGCTCACAATGAAATAAGAAATTAATTTGTAGAGTGGGCTAGGAGATTGGGCTCAATTAAAACAAAATAATATATATAAAAGATGATTTAGAATAGGACTTGGTTTGGGGAGAAGCTAAGCCTAACTCATGATTTAAAATATCAACAATAATAATACAAAAGTATGAGCTTGGGTTTATTTTACAAAAACAAATAAAAATAATGATAAACTTTTGGTTGAAATTGAGCTTTCGATTTGGATTTTAATATATGGGCTTCATATAATAAGTAATAATAATAGAAGACATGTAAAGATATATGGGCTTTCACAAATTAATAATCAAGAAAGAAAGAATAACGATAATAATAATAATAATAATAATAATAATAATAATAATAATAATAATAATAATAATAATAATAATAATAATAATAATAATAATAATATAACAAAATAGGGTTTGGGTTTAACACATTTATTAAAATAATCCAATAATAATAATAATAGTATAGATTTAAATTCCAAGTTATAAAAATAAAATAAAATATCCAAAAGAAAGAAATCGGATTCAAAAAAATAGTAGGATTTGTTTGGAAAATTAAAATTCAGGAATACGAAAAAAAATAAATGCAAATCTGTATAAACGGGAACAAAGGTTACATATGTAGAAGAGATTTCGAACGAAGATAAGGATCCAATTACTTTGAAAGAATTGGACAAGGAGCCGTATGAGGTGAGATGCATAAAATCCGAACAAGTATGCGTTGGTGCATTGTAAGTGTGAATGTCTGCATTAAGCATTAGGCCATATCATACACTGACACAATTAGGATTGTTAATTTTATATTTCTCCATTCAAGTTTGTGATCATTAAGATCGTGAAACTGTTGTATTATAGCATTGCGTCAGTTGTATGCAACTGATGTGCCCACAGTTTTCAAGTGCAGGACTTGGATTAGCGAAAGACGTAAAGATGAGTTGATATTGATGATTATTGCCAGATTAAAGTTACTGAATGTTAAAGTTGTATATTTTATGTAACTTCCGCTGTGCTATTTCAAAAGAATAATGTTGTAAATAAAAAAGTTTTAAATTTCTTGTATTTTTGTACGAATTGAAGTAAAAGATCCAGTATTTGCTACGAATTACCTGTATCTGGAATTCAGGGCGGTACAGAGGCAATAATGAGTGGTTGAGTGGCGGATCTGCTCTTCATGAAAGTAGGGAGTACTTGTATCTTCCATGAAAGTGGGAGATTGACAGAGATAATGCGAGATAAAGATTACAATAACTTTGAAGCATTGTGTATTTGGTCCAAGTAAGAGATTGTTAGGATTGTAGCCTCAAATACACGTAGGCACGGAGTACTTGAAGTTTGAGAAGAAGAGGAGAAGACGAAGACATCAAGAGAAGACAAGAACCAAGTAGAAGAATGAAGCTAGAAGGGTTGCGGTCGACCGACCGGGAGTGCGGTTAATCGATCCTGGCTGAAAGGAGTTCTTCGAGTGTACATGGTTCAACAGAGAAGGGGACGATCGACAGTGCAGTTGACTGTTCATGCTTCGAGTGTGGCCTCAAATACACGTAGGCATCGGTGCAGTGTGTTTTTTGGGCTGATGAGTTTAAGGCCAAATAAGCTGTATTTGTGTTTATCTTTTATAGTTTACTTGAGGAGTATATAAATGGTTGTAGACTCTAGGATTTGTAAAACTGATTAGAGAAAATTTGTGAGATGTTATCATTGTTCAACTTCAGAAGGGGATTGTGTCGGGTGTTTCAAAGGTGAGGGAGAGAGATTGAGAGTTGTAATCTCTTTGTAATCTTTGTATTTCGTGTGCAATAAGAAGTATTGGTTATCTCTGCATATTAGTTGTATTCTTGTGAAATCTTGCATATATCGTGGTGGTTTGTTCTTGGTTCATCTAGTTCCTGAAATGTTTCTATTGCTTGTGGTGTGTATCCGTTATTAGCACTACGAGTTGTTAGTAGATTCTGCAACACTATCCAAGATAAGATAAGAGAGAATCGCCTCAAATGGTTTGGACATGTCACACGTAGACCTTGTAATTCCCTGTTAGAAAGAGTTATTTGATAAATATTAAGGGTAGAATTATGGGTAGGAGAAGAGCCAAACTTATTTGGTATGATAGCTTGTGACCTTGTAGAAGATATTGCGCTAAACTGAGCAGAATGGAAAATCAGGATTCATGTAGCTGACCCCAACTAGTTGGAAAAAATGCTTTATTGTTGTTGTTGAAAGTCTGAAAGGCCCCTCCTTACCCATAAAACTGTAACCCCCATTTTCGATTATACGGATTTCCCTTTTCTCTGTATTCTTGTATTTCAATTTTTCTATAAATTCTCTAATTCTTTAAACCCAATTGTACACAGTAGAATATTCAAACTATTGTTAAAAAAAATTCTAATCATCAATTATGTTTATTTCGAATGATTGTATATTTTAACACAAATCTTATTCCAATTTATAAATTTATTTTCTAGTCCTAATTGATTGATTATTTATATTTTAGCCCAAATCAAGTCTAATCTTATTATTGATTAATTATTAAGTGTGAAGCCATATACCCTATTTTGTTTTATCTAATTATTTAATGTTTACTTTTAGTCATTTAAATAATGTACAAGCCCAACTTAACTCATTCTATAATTTTATTATTGGTATATTTGTGTTAAAGACAAATCCTATTTTATTATGTAATCTCATTATTATTATTATTATTATTATTATTATTATTATTATTATTCTTTCTTTGATTGCTTATTAATTTGTGAAAACTCATAGATCTTAATCTATCTTTTATTATTTATTATTATGAAGCTCCATCATATTTGATTCTATATGTATGTAAAGCCCAATCCTAGTCCACCCTATAATTTATTTGATTATTTTGTAAGCCATATTTAATTCCTAGTCCATATCATAATTATTTCATTATCTTATTATTGATTGAAGCTCAATCTTATATCCTTCTATTTGTATCAATTATTAATATTGGAAGCATAAACAAAAAAGAAATCCTATCCCTTCTATTATTTATATTCAAGTCAACCTAAAGCTCATTCTATTTTAATTACAATTTTTCTTTCTATCCAAGCCCAAACCAAGTCCTATTTTTAAACTCATTTTATAAATATTATTTTGACTTATTTGAAGCTCAAACCCTAGTCTAATATCTAACCCAAACTCAAATTTCCCCAACTGCACAACTCCACTACCCCTATTAAATCTCCACTAAATCTCTAACTAATCCCCCACTAAATCATAACTATCCCGTAACCCCACAACCCCAATAATCTCTCCACTATTCCACTAATTACCCATCTCCACATTAATTAACCTAATTAATCCCATAATCCCCTCCTGATCACGATCATCCCATAATCCTTTATCTCTCTCCCCTCTCTTCTTCCTCCTCCGACTGCACCCGGAACCTATCCCGCTGGCTCTCGCGCGCTCGCTCGACCACCACTGTTGAAGCTTCTCCTTCCGCCGGCCACCACCTTCAACCGCCCCCGAGCACACCCACCTCACTCCTCCGCTCTCTTCCTCGTTGCCCAAGCCACCACCCTTCTCCACCGCAGGCCCCACAACTCCACCATCCACCATTGCCTTCCCTCGTCATCATCACCCCGCCCTCCTCCCTCGCCGCAGAGCATCACATCGCCCCCACCTCCTCCACCAAGAAGACTCCATCACTGCACAACCGCAGCACCTACCCAGTCGTCTCGCTGCCATCGTCTCCACCCTGCCATCATCGCCCTGCCTCCGCCGATGCTTATCATCTCCATCACCACCGCTCGACCTTGCTGCTCCCGAGCACCTACACCTTGACCCCGATCCCATCTCATCATCATCTTCAACCTCCTGCGCGCTGCCACCATTGCCACCCTGCAACCTCCTCCATCGTCACCTCACCCTCACCATTACTGTCATCGTCTTCAGCGCCATCGCCACCCTCCACTGTCTCTCGCTGCAGTCACCCCTTTCGCCACCAAGCTCCCCTCGTTTCCATCTCAACTGCCGAACCGCACCACCGCTTGCACCTCTCCTCCTCGTCGTCACCCGCAGCCACCGACCACCTGCACCTGCCGCACGCCACCTCCCTACCATAGCCGACAACCCCATTGCTGCCTCCACCTCCATTGCAGCCAGCAGCCCCAGTGGCGGAGCATAGTGAGGGCCCGGGGTGCCCGGGCCCCCCCAGAATTTTCAAAAACCCCCTTCACATTATTGAAAATTTTATAAACCCTTCAAAAAAATTATGATTTAACCCCCATGAAAACTAAGTTTTATTGTTTGGCCCCCGTAAAAATTATGAAAAAATCTCTATATTTTTACATGTAATCATAAAATTTTACCTTGGCCCTCCAGGTAAAAATTTTCTGGCTTCGCCCCTGAGCAGCCCCCTACCCGACTCTCCTTCTTCTTCGTCATCATTTTCTGAAACCCATCTACGCAGTTGCCCTGACTGCCTCAGCCCGATGCTGCCTCTCTTCGCTGCCATTAATCTCGACCAAGCTCCACCTCGAAAACCACCTCCAACCGAGCACCATCACCTTCAACCTTCGCCCCTTACTGCCGTTTTCCCAAAGCCTTCTTGCTTTGATTGCTGTTGTACCTGCTGTGCTTGCTGCTACTCCTTGCTATCACCACTCTTGGCTTCACTGTTGTCGTCCCGGGTTGTTGTTGCTGCTCGTTCTAGTTGTGGTTGATGCCACTCTTAATGTCGCAGTCGTGGGCCACCGTCGTCGCTTCGTCTCTGTCCCACCGTTTCTTGCATGCTCATAATCGTCACGTTATAAGGCAAGCATCTCTTGTACACTCTTTTTATTCTGTGCAAGCATTTTCTTTGAAATCCGGCAAGTAGTAATTTAATTGAATATCGTATTTAATTGAATTCCATTATTAATTCATTATTTTCTTGATAGTAATATTATACTGATTCATAATCATCTTATCGTACCATTGTTATCGATTTAAAAACTTGAACCCGTAAATTTATCGTATTATTGAACATTCAACTTTACTGTCTTATGAATTGCTTGACTTTGTATTGAGGTTTTGACCCAGTTCCTATCTTAGAAACTTAGAACCTTGTACATAGAAATTGTAGCACACTGAGTCTTGAATCCGGAACATCTTACGGATTCTCAATCTAATTTATAGATTTAAGTTATTTAATTTTTAGTACTGCCATGTTATAATTTCCAGAACCGAGAGTGTACGAAACCAGTAAAGAATGAATTTATATGCCTAGCTACTGTAACTATAATGTATCGTATGAATATGCGTTGGAACCGGCAGGGAGTCTAGTCTCTAGAATCTCTAAAGAAATCAGATTTGCATTTTCGTAGCAGCGAGACAGTGAATTTGAGTACCAATAGGTGATGATGTCCAGAACTTGCATTGTTATGTTTTTGCATATAAAACCACTGTTTTTCATATTTAATGAATTGAACTATGTATATTTCATATATATCGCATAACCTTGGTATCTTCTTGATATTGTATTTATATTATCGTTTGCATCGATTATACCCATTGCATAATTTTGGATACTACTGTTCTCATTGATCATATTGACTGTATATCCATAATTGATCATAATAAAATGATAATAAGCTAGGTAATAAGGGTCGACTTAGTAGTGCACATTTTGTAGGACAGATTGTACTCGAAAGGGGATATTGGTCACAACCCATATTGGTCATTGTTATCGGTCATATTAGTCATCGATTGATTGTGGATTACTGGCTATAATACCCAGATTTATCGTGTATTGGTCATCGGTCATCGGTCATCGGTCATCGGTCATCGGTCATTGGTCATTATTATTGCATCACCCAAGTACAGGCCCCTGTGAAATTCACCACTATAATCAAACGTTCAATTGATTGTATGCACCCGAATATTTGGTATGGGACGCAGGATTGCGTGCATTGGTTAGGTTAATAAAGGATTGACATACTTAAAGATTGGCACTAAACATCAACTATTGATTATGTTTATTAATTATTGTTCATCGACTATTGATTCATTGATTATTGATTATTTTTTATCGACTATTGATTATTGTTTATTGTTACCGACTATTGACCCCGTTGAATATTACTTATCGACCATAGTTTATTAATTATTGATTACCGACTAATGCATCATTTATTGGTCATATTATTAATTATTGTTTCGATTATTATTTCTGTTGATTGTTGATTATTGTTATCGACTATTGTTTATTGATTATTGATTATCGACTTTTAACTTTGTCATTGTTAGACTGACTCTGATACCGTTCCAATTTCTTGTTCTTGTTATATAGTCTTTTATTTCTTTCACTGCTTGCTAGTAAGGCTGCAATCGAGCCGAGTCGAGCTGAGTTTCTTGAGGCTCGAGCTCGGCTCGAGCCGAGCTTTGACCGAGTTCGAGCCGAGTACTCGCGAGCTTAGCCTAATAATCACAAAACGCCCAAGCTCGTATCGAGTCGAGCTTTGACCGAGCTTTGACCGAACTCGAGCTGAGTAGCTCGTGAGTAGCTTGGATCGTTTGCAGCCCTACTTGCTGCTAGTTGTCGTCTGAAGCTTACTCTAACGGGTACTCTTCAAATTTTTTTTTTTTTGAGTTATTGAAGCATGAATTTTGTTCCAACGAACAGTAAGTTAAATCAAAGTTCAGGCACCAGTCAAAAGAGATTGGATAAGATAGTAAAACTTTCACTATACCTCCCCGAGTATTCATACTTTGACAGGTAAATTCTTTGAATTTAAAAGTAAGCATACCGCTGGGGATTGTTTTCATGGCAATTAACATCTTTGTTCTTTCCCTTCGTTTTATGAGTGAACAGTTCTATGTTTTGCCTGAAACGATGTGTTTGCCCTTTGGAATAAACCTGGGAGATTTTTTGAATCACAAAATGGTTCTCTCTTCCTAGACATCTGACATAAAAAATAATAGTAGTTGCCAAAAAACACATGCCCAAGGCCTCAAGAACGAGGAGGTCACATGTCAAACCGTCAATTCTCACAGGGTTTACCAAAATTTACCCAATGATATATTTCTCCATCCCAGGGTTAAAAGAATAAACAAAGAATCTACTCTTAATCAACAAGAACTTGAAGAACAATTTCAAAACCACCCCCAAAATTTTATATGTAGCTTCCTCTCAGAAAAGAATTCCGTCCGATAAGTGTCAGTTTATTAGTAACAAGCCGAAGATATCAGAGAGCTGTTACAGGTATAAGATACCAGGCTAAAAGAAATCTTGCAGTAAAAGACTAAAGAAGGTGTCTCTCTCTCTAACAAAATTACAGTCCGCACTAATTAATGCAGCTGCAATACCCCATTTAATCTACCCCAAAAAAAAAACGGCTCTCTCTTACAGTCAGAGCCAGTCAGAAAGAAAAGGAAAGAGATATATACACGAAACTTGGAACCAAGAAACAATTGGATTAACTAGAACTAGAAGCTATGTAACTGGGTCAACATGACAACGAGCTCATCGCATGATGGGCGATCCGCAGGAAGATCCGAAAGACAAACAAGGGCGATTCTTACGGCCATTAGCATCTCCTCTTCTTCGACTTGTTCTTCTCCTAAAATGGTTTTATCTAAGGCTTCACGAGCCTCTCCCGATTGTTGCAAATGCCGGAGCCATCTGCCAATGCCACCCCTCCCTGTTGTCGTTGCCTGGCTGTTGAAGAACGGGTCTAGTGGGTCTCTGCCTGTGAGCAATATGCCCAATATCACCCCAAAGCTGAATACATCGCACTTGTCGGTGTACCTGCATGTGTACATAATAAAAGGGGAAGACAATTGTGAGTTACATACAACTCCTCATTAAAGACCAACAGAGGTGGTGGGAACAAAATCATTCAAATAATGATCAACCCTTCCTTCAGTCAATTCATCATATATGTTTGTTGGTGATTACTATATTATATATGGCTTATTTTATCCTATAAATAGCATCCACAGTTCCGTTTGGTTGTTTGCCATTTTTTCCATTTTATGTGTACTGTGCACACAGTCATAAGTTATTTTACTATTTTTTAACAATTCGGCTACGGTAGAAAGAGAAAAATAGCATTCGAAATAGCAAAATGCATAATGTTTCGTCTAAATTATTTAATTATATTTTTAATTAATCGGACGAAACATGGACGAAGTAAAAAAAAACAAACAAACAAAGAAGAAAAAAACCCAGAAAATGCCTATAATGGCTGGACGTCCAAGCCATTGGGTCCATTTCCTTAAAAAAACAATTGCAAATTACAATCAATGGTTACTGTTTGCAATTATTTAATTTATTTTTACAAATTTATAAAAAAAAATTCATAAAAATTTTTTGCAAAAAAAAACCTCCTTAAAACCCGGACGAAACATCATGTTTCGTCCAGTCAATAGGCATTTTTTTCCCGAAACATCATGTTTCGTTCGTATATTTAATTAATATTTTCTAAGTTCCTGCCTATATAAATTATTTTTTAATTACAGATGAAACATCATATTTAGTATGTTTCTTTTTTATCAGATCTATGCATTTTTTGCCTTTTTCACGACTGCAGCATTTCGTTAAAATGTATCGGTAAAATATGTTTTTTTGTCATTTTTTACCTCAAACTCTGTATACATTTCTTGAAGCATTGAACAAGAGTTATGAGCCTAAAATGAGAATCAATTCTGGTACCCATATTACAAAATTCAAACTTTGATCGGTTTACATTTAGTTCTTTCAGCTGGGAATGGATAGCTCGAGTTTTTTTGTTTTTTGTTTTTTGTTTTTAAAGATAGAATTGATTAAAGGAGTTTCTTCGAACTTTACGTGACTGGTTCAAGAATTAATAACACTTTATCAACACAAAACTGCTAATAAGTAGTTATATACTTTATCAGCAAAGCTTATACAGTTCAAATTGAAATACCACTTCAATGCATTTCAAGAATAATATATATTCTGCCCATGTTGAGAAGAAAAGAAAAAAAAAAAAATAAGTTTTACCTGCAACTTTGGAAGCACTCTGGAGCAACATAACAGTCGCAGAAGAAGGAATCGGTTACAGGCGAAACCATCCTTCCCAATCCAGAATCCCCTAATCTGGGCTCGTACCCCTCATCCAACATCACATTCCCAGGCTTCAACCTCTGGTGCAAAATACTGGGGCTGCACTCAAAATGCAAATACCTCAACCCCTTCACAATCCCAACCGCAATCCTATGCCGCACTTCCCAACCAAGGCTCAACTCGCCCAACCTCACCTTCTTCATTGCGTCCTCCAGGCTCCCACTTGCAATGTAATCATACACCAAAAACAATTTTTTGCCCTCATCTCGAAGATAAGCTCTTATGCTCATCACATTCCGGTGCTTCACTCTAGCAAGCATCTCCAGCTCTCTTTGCACCCTCCTCCTCCTCTTTTTCCCGGAATTGGAATTTTGACTAGGGGAGGCATTGGGGGTGTTGAGCTCTAAGCGTTTTACAGCGACAACAAGCTCATTGTCAAGGGTTAATCGGAAGTAACTCCCATTCGGGTTTGAAGGGAGTGGTAGTAACTGGGCATTTTCCGACTGGTTAGCAATAGCAAATTGGAGCGATTTCGATGGGATTTGAGAGGAGAAGCTAATGGGACCTTTGAGAATTGGGGTACGATTCCCAAACAAGAGGATCAGGCGAACGACAACAAGTAAGAAGATAACCGACGCAAAAAGGCCAGTGAGACAGCCCAAGAAAACCCCAACAAGGACTCGGGTAATATGAGCCTCATTCTTGGAAGAAACAGTGGAAACTTTAGATTGAAGGGAGGAAGGAGGTCTTGATCTATAGGAATTTTGGGAACACGAAACTAGTAAGATTTCAAAGACTAGAATGAAAAAGAAGAGGAATGCTAGAGTTCCTCTCCTCATTATCAAAACAATGAATTACGGCGAAATGGATAAAACCCAAAATTTGTATATATATATAAAAAAAATTCTTCTCTCTTTTTCAAGAAAGAAAGCAACTACACCGAAACAACACTAGGGTTTTAACAAGGTTTCTCTTCCACATTGAATGGAAACTTTAATCTGCAACAAAAATTGGTAGATTCGTTAAGCTAAAACAAACAAACACAAGATGGGTTTTTTCTTGGTTTATCTAGCTAGACTTCATCCAGGATGAACCCACAACCAATAAAGTAACAATTTTTAATGACTTCCAATAAGAACTCATAAATCAAAGTGCAAGCAAGCAAGCAAGCAGCAGAAACATTACTACTCTGAGAAAAAAGAACAAACCCAAAACAGCTTATCTCAGTTCCAAGTACACAACTTTACTCCAAAAAAAGAGAACCCAACAAGCTAAAAGAAGCAAACAGAGCTTGGGTTTGGTTCAAATGGAAGAAATGAGCAAGAAATCTTACTACATGAGAACCAAAGCAGCTCCTTTTTATTCACCACTTTCACTTCTCATTCCAAAACAAATACCCATATATTAAAAAAAAATCCAATAAAAAAAAGTCCGACAAAAAAAATAAATAAATAACTCAATTATGAATGAACCCAACTGAAGCTCTTATCCGTAATGAGAAGAAAGGAACCCAAAAACCCAGATGGGAAATTGGAGAGGGAAAACCGGAAAAGGGAGGATAAATTATTAGGAAAAGGAAAAGGAAAAGGGAGGAAGGAGAGAGGGGGGGCAGGGAGGGGGTCTTGATAAGTGTGCTGGTATTCTCTTCGTGTGTGAAGAGTGAGAGTGTGGGTAATCTCTGTTGTGTTGTTTGTTTCTTCTCTACTAGCTATTTGCATGCGTGCGATGCACGTCCTAATATTTAAAGGTGTGTAGGATTTTGAGGAAGAAGCAGGTCACCGAAGAGGTTGCATGCATGTATATAGACAGATATGTACAATTTATTCATTTTGATATTTGCTATTTGCATGCATGTGTTAGACCCACTGGCTTTGATAGGAGGAAACTTTCTTATGAATAAATTGTGCATGCAAGTCATGCTATTGTCAAAACCGAAGAAGTCATGTTGTATTAATTTATTCATTTTGATATCTGCAAGCATGTGTTAATTATTTTCCCAATACGTGCAAATTACATTTCTGACCTCCGATATTAACCCTATATTTTTTTAGCCTTTTATTTTTACAGGGGCATGATAGTAAAAAGACGCCAAAATGGAGCTTTACTTAATAATAGTATTTTGTTATTTGCATGCATGTGTTAATTATTTTCCCAATACGTGCAAATTACATTTCTGACATCCGATATTAACCCTATATTTTTTTTTAGCCTTTTATTTTTACAGGTGCATGATAGTAAAAAGCCGCAAAAAATGGGGCTTTGCTTAATAAGAGTATAGATATTTTGATATTTGCATGCATGTGTTAATTATTTTTTCAATACATGCAAATTACATTTCTGACCTCCGATATTAACCCTATATTTTTTTTAGCCTTTTATTTTTACAGGGGCATGATAGTAAAAAGCCGCCAAAATGGGGTTTTGCTTAAGAATAGTATAGATTTTTTTTAGCCATTTATTTTTACAGGGGCATGATAGTAAAAAGCCGCCAAAATGGGGCTTTGCTTAATAATAGTATATATTTGTTTTTAATTTTGGATTTGTTTTATATTAACTCCAATTTGCCCTCGGTTACATTAGAGCATATGTAGTCGTCGTTTGCTAAATTTTAGATATACAGCAATTGAAAATAGAAAAAAAAGAAATGTCGTTGTAGTCGTTTGGAGCCATATTTGATTCGTCGTATGTAATTTTGTTTTTAAGACGGAAGATTATCTTTCGCCGCAGCGTTTGCAGACGAAAAACGTTTGGGACGGAACATAATTTATCGTCTGTCGATTGAAAAATATTTTTAAAATAATGTAGCTATGTTCTTGGACGGTACATTATCCCTCGTCGGAGGTTTATAAATTTTTTTTTTTAATTTTCTCATGGACGGGAGATAATCTTCCATCCGACGCTTTTGAGACGTTTCCCCCATTCCCGGACGAGGAACAATCTGTCGTCGCTGGCTTTTTTTTAATTTTTTTTTAAAAAAATTGAGTGGGACGGCTAATCGTCTTTCGTCCATCAATTACGCGCTAAAAAATTGATCACGGGCTTGCTTGTGCCTTTTTTCGCATGTGATAAAGTTTTTTTAAAAAAAAAATCAAATGTAAAATAATTATGCCGGCCACCCTACAAATTTTTGATGCATTTACCCTTTTGTGTCTTCCCCCTTCTCCATATATATTGCCGTTGAGATGAAGAGAATTAAGGTTAGTAGCGAACAACATATTGCTATATACGAGTTTCTGTTTGAAGGGATATTTCTATCTTTCTATATCATTCCACTCACAAATCCAAAATAAATAATATGTCGATTTGACGTTTCATTGGTATGCTAAAATCAAAGGGTGTATCTAGTTCTGATCATGAAAACAGAGACAAACAACCTGAAGCGGATACTCAAGAAGTTGATTTAAGCGATCCAACAATGTGGACACCGGTGGTCGACAACGAATTTCATATCTGTAAGAATGTTACTGAAAATTCTTTTGGTGGGTTCTGTAACTTTAGGGGTAGTTGGAAAGGTCCAATTAAAGCTTACAAGATATGCTCTCGTATCCCCGTAGTGAAACAAATAATAAATAACACTGGTTGGCAAAGCTTTTTTACAATTGATACTGAAAAATCATCCCATAAGATTACCGAGTCTTTGGTTGAGAGGTGGTGGGACACTACCCACACATTTCATCTTCCGTGTTGCAAGTTAGGGTTTACCCCGTTAGATTGGGCAATGTTAACGTGAATATCCATTGGGATTGGCGATCAACCACCATGTCATGATGAGGAATATCCATTTGAAATCGTACAGTCCCGTTTCTTTCCAGAAATTACTTCTGATGATTGGAATTCTCAGGGAATAAGGGAATACGATGTTCGTTCCTGAAGAAATATTTCCACGGTAGTGTGATTGAGGCAGCAAAAACCGACAACGATGTAGCTGTGAAAGTCGCAAGGGATTTTTTTGTTTACTTCTTGAGCGAATTCCTTTTCGCCAATGGTGCTTCCGTTATTAGGTGTGGATGACTTGCAGCTCTTGAAGATCTGACTAAAGCTGGCACATTTGGCTGGGGTGGTCAAACTTTGGCACTCTTGTACATGTCTCTGGATGCTTGTTCCAGGCATAAGGTTAAATCTTTTAACGGTCCATGGTAAGTACTAGAGGTAATTTTATTAATTACTGTAATAATTTGATTTATTATTTATATATTCGATATTAATACATCTTTATATTCTCAGTATTGGGCATATGAATACACACATGTATGTGTTCCAATCACTGTAAATACGGAAAATGTTGCCGACGATGTCCAGGCCGCTGACAAAAGGACAAGAATAACACGTTGGAACAAAAATAAAATTGAGTACCGAAGAACAGATCAAGTTAGGTACAATATTTCTATTGCTAGGTATCAATTAGAGATGCGAACTTCTGCATCAATTATATGGCAACCGTATTTGGGGTCTTACATGAGGTTGAGCATGATATCATGTTCGCTAATATCATGTCTCGCCACCGAGTGATTCTCCAGTTTTGCGAGCAGGTAATAGTTTATATTTGTCAATTTATCCAATGTTAATATTCATCGAGTTGTTTATGTAATGTTTAATTTTTTTAAAATGTTACAAAATTATGTTGTAGGGTGTTTGGTATCATGGTGATCGGTGTTATCGTCAATTGATTGGAATTATAGCAATACCAAGACAACCACCAGTTGTTATGTTTAGAATACCCGCACATGATATATGTCCACCGATTGATGCTTCTCAATTGGTCCGACCAGTAACCCAACGTATATATGATTTTGTATTCGACCATGATTCTAACTCGACCTTCGTCATACCTAATAGGTCTGACCCAACTGAGCGTGCGGCTCGAACGGCATGTACTGTACAGCTTCATGACAGACAAATGCATCATGCACTTCGTCTTGATTTAGTTGAACACATTTGGAACG